>OY755248.1:35442715-35987715 GCA_963576725.1 Azorinus chamasolen | reverse complement strand
AGGACGTCGAAGAGTATACATGGTAGAAAGAGGTACCTGATTTATTTATTTATTTATTTATTTATTTATTTATTTATTTATATATTTATTTATTTATTTATATATTTATTTATTAGACTTGTGTGTCTCTAATACATGGTCTGATAAGGAAAGGGCCTGACCCCTCAATGCCCGTGAGTACTTACCAGATTGAGGTATACACGTCAGCTCTGTATACCGTGTAGCTCCAGATCTTTCACAATTTAAATGTGACGTCATACATGGCCGACTGTTATCCGCGAAAACCCGTGACATACTACAATCTCCTTATATGCAAATGAGCTCCTCTCGTGTTACTATATTTAGAAACAAAATGGCCGCGATTACGCAAGATTACGTCATCTTTGTTTGACTCCAAAGAGGCCCCAATACTACTATAGTAGACCAAGTTCAGACGGCTCCTATAGCAGCCGTATGATCATGGTCTGCTCTGTTCGCTTATGGTGTAATATAGATCTGATTCTACAGCTCCTGCCTGGGCCAAAATGGCATGTGTTCATATGCCATTATAAAAAAATAATCTAATTAATATTCATGACGTCATTACTTTTTGCATGAATTTGCAACAGGGAAAGGGTTAAAATAACAGTATGTAGGCCCCTCGTGTCTTCTGCCTTGTACGGTGGAAAGGGGAGAATACGCTTTTCTTTTTAAAATCCCTGAATATTTAGGGTAAGTTTGACCTATTTGAGTTTTGGAATAGTCCATTTGAAAATTCAGCGTTGATAGGGTTAATCGTTATAGTCAACATTTAGGTCAGAGTGTCTTTTCACCTGATATGGTCCATCTATCTGCCAGGTTTACACACACATGGTTAGCTCAAGAAGGTTACATATTCAATACATGTACTTTCAATACTGAATTTTCAAACGGAATATTCTAAAATTCAAACAGGCCAAGTTTATCGTGATTATTCAGGGACTTTATTAACCCATTCCCTCATATTGACGACTTTTGAAGACTCTGTAAAAGTCACTTTGTGAAACCACTGTGATAAGCAGAGCATTTGCTCCTATAGGAGCAAATGCTCTATTTATCACAATGGTTTCAAACTACCAAATTCTAAAGTTTCCTTTTCTCTAATTAATGCTCCTTTTCGGTAGATTTATTCAAAGAGGTTGTATCTAAACATAGCCTCTAAGGTAATGGGTTAAAAAAACTGTAACATTGCAAATCGTGCAGACCCTGATGAGAGGGCTTCTATAGGAGTCCTCTCACGGTGGTCTACACTGGCTTCAAAGGATATTAATTAGCTCGTTTCTCACACAAAAAGGTTAAGCACTATTTCGCTACCAAACATTGTCGTCTGGAAAATGTGTCGTTTCCTGCAATTTGATTGTCTTCCTTTTTCGTGTAAAAAATCATAATCAGAGCGTCAAACAATGTAGTGGATCCTGATGACACAACGAAATAGTCGACGTTTCATTCGTATCCAAACTGGTTGCAAATCCCGATTGACAGCTAAAGAGTTAACCATTTCCCTCATAGAAACGTGTTGTCACGCATTTGCAAATATAGTAGATCCAGATCAGACGGCTCTTAGAGGAGCCGTCTGATCAGGGTCTGCTCTGTTTGCTTATGGACTTTGATAGATCTGTTTCTTTACTATCTAAAATGGCTACAATTTTCTACCATCCATATTTCATTATAATTATTTTGCCATGAATATTCAGTAGGTATTAGCATTTGAAATAAACATAGAACAGAGAAAGGGTTAATGGATTCGAACGAAAATTTGGAAGTCTGGTCACCTTCAAACTCTAAACTAAAATGGAATCGCATTGTGAGAAAGAGAAAGTATACCCTCCGGACAATGCTCGTAGCTGCAATATCTCAGAGTGGATCGCTGCTGTCTTTCTTTTATAGCCTACGTTATAATGAAGTCAACTGTACATAGCATTTGGATATTTCGCCGTTGCTGATTTGTCGACATCACTTCTTGATCCAAAGATCTTAAATGGACAACTTAGAAAAATGGATAATAACTTACAGAAATGGATAATAACTTATAGAGCCAAAGAGAAGGTGAGAATGTTCGGAAATCCAAGTGAAATAGTTTCAGCATTTCTCCGCTTAGTCCTATCTTGCTATTACTCATTATAATCGTCCAATGAGTAGCAACTAACAAGAGAAATAAGAGATTGATAGATAAGATAGATTGGGAAATAAGAGATTAATAGATAAGAGAGAGATTGAGAAATAAGAAATTGATATATGAGAGATTGATATATAAGAGAGATTGGGAAATAAGAGATTGATAGATAAGATAGAGATTGACAAAATAAGAGATTTATAGATAAGATATATTGAGAAATAAGAGACAGATAGATAAGATATATAGATTGAGAAATAAGAGATTGCTAGATAAGAGAGAGAGAGAGAGAGATTGAGAAATAAGAGATTGATAGATAAGAGAGATATTTAGAAATAAGATATTGATAGATAAGCGAGATTGAAAAATAAGAGATTGATAGGCAAGAGAGAGATTAAAAATAAGAGATTGATAGATCGGTACGCCTCTGATCTACAGCCCTGAATTAGTATTCGATCATAGCAGAATAATTTAGAAATATGCTCCGCCTTTCCATTTAAGGTTTAAAACTGTTGTACAGTAACCATTATCAAGCATTTGTCTTCGACCCATTCACCCCGTAAGTGACATTTAGGCAAACAGTGTAGACTCAGATCAGCGTCAATGCTGTTAAATAAACCAGAGGTACCCGTATTTATTTTGTTAAGGGCTGTATGCCTACAATGTGAAAAAAGGATTTGGTTGGGCTAATTGTTGCTTTTTATACACACCCCGTTTTACTTATAGTAAGCGATAAAAGTATTTGTGGATACAGAGTTTATACAGTACAACAAAAGACACTGTAATTTGCCCAGTGCAGAAACTATAGAATCAAATCTTTATAATCCAATCAGAAAATAGAGCAGATTCTGATCAGACAGGTCTATTATGGGGAGCCGTCTGCTATTGGTTTACTCTTTTTACATCTCTATAACGTGTGGGGTAAAAATGCAAATTTAGACACTATTTGAGTGGCTATTCTGGAGACTTTTACTTTTGACTCACTGTTAGGTTCCGGTTTCAAGATAGAAAACTATGAAAGTGATATATAGTCTGGGTCTACACTGTTTGCAGATGCATTTATGCCCCATTTCCCACAAAATTGATAAGAATAATCTGGGTCTGCACTGTTCTCAAATGCCTTTAGGTCACAGTTTCCTTATAACGCCGACTATGTAGTCTCTATGGCCACTAGAACTAGATGATAAATAGTTTCCCAGAAAACAGAAGCGAGGATTTCTGGGACAAACTCACTCTTTATCTACAGTAAACCATCTCTTTAACGATTCCTCACATATATCTAATTGTTAGGCTTTCAAGCCAGTAACTGCTGATGCAGAGCGATAGATGTGCAGAAAGCTCCTTATAGGAACTTTTCTACATTTCTTTCGCCCTGCATAAACAATCACCCGCCTCTAAAGACATATACGTTTTACTTAATAAGTGGCCGCTAACAAGAGGTTCGTCTGTAGTTAGGAACATTGGCTATTGACTAAGCACAGAAATCCATCAATGAATGAAGTAACGCTGCTACCGCGTATTGATCGATATGCTCTGAGCAGGCATCAGCCCTGATTTCAAAGAATGATTATTACTCCAAATGAGTTACCCCCCCCCCCACTCCGCTGTACAACCATTGTCTACTCAAAACAGAAGAACCGGTCTTAAGCGGTCATAAAAAGAGGTCTAATTATGGGGTTGTAAGGCAGATGGCAGCTTAATACAGGCCAAAAGTTATGCAGAAAGCTCCTATAGGGACTTTCTGCATTACTTTTGTCCTGCATTAAACATCCACATGGTTCTTAAGACTCCCAATGTTCAATAAATTAATGGCCGCTTAACCCATTCCCTAATATTGACTTTTGACGCCTCTGTAAAAGCCACTCTGTGAAACCATTGTGATAAATAGAGCATTTGCTCCTAAAGGAGCAAATGCTCTATTTATCACAATGGTTTCAAACTACAAGATTCTAAAAACATTCTTTTCTCTAGTTAATGCTCCTTTTCGGTAGGTTTATTCAAAGAGGTTGTATCTAAAAATAGCATATGAGGGAATGGGTTAATTAAGACAGTAGTGAAATTTTTACTACTTCAGATTCATTCAAGCCTTTGAGAAACTTTTGATCAAGTGCCATGACACAAGCGTTAAAGAAACTATTGACAAAACCTCAAACAGTTTAGATCCACAGGGGCCTGGACCACTTCATGGGTGTCTGTATGTATTATATAGTTATTATATAGTACATATAGACCACCATGAAGCGGTCCAGACCCCTGTGTTTAGATCCAGATGAAACACCGAGTTACTCATCGTCTCGTCTGTGTCCAAGCTGCTTACAGATGTGAGTCAGGTCGCGCTACGGCTAGCGAGTTCACGTTTATGGTGCGTACCCAATAGCTGCCTGGACAAATTATAATCGTTTCAAATTTCATAAATCTTATGTTCACAACAACGTTATTACTTCTTTCCTGAATGATAATACTTCTTTCATGCATGATATTACTTATTTAATGCACAATATTATTCATTGCTTGAATAATATTAATTCTTGCATGCATTTCAACCCTAGCATTTCTTCATGCATTGACCCATTTGCTCCCACGATCCCATATATATGGGACGTATGCAAACAGTGTAGACTCTGATCAGACGCCGCATAATGCGGCGTCTGATCAGAGTCTACACTGTTTGCTGATAGGAAATTCAATATAAAACAAAACAAAACTGAAAATTTAGACCAGACATCCCTTAGATAAAAGATAGACTAATCCAATATATAAGCATGGAAGAATTCACTGGGAGCCAATGGGTTAATAATACTATTTCTTACATGAATATTACTTTTTTCATGCATAGTATTCCTTCTTGTGCACAATATTCCTTCTTGTATGCATCGCATGCATCACATGCATACTAATAATACTTCTTGTATGTATAATAGTCCTTCTTGCATCCTTCTTGTGCATAAAATGTTGTCCTGCATGCATACTATTCCTTTATGCAAACACAATATTCCTACTTGCATATTATTCCTTCGTCTAAAAGGTACTGGGTTTTGGTAAATATACGGTTTAACCCATTCCCGCATATAGACGCCCTTTGACACCTCTGTAAAAGTCATTTTCTGAAACCATTGTGATAAATAGAGCATTTGCTCCTATGGAGTAAATGCTGTATTTATCACAATGGTTTCAAAACTACACAATTCTGAAAATGTCCTTTTCTCTAGTAAATGCTACTTTTTGGTAGATTTAATCAAAGAGGTTGGATCTAAAACTAACCTAGGCGGGAATGGTTTAAAATGGTGAGTTTATATACCCTAATTGCCCTAAGTATTCGGAGAGACTAACTTAGGCGAATAGTGTAGATCCATATCAACTTGTTTCTGAAGGAACAATTTGATCATGATCAACACCATTTGGTAATGTGTCTGTGTAATCTAAAGTTATCAAAATGGTGACTAATTGAATTATTTAACGGATAAAGATGGAGGATTGTATGTCCGAACCGAATAATTAGGCTACCACCTTACTGTAAATCACAGTGCTGTAGACACCAACAGAAGTTGATTTGAATATTAATGTAAGAATTAATGACATCATGAATATTAATTAGATTATTTTATAATGCCATATGAACTCAGAAATGATTGACCAAGGAAGAAACTGTAGAATCATATATTATTCCTTACAAACAGAGCAGACCCTCATCAGACGGTTCCTTTAGAGGCCGTCTGATCTTGGTCTGCTCTGTTTGCAAATGCGTAGAAAGGCGTATTTATGGAGGAAAGGGTTAAGCAATAATGCGATGCTTATAAAGTGAATATGACAATGACTTTCAACTAAGGACACTACAAATTAACATTGCTATTTTCAAACAAACCCCTATCATACTACACGTGTCCTGGTTAGTATTTGCAAACAGTTTGGATCCAGATGGGACGCCTAAAATGTAGTGAGTGACAAATAGAGTAAAAGAAATTTGCTCAGCAGACTAAAGACCAATACAAGTTTTACATTCACTGTTTATGGAACGATGTGTTTTTCATTGAAAGCATAAAATGCCCAAACTGTTGAGCGTGAATTTGTGTTTAGGAAAACAGGGGAAAATAATTTAACCCTTTTACCGCCAATGTCGAATAAATGCACCAATACAAATAGTGCAGTCCCAGATCAGACGCCGCCTTTTCAAGGCGGCGTCTGATCAGGGACTTCACTTTTTGTATCAATCTCTATTTCTATATCAGTGCTTTATTCCTTTGAAATTTGCATCTATTTATCTCATTTCCTTATTTTACTGAATGATTTAACAAACTTGGATTGCAGACGACAATTAGAAATTTGGCGCCGAAAGAATTAAATCAGTCATAATGTAGTACAACAACCGGGTGTTTAACTTACTGCATATTGATTTAAATCATTTTACTCCATATATGCGTATTTTACACTTTTGCAAACAGAGTAGACCCAGATAAGATGGCGTCTACGTGCTTCTATCTGACTATATGGTTACTAACATGATCAACAAGTCTGATATCCATGCAACACTATAAAAAATTCAGCTGGTTAATATTTATCAAATCAATATTCCTTTCATGAATATTCATGAAGTAAGATGTTAAATAGTTAAGGTGAATGTTCTCTCCCCATGCACTTTAAGATAGCAATTCAAGGACAAACGCCAGAAACAATAGCAATTTATGTTCATATCACTAGACACATGGTTTAAAGGCAGAACATATTCAGAGATGAGAAGATTAGAGAATGAAAATCAATTTTCACAAAGTGAATACAGTAGGACTCTCTATAACGGCCACTGAATTACATCAAGTATTTTGTGTTAAAGGCAGGTGGCTGCTTACAGCAAGGTGAAAGTAAAACAGAAAGCTCCTATATAGGAGCGTTCTGTTTTACTTTCACATTGCTTTAAGAAGCCAACTGCCCTAAATACCAACTAGTTAACACAATTTAGTAGCCGTTATAGAGAGGTTTTACTGTACAGTAGAACCTCTCTTAATCGATCATTGAATAAATATACAAAATGCATTCGAAGGTGTCAATAATTAGGTTTCATTTAATGCATGTTATGCAGAAAGTTCCCAAAGCTTCTGGCCTCCATATACCCTTTATTCCATGAATACTGGGTATAATTCACATTGGCAAAGGCAGGTGGTAGCTTAATGCAGGACGAAAGTTATGCAGAAAGCTCCTATAGGAGCTTTCTGCATAACTTTCGTCCTGCATTAAGCAACCACCTGCTGATGAAGACAGCCATGTTTATTCATTAAGTGGTCGCATTAGAGGGGTTTTACAGTAATGTGTAACATGAATAGGTCTATCTAACAGAGAAAGGGTTAATCGAGTTATGCATCATGCCGTTTACCTTTACCTGATAGAGAAGCCTTTTTACGCCTTTGCAAATAGAGTAGACCCAGATCAGATGGCAAAACTTCGTGTGTTCATATGCGTTTAAAAATTCGGCAAGTTAAGATGCATACATTCATTATTGGGCTGCTGAAAGCAGCCCACAATTATACGGCTTTGAATTTTGACCATGCGTTTCTGCGTTCCTGTGTTTCTATAAAAGCCAATCTTTTTTAATAACTATGGGTTACTGTGAGACAAGCTTTTATTTATATACATTCATTTATTTTACTTATTTTGATTCATACATTTTTTGTTAGCGGGGACAAATATTTTTGTCGAGGTTATTTGCTTCTTTTCTGCCATTGAAAATGCTAGTGTATTGGGTATAAATCATTTAAAAGCACGCTCCACTTGTAGCAGTCAGCGTAGTCGAGGAAATGTGAGGTCGCGGGTTCGATCCTCGGCGGAAGCATAATTTTTTTCTCTCATTTTTTTTGTTAGCACCCTTAGTTTACGTGCTTTTGGTTTAAAAACAATTCTGTACACATTTATTTTAAAAGTCCTTTGTTTGAATTTTGTCTTTGGTAAAGTTATTTAGCTGAGACCTTTTACTCGTGGTTTTGTTGACCGTTTTGAATATTTCACAATTGTGCATGAATACCATTGATCTGTATTTACTTCGTGGTAATGTGTATTATTGGTGTCATACACAGGTATTATGCATCATGGCTCCTTAAAACATTCCCCCGTTTCTGCTGTTAATTTATACATTACAGTCATGTTTTCCCAATGTATCTGTTAATTTAAAGTACTAAACAATATTGCTCCCTCTTTTTCTTCTATCCTGCTTAAAGACGTTACGCAGCCATTTTACGCTTACGTAAAACCTTGCTTGTTTCTTATATGAAATAGACAAAGAGTTAAACGGGTATTGGCCAAACAATGCAGGCTTAGATAAAGGAGGCTTCTGTACGCAATGCAGGCTTAGATAAAGGAGGCTTCTGAACGAACCCTCTGATCAGGACAAGTGTTTGTTTTACTAGTAATATGTATCACCAAAATAAGTCTTGCAGCGAGATCTCTCCAAATGAATCCACTTAATAAACTGTGCTTCTGTTGGTTATTTCTGCTAAATAACGACAACTATTGTAATACTTTTCCAAATAAATCTATACGGAGTTATCGTTCCTAAACAATTACGTTGAATCCAGGCCAGACAATTCCTATTACAGACGTATAAATCAGAAAACCATGTCTGTCTCTCTGTATTATCAAAAACGTAAAGCCATAGTAATGAATAAGGTCGAGTAACCCATTGAATGTGAGAAACGAGAATGCTGTACATTTGCAAACAATGTAGACCCAGACCAAAGCGCTTCTGATATGGGTTTGAACAGATTAGCATTTAAAATCCTCAAGCAAATCTAAACGTTCACATTAAATGAACTCTGCTGTTCAACACTGATGGGCAATTCAACTTTTAAAATTCAGTTTTCAAAGGGCTGATAATAAACATACTTAATATTGTATGAACGAAGACGCAAGGGTGTTGTATAAATAAGTCTCGTCCTAAATGTTCACGCTGATAGAGTGAATGTTGGGAATTATAAAATCCCGAGTTAACTATTTCACTGGCGAATATTCATACAGAAAACAATGACATTGTGAATATTTCTTACTAACACAGGAATCTGTAAAAGCATGTATAATTGCTTAGTGTAGGGCAAAAGTAAAACAGGGAGCTCTTATATGAGCTTTCTGCTTGGGTTTTGGCCTGCATTAAGCTACCACCTATTTAAAAATCAAGAATTACATTAGCGGATCCAAGATTTCAGATGGGGGCGTAGAAGGTTTTTTGGAGGGGGGGGCGTAGATTTTTATGTTTGATGACATAAATAAATAGTGTGTTTGTAATACATGTTGTTAAAGGCAGGTGGCTGCTTAAAGCAAGGTGAAAGTAAAACAGATGAAAACTATTTGGCGCCAAAATAGTTCAATTCCGGTGCTAACAATCGTGTCCACCCGTGCATGTAGTGCTTGAGACGGTAACTATCAGTAATTACCGTTAACATCCCTGTGTAGGCCGATCTGAACTGCATTAACCATCTTGCTAACATATTGGATCCTTACAGAGCTCTAGATAACATGCATAAGTAAAAATATGTTCAAGTATAACTTCTTTATTTTCCCACCAGACCCTATAATTATTGTGACCACTCGTTTGAATCGTCTCGAAGAAATGATTCCTATAGAAACTTTCTGCATTACTTTTTCACCTGCGTTAAGCTACCACCTGTCTTATAGATCCATGATTAGACCTCTTGTTGTTGGCCGCTTAAGACATGTTCTACTGAACTGTGTTAATAACTTAATAGGCAAAGAATCCATCGCAAGTGATCTCAATCAGGTATGTTAAAGCATGGGCAGTCTCAAGTAAGTTCACCTTCAAAATACCAGAAAACCATTGTCGTTGAAAATGATCATAACCTTTTACTCCCTAGATATACTTTATAACACCAAACAGAGTACAGTAAAACCTCTCTATAACGGACACTTAATTGTGTTAATTAGTTGGTATTTAGGACAGGTGGCTGCTTAAAGCAACGTGAAAGTAAAACAGAACGCTCCTAAAGGAGCGTTCTGCTTTTCTTTCACTTTGCTTTAAGCAGCCACCTGCCTTTAACACTAAATACTTGATGTAATTCAGTGGCCGTTATAGAGAGGTTTTACTGTGAAACCAGATCAGAATGCTCCTGTAGAAATCGTCTGACCAGGGTCTGCTGTATTTGCCTGTGACGTGATAAAGATTTGATTCAACAGTATATGCCATGGACAAAAATGCCTATGTTCCAATGCTAATTCAAGAAAGTATCTACGAAATAGTCACGATTTCATTATTTCTTACATATTCGTGTACTAAAAACATACTTTTAAATGTCAATAAAATCACGAAGTTACTTCGTGATAAAATGTATCTACAGAGGCGTCTTAACCTTTCCTTCATATAAAGGAGTGTTCACGCCTTTGCAAACAGAACAGACCCAGACCAAACGACGGTTCATGTAGGAGTTGTCTGGTCAGGATCTGCTCTGTTTGCTTATGACTTGATATCCATCTCACTATACACCTTTCGTCGAAGCAAAATATTCCCTTGAACATTTTGCATCATAAAAACATCAGCTAATGAATATTCATGATGTCATTATTTCTTACATGAATATTGAACAGGAAGATGATTAAGGGGTAAAAAGTGAGGTCTTGTACATGTAATAGAAGCTGCTTAATGCAGAACGACTCCACACCGTAGCTTTTTGTATCACCTTAGTCTTGTATTTTAGCTACCACCTGTCCTAACCCACTCCTGCATATTAACGCCCTTTGACGCATTTCAAACAGAGTAGACCCAGATTAGACGGCCCCTATAGAAGCCGTTTGATCAGGGTCTGCTGTGTGTGCTTTGGACATAATAAAGATCTGATTTTACAGTTTTGGTCAAAGTAAGGTATTCCCTTAAAACGTTTACAGTACAGTAAACCCCCACTAATGCGATCACCAAAAAGGGGGGGGGGTATGGGTGACAGAGGCAGGTGGTAGCTTAATGCAGGACGAAAGTCATGCAGAAAGCTCCTCTTGGAGCTTTCTGCTTAACTTTCGTCCTGCATTAAGCAACCACCGGCTTATTAAGACATATTCAAAAGGTAAAGAATAAAAAGGTCTGGTAATTTGAAGATTCTGCATAACGTACTTCTCAAACTAACTTCCAATGAAAGAGTTTAATAATTCTTCCAGTGCAGTTATCCCGTTAACTAACTGTGAAATTTGCAAGTACACTAAACCCGTTCTAAAGCGGACTTTAAATTTAGTATCCATACCGAGCTTAAAGACAGATTACAGCCTACTACAGGGCAAACAGTCAATCAGAAAGCTTGAGGAGCTTTCTGCAAGATTTTCAAATTTCATCAATCAGCCACCTACTTAAAAAATCTAAATTCCTCCCAACTAAAAGACCGAGTAAGAGAGGTTTACTGTGCCAGTCGATCCGTGCTTAGCAGAGTAGCAATAAAGTAACCAAAACCAATTGGTACTTTTTACTATTGGTTCTTTGAAAACTGTATTGGATGAGGGTGAGTGAATAATTAACGACAGCTAGAAATAGCCTTGTTTCAGTTGCCCTGTACTTTGTATTGCACGAAACCAGTAAATAGACTTACTGAAAATATCATTGCAACGGTCACTGTACTTTGTATTGTAAGAAGGCAGTACATAGGCTTACAGTAAACCCACACTACAACGGTCACTGACACGGTGCTGTACTCTGTATTATGCGAAGTCAGTAAATAGACTTACTATAAAACAATATTACCACATCCCATCTGATCTGGATCTACTATGTTTGATCCGTGAAAAGGAGTGTGTATGAGGTAAAGGATCAATCCCTTTTTTCATGAATAGTCATGTAAAATAATGACTATGAATGCTAATACAGTAAAACCTCTCTATAACGACCACTAAATTACATCAAGTATTTTGTGCTGAATGCAGGTGGCTGTTTAAAGCAATGTGAAAGTAAAACAGAACGCTCCTATAGGAGCGTTCTGTTTTACTTTCACCTTGCTTTAAGCAGCCACCTGCCCTAAATACCGACTAATTAACACAATTTAGTGGCCGTTATAGAGAGGTTTTACTGTAACTGCATTTGATAGTGGAATATTAACAACAGGGCAGTGATTGCTCATGGAAGAAACTGTAGAACCATTTCTATATTACTTCATAAACAAACAGAATATACCCTATTCAGACAGCCCTAACCGGAACCTTCGGATCATCCGGGTATTCATTGTTTACAAAAGCGTGAAAAGGAGTCTGGATGATGGTTAACAAACACAAGTAAGACCATGCCTACCGGGGGACAGGGCGAAGCTTTCTGGCGTCTGCTTGGTGCCCAAAACCGATTCAATTAAACTTTCAGTACAAAAATGCCAACTACCAATCGATATTTGTTTTATTTGATTAGAAATAGACAGGAGCAAACAGTGACCTAGTGAAACAGAGAAAAACTATTCATAATTGGATCACTCGTTTACAACATATCTCATAAAAACTGTTATCATTACTTAGGGGTCCAGATAAGATGTGTACATTCAAACATGTTCCATAATACAGTAAACCCTCTCTATAACGGCCACTAAATTGTGTTGATTAGTTGGTATTTAGGGCAGGTGGCTGCTTAAAGCAAGGTGAAAGTAAAACAGAACGCTCCTATAGGAGCGTTCTGTTTTACTTTCACCTTGCATTAAGCAGACACCTGTCTTTAACACAAAATAATTGATGTAATTTAGTGGCCGTTATAGAGAGGTTTTACTGTAACTCCTTTATTTATCCACCAAACCCTATACTGTCACCACTTTAGATTCGTCTCTTCGAGACGATTCGAAAGCGTAGTCACAGCATAGGATTTGGTGGAGAAATGACGATTTTAGTATCTGAGTATGCACATTTATATGTTGCTCTGACTACAGTAGAACGTCTTTAACTCTTTACTCCATGAATACAGTAAACCCCTTTAAACCGGACGTTCAATTTAGTGTAAATATCGGTCTTCTAGATAGATGGCAGCTTAGTGCAGGACGAAAATCGTGCAGAAAGCTCCTCTCTCAAGGAGCTTTCTGCATGACTTTCACCCTGCATTCGACAGCCACCTGTATCTAAATTATTTTCTACTAGAATTCCGGTTTAGAGGGGTTCTACTGTATTCATGTAAGAAATAACGGAGTCATGAATACTAGATTCATTTTATAACGGCATATGAACACAGGAAAGTTAAGTTATAGAAGAAATAGGAGAGTCATATTTATATAATGCTACAGTAAAACCTCTATAACGGCCACTAAATTATTTCAAGTATTTTGTGCTAAAGGCAGGTGGCTGCTTAAAGCAAGGTGAAAGTAAAACAGAACGCTCCTATAGGAACGTTCTGTTTTACTTGCACCTTGCTTTAAGTAGTCACCTGCCCTAAATACCAACTATTTAACTCAAGTTAGTGGCCGTTATAGAGAGGTTTTACTGTATCAGCAAAATAGAACACGATGATATAGGTACCGTCTGATCTGTTGCAAGGGTATAGAAAAATGTGTTTATTATTGTCCCCTTCCTGACCTCTTCATGGCTACAGTATAGTGATGTCATTGTTATAATTAGAAGACATATCTGCTTACTTAGGAAAGGTAGTGTAAATTGCATAGTGATACCATCGCTAAATGGTATGACGCACGCAAAGATCGGATATCAGGCTCTGTGGGTACCGACTTTTTCAAACTTGAATGGCCCACCAGTGTTTAACTATTAACTAACTAGAACCTATAATGTATAACAGGATTAAATTGGCTACATAAGTTTGACTGACAAACAATGCAGACTCTGGTCATGGGGCTCCTCTATGAGCACTCTGATCTGGGTCTACGTTGTTTGCGAATGTGGGTTCACTCGTATCCAGTGTTCAAAGGGCTAGCATCGTCAGGTCGCAGTAAAGTGTTTTAGACTGCTATCTATTCTGCCTAATAGTAACCAAAGCAGCTTTCCCTACGCCTGATGCCTGCTGCCAACTATTCCCTAGTCAACCCTTTCCCTCTTCTATGTTTGTTTATTCCAAATTTCAATACCTACTGAAGATTCATGGACAAAATTGTTATAATGAAATATGAAAGGTGGAACACTGTAGCCATTTTAGAAACTAAAGAAACATATTTATCAAATTCCATTAGCAAACAGAGCAGACCCTGATCAGACGGCTCCTATAGGAGCCGTCTGATCTGGGTCTTCTCTGTTTGCAAATGCGTGAAAACGTGTTTGTATAAGGGAAAGGGTTAAATCTTTACCTGGTGAATATGCATGTAGGGTATACAGAGGTCAGGATAAGATGTGTAAATAAAAACAATTTAAAAAATAACTCCCTTTATTTCTCCACTAAAATCTTTGCTGTAGTCACTCTCTAAAATCGTCTCGAAAAGACGATTCTAAAGAGTGGTCACAGCATAGGTTATGGTGGAGAAATGACGATCTTAGTATTTGAGTACACACAATTATCTGTTGCTCTGGGTATAGTGACTGTATGAGTATTACAATCAGATGGGTTTTACAATATATAATAAAGCAAAAAGAGCGTTATACCCATGGCAGAAGCTGTAAAAACTATTATTCCATAAGCAACAGGGCAATCCTGATCAAGCAGCTCCTCAAGGTGCAGTCTGATCTGGGTCTTCTCTGTTTGCAAATGCGTGAAAACGTGTTTGTATAAGGGAAAGGGTTAAATCTTTACCTGGTGAATATGCATGTAGGGTATACAGAGGTCCAGATAAGATGTGTAAATAAAAACGATTTGAAAAATAACATCCTTTATTTCCCCACCAAAACCTTTTCTGTAGCCACTCTTTAAAATCGTATCGAAAAGACGATTCTAAAGAGTGGTCACAGCATAGGTTATGGTGGAGAAATGACGATCTTAGTATTTGAGTACACACAATTATCTGTTGCTCTGGGTAGTGACTGTATGAGTATTATTATCAGATTAATTTTACAATATATAATAAAGCAAAAAGAGCGTTATACCCATGGCAGAAGCTGTAAAAACTATTATTCCATAAGCAAACAGGGCAATCCTGATCAAGCAGCTCCTCAAGGTGCAGTCTGATATGGGTCTACACTGTTTGCAAATGCGTAAAATTAGTTTCGATCAGATGTAGGGATATCTTATCCAAAGTGGCATTTCAACTAAAGCAGTGCATATTAATGTTAATGTCAGTCTTTGTGTCAGGTGATGGTGGCTTCAAGTAGGGCGAAATTATCTCTTTAGCCCTTTACTCCATGAATAGTCATGTAAGAAATAATGACATCATGCAATCATGTATATTGATTAGTATATCATATCACTGTAGAATCATATCTATAGTATTCTATAGGCAAACAGAGAAGATCCTGATCAGACGGCTCTAAAGAAGTCGTCTGATCTGGGTCTACTCTGTTGGCAAAGACACAGAAAGGTATTTCGTGGAGGAAATGGTTCTACGCTTAGTAACAGTTGTATGTCGGCGTTTTCGTTCGCGAACATCTAAAATGGATGTTTCCATTCTGTTTAACCCATTTGCTCCCACGATCCCATTTATGGGATGCGGCGTCTGATCAGAGTCTACACTGTTTGCTGATAGGAATTTCAATATAAAACAAAACGAAATTGAAATTTTAGGCCAGGCACGCCTTAGATAAAAAATGGACTGATCCAATATATAAACAATTAAACATGGAAGAATCCACTGTGCGCAAATGGGTTAATAAACCATGAGCAGAGTGCCAAACACTGTTGATCATGATCATGATCAGACAAGGAGTAACTCGACGTACCCATCTAGATCCAAACTGTTTGCATGGGTAAATTGCATGTTCCCCGTTAGCGTGCAAAGATTGATACCGATAGGAAAATCCAAAAAGAGTTTTCAGTATTACTACCGTTCTGCATTAAGAGGTAATTTGCTTTCAAAGTCTCGCTGTGTCTATTCACTAAGAGGTGACTCTACATTGTTAGAAATTAATTTAATACATGATACATTAATATGTTCACTAAGTGTTGTTTTCCTCTTCAAAACATGGTTATACATTGTTATACATTGACGAAAGGAAAAGAAAAACAATAAGACAGACCGTGCATCGTATTTCACAAATGGGGCAAAGAGCTGCAGTTAGTACATGTATCTCAGAATGGATGCAAAGAACAGAACGTGTACGCTTTATTCAGAATGGATGCAAAAATTTACATTTTATTTCAGAATGGAAGCAAAACAAAATAACTTAGTACCTGTACATTGTATTTGAGAATGGGCACAGAGCACAGACATCAGTACATACACATTGTATTTGAGAATGGGCGCAAAGAAACTAAATTAGTACGTGTAAGCTGTATTTAAGAAAGGACGCAAAACCAAAAATTAGTACATGTACGCTGTATTTGAGAATGGGCGCAAAGAATGGAAATTGGTAGGTGTACATGGTATTTAAGAATGGACTCAAATAACAGCAACTGATACATGTTCATTATATTTGAGAATAGTCGCAATGAATAGCAATTAGCACGCGTATTTTGTATTTGAGAATGAACTCAAAGAATAGAAATTAGTAGATGATACATTGATATGTTCAACAAAGGTAGCTTTCGTCTTGAAAACATGGTCGGAATAGATTTCAATGAAACATTTATGCATTCTGTTTAGAAAAGAGTGTTACAGTTTCAAACAATTTGGATCTTGTTGCTGCTCGACATCTCATTTGAATCCAAATTGATTGTTGTTGGTGCAGTGCCAATTTTTCATATAAAACCTCTCTATAACGACCACTAAATTACATCAAGTATTTTGTGTTAAAGGCAGGTGGATGCTTAAAGCAAGGTGAAAGTAAAACAGAACGCTGCTCCTATAGGAACGTTCTGTTTTACTTCCACCTTGCTTTACGCAATCACCTGCCAAAAATACCAACTAATTAACACAATTAAGTGGTCGTTATAGAGAGGTTTTACTTACCATACGAGCCCCTTCTCTCTTTCTTAACGATTCTCATGCAAAGCGCGACCTGACATGCATTTGCAAATATCTTGGACCCAGATGAGACCCATAACAATCCAGTGCCTTATAAAGAGCCAGGGTGTTTGATCCTCGGCCAGTGAGTACAGTAGAACCACTCTAATGCGACCTGCCTTTGCCACTGTAAATTATGTCCCTTTTTGCTGGTCGCATTAGAGGGGGTTCTACTGTACGTTCTAAAAAGTTCTTCTTGAATAAATCGCAAGTCAGTAAATGTTTCAGTTGATCAGAATTAGACCAGATACTATGTTTTTCTGCACAAGAAGGGTTAATCAGGGCTGTAAAGGATCAAACTCTCTTATTTCTCAGCCAAACCCTATCTTGCTTCATTAGAATCTCCTCGGAGAGATGCAACAAGATAGGGTTTGGTGGAGAAATATAAAAACAATGTACAGTAAAACCCCGCTAATGCGACCACCTAAATATAATTATGGGTGCTAGATGCAGGTGGTAGCTTAATGCTGGACAAAAGTAATGCAGAAAGTTCCTAGAGGAGCTTTCTGCATTACTTTTATCCTGCATTAAGCAACCATCTGCTTATAACGACACCCTATTCATTAAGTGGTCGTATTAGGGGGTTATACTGTGTTATTTAGATTTTCTAAATACGCTTCTTATCTCCTATCTAGATCCCCGGTTAACCCTTTCCCTGTTCTACGTTTATTTCAAATTTCAATACCTACTGAATTGACACTGGCAAACAGAGCAGACCCTGATCAGACGGCTCATATAGGAGCCATCTTATCTGAGTCTACTCTGTTTGCAAATGCATGAAAATGCGTTTACATGAATGAAAGGGTTAATACCAACATCGAAATATGTTCCTCCATAGAAAGAATGATGCAAGAACAGATTGTTTTGACATTAACATGGACCAATGCATTTCGTTATTCAGTAACTATAATGCATTCACTTTGATGCTAGAGCTGTAAGAATAAAAGGGTGCATTACAAAATAGCCACAAAATCCAACCCTGCATTGCTATCCACAGGGGTATATAATATCCTTACCTGTCAGTTTCTTTTGGAAGGTTTGGTGATTTGTCCTCCATTTTCGTCTATCCAAAGTAGTTCCTCGATATCATGGAAAAACGAAGGCCTCCTTTAGACCCAAAGTACATCTCACAATCCTCAATATAAAGAAATCGTAAAACAACGAAAACCGTCACCACGGGGTTACCGATTCCATTCATATACACTCCCCTACGATGATCCGATTTTTCAATGGCGTACCAATGGATGTGTTGACCTCATCAAAGCAGCCAATCCCTGAACAAGAAGATTTGCCTTTAATGGTCAGACGGTTACATCGCTATAGCTACGTCGTAAAGCAGCTAAATTTCGTGGTTTTTCTTGTTTCCTTTTCAATATTTAAATACATTCATTGAACGGCCTCGATTGCAGATATATCCGAGTTAAAATCGTTAGAACACAGACAAGCCCACCTAGTCACATGACTGATACGAGTTTGGCTGGTACTTGCATTGAGTTATGAATGGAAAAATCTATACTCTCCAAGACAGCCTTATCGATTTTATGAATAGGGGAAAATCCGATAAGAGTTAGTGGAGGAAACATCTTCAGCATGCGATACAGTATCCTGACAGCAAAAAACAGCCGTAGAATCAACTGTGACGATACAAGCAATTAACCCCTTCGCTGCCACATAATGTCATCTGCAAAATGTCTCGTCTGCTACATTTTTCCTTTTAAAATGTTCTTCCATTCTCTTTCAAGAAATGCCTTCCAAGCATCAAACAATTTGGACTCTGGTGAAACGCCGAGTGTCTCGGTGTCCCATCTGGGTCCAAACTGTTTACAAAGATAATAACAGTTACGTCATTGGCAGTGAACGTGTTAAACAATGCGGATGCTAGCTTTTGTTTCATTCATGCTATCCCTTAGCATGCTTAGTAAAATGGGCGCTCGTCTGCAAGAAGTGATTGCCGCCAATGGAGGTCATACTCGCTACTGATGTCGTTCTGGTACCACACTTAGGACGCCCGTCTCTCAGTAAATGTCTGAGATTCATTACTTTCCTGCAGTAATAAAATCTGAACATTTTGCTCAATGAAATGGCACCCTTGCGAAAAGTGTATAGAATTCCATACAAAATATCCATGCATTGCGGGTTAATATCCTTTTTTGCGTTTTCATTGTTCGTCAGTATAACGCGGACGTAAATGTTAAAAACTTAAAACTATAAAAACAATATTGTTTCTAAACGCAGATTTGAAAACTAAGATGTAATAATTGATACAAAGAAATAACCCAAATATAGTCTTATTAATGATACATATAACTTACCTCCTCATATAAAACACAGAGGTGAAACTTGGTCTAGAAAGAGCTTACCTATTTCATTACGCAAATATGAAGTCTTATCAACCCATTACCCCATAGGCTATTTTTAGATACAACCTCTTTGAATAAGTCTACCGAAAAGGAGCATTAACTAGAGAAAAGGAAATTTTTAGAATTTTGTAGTTTGAAACCATTGTGATAAAAAAGAGCATTTGCATTGCTCCTATTTATCACAATGGTTTCACAAAGTGACTTTTACAGAGTTGTCAAAAGTCGTCAATATGAGGGAATGGGTTAATGCTACACATAAATTATCTCACATACATGTAAACCGAACACATGAAATGTAAAAACTACAAAGAGTTTAATTCCACCATAATGCAGACGTGAATGCCAAAGACTGAAAAGAACTTATCTCATATAAAATGAAAATGTTAAATTTAAACACTACAAACAACTTACGTCCACCATAACGAAGATGTGAATGGCAAAGGCTGCACAGACCTGATCTCATACATTTTTAAAAACTAGGTATAAATTACCGCCATCATATTTCAGATGTGAATGTGATATCCTACTTAAACATTACTATACTAAAATGCTGATTCTGGATGTGATAGGCTACAAAGAACCAGTCTTTACACTGACGCAGATGCAACGTCAATTTAAACAATCTACCTCTATCATAGCGCAGATTTGAATGTTAAGGCTACAACGAATTCATCTCTGCAATAACGCAGACATGAGTACTAAAAGCTACAACTATTCATTCTCTACTATAGCACATATATGAGTACTATAATTCCTTCTCTACTGTAGCACATATATGAGTACTAAAAGCTACAACTATTCCTTCTCTACTATAGCACATATATGAGTACTAATTGCTACAACTATTCCTTTTCTACTATAGCACATTTATGAGTACTAATTGCTACAACTATTCCTTCTCTACTTCATGTATAGCACAAATATGAGTACTAATTGCTATAACTATTCCATCTCTACTATAGCACAGCTATGAGTGGTAAAAGCTACATGTACTCCATCTCTACTATAGCACAAATATGAGTGGTAAAGGCTACAAGTTTTCCATCTCTACTATAGCACAGATATGAGTGGTAAAAGCTTCAGAGATTCTACCTGTAGCATTGCATTGATATTTGTGTTAAATACCACAGTGATTCTGCCTCCGTCATACCAGTGTGAGTGTTAAAGGCTACGAAGAACCTCATCTCTATCATACCACAGATGTAAGTGTTAAAGAGTCTCCTTCCTCTATCATAGCACAGCTATGAGTGTTACTAGGATACAAAGAGTCTCGTGTCTATCACTGCAGAGATGTATGAGTGTTAAAGGCCACAATGGTTCTACCTTTATTACAGACTTTATTACTTTAGTACTTCTATAATAACCATAACAACTGTGTGGGTGTTAAAGGCTACTAAGAGTCTACCTCTATCATAGAATGCATGTTAAATGCTACAAGTACTATACCATATCAAAAGGCTACATCGATTCTACATCTATCATAGCAAAACTATGAGTGTAAAGGGTTACACAGCGGTTACATGTATCATTGCACAGATATAATTGTTAACGGCCATACTGGTTCTATCTAGATTCTAATTCTAGATTCTAATGGTTCTACACAGATGATTCTATTTCTACAATATTCGTGGCATTATATTAAAGGCAATAACGAATCTAACATCGCGCAGATATCAGTGCTCAAGGCTACAAAGAATATCGTCTCTTTCATAGCACAGGTACGGCTACAAAGAGTTTAGCTCAGCACAGACATGCATGTTAAAGACCGTAAAAGGCTTCAAAGAGTCTTTCTCTATCTAGCACAGGTATAAGTGTTAAAGGATACAAAGATTCTTCCTTTGTCATATCACATACGTATACATGTATGAGAGTTAAAGGCTACGAAGAGTCTCACCTCTGTCATAGCACTGATACAAATGTTAAAGTTTACAAAGAATATACCACTATCATAGTACATAATTATACGAGTGTTAAAGGCTTCTGTCTCTATCATATCACAGATATGATGTTAAAGGCTACAGGCATTCTGCCTCTGTCATGGGGCATGATGGGTGTTAAATGGCTACAAAGATCCCCCTCTAGCATAGCACAGATATAAAAGTTAAAGTTTACAAGAATCTACCACTATCATAGTACATAATGAGTGTTAAAGGCTTCTGTCTCTTTCATATCACAGATATGAGCGTTAAAGGCTACAGACAGTCTACCTCTGTCATAGGACAGGATGGGTGTTAAAAGGCTAAAAAGATTCAACCTCTATTATAGCACAGCTATGAGTATTAAAGGTCTCAAAGAGTCTGTCTCTATCATAGCACAGATGAGCGTTGAATGCTACAACGAGTATTCCTGTATCATACAATGAGTGTTAACGGCTACAAGGAGTCTACATCTACAATAGCACACACATTAAACGTTGCAGTGAATCTATAACATCGCGCGAATATGACTTAACTCTTTTGGCGCCAAATTTATAAGTGTCGTCTGCAATGATAATTTCATATTAAATATAATTCTAAACTAAATAATAAAGATATATTAGTAAAACATTTGTTTTTAAAAACCTGTATGCTTGGGCTAAAATAATACAGAAAACAGTGAAGTCCCAGGTCAGATGCCGCCTTGAAAAGGCGGCATCTGGCCTGGGACTGCACTGTTTTCAATGGTGCCAACAAAAACCGAAAGAGTTAAGGTTACAATGACTGTGCCTCTTTCATAGCACAGATACGAAATATTCAAGGCTACAAAGAGTCTACTTCTGTCATAGAAATAGAACACAAATTTGTGAGTGTTAAAGACTTCAAATATTCTGCCTCTATCATAGCAACGATATGAGTGTTAAAAGCTACAAAGAATCCACCCTTATCATAGTACAGATACGCATGAGTGTTAACCTATTCTCTCCTGCTGACGCTTTTTGCGCCTCTGTAAACACATTGAAACCATTATGATAAATAGAGCATTTGCTCCAATAAATAAAATAATCTTTGAGGGAATGAGTGAAAGGATACAAAGAGTCTGCCTCTATTATTATGGCACTGGTATGGGTGTTAATGGATACAAAGATTCTAACTCTATCATAGCACAAATATGAATGTTAAAGGATACAAAGATTCTACCACTATCATAGCACCAATATGAATGTTACTATGCTACAGTGGTTCTATCTCTATCATAGCACAGATATGAGTGTTACTATGCTACAGTGATTCTATCTCTATCATAGCACAGATATGAGTGTTACTATGCTACAGTGGTTCTATCTCTATCATAACAGATATGAGTGTTACTATGCTACAGTGGTTCTATCTCTATCATAGCAGATATGAGTGTTACTATGCTACGGTGATTCTACCTCTATCATAGCACAGATATGAGTGTTACTATGCTACAGTGGTTCTATCTCTATCATAGCAGATATGAGTGTTACTATGCTACGCTGATTCTACCTCTATCATAGCACAGATATGAGTGTTACTATATATGCTACAGTGGTTTTATCTCTATCATAGCACAGATATGAGTGTTACTATGCTACGCTGATTCTACCTCTATCATAGCACAGATATGAGTGTTACTATGCTACGCTGATTCTACCTCTATCATAGCACAGATATGAGTGTAACTATGCTACAGTGGTTCTATCTCTATCTGAGCACAGATATGAGTGTTACTATGCTACGCTGATTCTACCTCTATCATAGCACATATATGAGTGTTACTATGCTACAGTAGTTCTATCTCTATCATAGCACAGATATGAGTGTTACTATGCTACGCTGATTCTATCTCTATCATAGCACATATATGAGTGTTACTATATATGCTACAGTGGTTCTATCTCTATCATAGCACAGATATGAGTGTTACTATGCTACGCTGATTCTACCTCTATCATAGCACAGACATGAGTGTTACTATGCTACAGTGGTTCTATCTCTATCATAGCACAGATATGAGTGTTACTATGCTACAGTGGTTCTATCTCTATCATAGCACAAATATGAGTGTTACTATGCTACGCTGATTCTACCTCTATCATAGCACAGATATGAGTGTTACTATGCTACAGTGGTTCTATCTCTACCATAGCACATATATGAGTGTTACTATGCTACGCTGATTCTACCTCTATCATAGCACAGATATGAGTGTTACTATGCTACAGTGGTTCTATCTCTATCATAGCACAGATATGAGTGTTACTATGCTACGCTGATTCTACTTCTATCATAGCACAGATATGAGTGTTACTATATATGATACAGTGGTTCTATCTCTATCATAGCACAGATATGAGTGTTACTATGCTACGCTGATTCTACCTCTATCATAGCACAGATATGAGTGTTACTATGCTACGCTGATTCTACCTCTATCATAGCACAGATATGAGTGTTACTATGCTACAGTGGTTATATCTCTATCATAGCACAGATATGAGTGTTACTATGCTACAGTAATTCTACCTGTATCATAGCAGATATGAGTGTTACTATGCTACAATGATTCCACCTCTATCATGAATGTTGAAGGTTACAAAAAATCTACCACTATCGTATTATAGAGTTGCGTATTGAGGGCTACAATGATTCTATCTCTATCAAAGCACATATATTATTATTATTATTATTATTATTATTATTATTATTATTATTATTATTATTATTATATTATTATTATTATTATTATTATTATTATGCATACATATATGCATGAGACCTAAGGTCTACAAAGAGATTACCTAGATATCATAGCCAGGATATGAGTGTTGAATGATCTTACAGGAGCCTTGCATATCTTTCATCATACTTTAACCCTTTCGCTGTCAAACTCTGTCGTCTGCTAACTTTGTCGTCTGCTACAAATTTTCAATTTTTTTTATTTTCTTCATTTTTATTTCAAAAACAGTAACATTAACAAACAGTTTGGATCCTGATGAGACGCCGACTTACTCGGCGTCTCATCAGGATCCAAACTGTTTGCATAGGTAATCACAGATCCGGCATTGGCAGCGAAAGGGTTAAGCTGCCATCTATCTTCAAGGCACAAACTCAGACTTTTTTGAGTGGTCTCTGTACAAGGGATTGCTGCGTATTGCATGTTCCGATTGAACAATCGACTGTTGTCGTAAGCACTGTCTTTTCCGAAGTCAGCAGCTTTATTGAAATAATTTTAGACGGTGGCCACGTGACTTCAAAAGCATACTACAAATATCAGCAAATCCTGGAATTCTGCCTCCTACACTGCTGGTGAAAATCAATTTTCTACACCCACGCCTGCACAAATAGTCCCTCTCTGTGTATATGCATCCTTTAACTCGTCATCACTGTTCATGGCCATTATTTGATAACCTATGCAAACAGTTTGGATCCAGATGAGACGCCAGGTAACTCGGCGTCTCATCAGGATCCGAACTGTTTGCTTCTACAATTGCGGGTTTTTTTTTAAAACAAATAGGAAGAAAAATTACAAAATCAAAATTGAACAGACGACAAATTTTGCAGCTGACTAATTTCGCAGCGAGAGAGTAACTATTTCAACATTATGCGACTGTCGTTTACAAAATGTGATGTCTGCTACAGTTCTCAAAGTGATAGTTTACTTCAGTTTACTTGTTAGAAAGAGGTGTACCTGACTGGGCAAATTGTCTGGGTCCTTATTATAAGACACCGAGTTACTGGGCGTCCTATCTGCAGAGCTCCAGATAAGATGCGTAAATCAAAACAGTATCAAGGATAACTCCTTTATTTCTAAAGAGTGGTCACAACAGAGGGTTTGGTGGGGAAAATATTATTTTAACCCTTTACTCCATCTTGAGAATGTTTTAATTTGTGCATCTTATCTGGACCTCTGAACACGTAAAATATTTCAATTTTGTGGACAATTGCTGCACCTGCAAACAGCTCTCTCTCTCTCTCTCTCTCTCTCTCTCTCTCTTTCTCTTTCTCACTCTCTCTATCTTTCACAAACACTTATATAAGTTTCAAATTTTGTTTGCCATTACATGTATATATAACAAGTATATATAAATGCTTTGTATGGGGAGGGTCAAATCTAATGTTGTAAGAACTTGTGACCCGACCCAATTTACTCTAATATGGAAATAAAATATGTTTAAACTAAACTAATTACCTGAAATTTTATAATGGCACATGAGCACATAATTGAGTGGCAATGGTAGAATTTGAAATCAAATATATATTATAACAAAAGCAAGACAAGTCGGAACAGACCCTGATCAGACGGCTCCTACATGAGCTGTCTGGTCTGAATTTAAATTTGATCTTATCCACAAAAGGGGCTATATCATTACAGTAAAACCCCTCTAAGGCGACCACCAAACATGGGCACAATTCTGGATGGCAGAGGCAGATGGCTGCTTAATGCAGGACGAAAGCTACGCAGAAAGCTCCTATAGGTGCATTTTGCATAACTTTCGTCCTGCATTAAGCAATCACCTGCTTACAAAGACCGACATATTTATTCATTAAGTGGTCGCATTAGAGGGGTTCTACTGCATATTGATCAATAGTGTATATACGACCTGAGTTTGGATTTAATGTTCATTCATGTACGTATAGGTTTGATATTCCTGTGAGAAAGAAGGAACAAAATAGATGTTAGGAATTGTTGTTTGAAACAGGCAACAGCTAGAACAGGAGCCGTCTGATCAGGGTCTACTCTGTTTGCTTATGAAGGAATATAGATATGATCGTACGGGTTTCTGCCATGGCCAAAACATCCTGTACCAATGTGCCATTATAAAAAAAAAGTAATATAGTCGATATTCATGATGTCATTATTTCTTACATTTTAAGTATTCGTGGAGTAAAGAAACCCTTGACGACGCACAGAGTGTTTAATGTCTAAATTTGGCATTTTCTATTTGTGTCAGGTGAACTACAATTTTGGGATTGACAGATATCGTATTGGTGTCCCACGATATCTATTTTTACTTTCAGTTGTTCAGAAACCCAATATGCATGCACTTCTGCCAAGTTCATCACGTTAGGGTTATGAATCTTATGACAGATATTTACCAATACGTGTAATTTTACCAATCATTAACCCTTTCCCTGTTCTATGTTTATTTCAAATTTCAATACCTACTAAATATTAATATACATAATAGTAATAATGAAATATGGAAGCTTGGATATTGTAACCATTTTAGAAACTAAAGAACCAGATCTATCAAATTTGATTAGCAAACAGAGCAGACCCTGATCAGACGGCTCCTCTATGAGCCGTCTGATCTGGGTCTACTCTGTTTGAAAATGCGCGAAATCACGTTGAATAAATCTACCGAAAAGGAACATTAACTAAGAGAAAAGGAATATTTTAGAATTTTGTAGTTTTTAAACCATTGTGATAAAACGAGCATTTTCTCCTAATGGGCAAATGCTCTATTTATCACAATGGTTTCAAAAAGTGACTATATACCCGGTATTACAGAGGTGTAGAAATGCGTATTTATGGAGGAAAGGGTTAAAAACCGACTGTTTGAATATTAATTACGTGAAGTATTATAGCTGATTATTTTAACTCTTTCTCTGCTCTTTATCAATTCCAAATTTCATTACCTACTGTACATTCATGGACAAAATAATTATAATGAAATATGGAAGGTGGGACATTGTAGTCATTTTAGAAAGTAAAGACACAGATCTATCAACTTCCATTTAGCAAACAGAGCAGATACGCTACAAACTATTGAATATCAAATTGACTTTTTACGAAATATATGTGACCTGGGTCTATTCTGTTTGCAAATGCGTGAAACCCCGTTTATATGAGGGAAAGGGTTAATTAGGTGAATAATTCATTTTACTATAATAGAATCTGTAGGAATATATTTATAATAATTTCACAACCAAATAGAGCAAACCCTAACCAGGCTGCTCCTACTTTAAGGAGGTATCAGGTATAAGAAGTCTACATTGTACACTATTGTTATTTTTTCAAGGTCGCTTGAGACATAAAAGAGTGAAAAAAATAGAATAAATACTGTCAGTCTAGCAGATATGCTACAAACCATTGAATATCAAATATACTTTTTTACGAAATATAATGTGACATACGAACAACGTAATTGCTTACCATGGCAGAAAATATAAATTCTATAATGTATCATAAGCCAAAAAGGACAGACTCTGGCCAGAGGCTTCTACAGGAGGAGTGTCTGGTCTAGGTCTGCACTATTTACAAAGGCGTGAAAAGACGACTCTATATCGGATAAAGGGTTAAGTGCTAATATCCTGTATTCTTGCAAGTATCGCCAGCAGGTAACCATGACAGTAAATACAAAACACACGACGCAGTAATCTCCCTTGCACGCATCTATATCGTCTATGTTTTGGGGGATAACTAGCTTAGATTTATTTTAATCATATTTTATTGTAAAAGTTAAACAATATACATGTATACAACAAGACAATATATAATTAAACCATGTAAACATTTCTTTATAATACCAGGTGACAATACAAAAGGGTTGGACCACAAGTTTTACCTAAATTAGAAAAATCGGCCCATCCCTTGATGGCATGCTAATGTCAAATAAAACTAACTGGTGGAATTTTGTTATTGATTAAAAGAAAACAAAAGACGTCGGTTATGCTAAAACCGACTATATATCCATCGCTCCCCAAAACCAAACGCCCAAATCTGATCCCACAGTTATATAAATCCTACACATTTATTTATTGTGCCGTATACTGAAAACGGTGAGTGTTTTTATATGTGTTAGCACCTCTCAAACTAAGCATGTATTCTCCACTTTAGATGCATCAATTCCATGTAATAATTTACGCGTACTTATATTATTAGAATGGAAAGTACGAGTATTCATAAATAATAAATATCGCTTATTATGTAAAGACTACATTTAACCCTTTACTCCATAAATACGCATTTGCAAACAGAGAAGGCCCAGGTGAGACGGCTACTGTAGGAGCCGTCTGATCAGGGTCTGATCTGTTTAATTATGAAATTACAGTAAAACCTCTCTATAACGGCGACTAAATTACATCAATTATTGTGTGTTAGAGATGGGTGGCTGCTTAAAGCAATGTGGAAGTAAAACAGAAAGCTCCTATAGGTCCGTTCTGTTTTACTTTCACCTTGCTTTAAGCAGCCACCTGTCCTAAATACCAACTGATTGACACAATTAGGTGGTCGTTATAGAGATATTATACTGTATAATAGATCCCATTCTACAGTTTCTATCAATAATAAAGTCCCCTGTCTTTTGTATACAATTATAAAAACTAATCTAATTAGTATTCATGGTTATTATTTATGACATGAAAATATACACGGAGTAAAGGGTTAAAGAGAACTACATCAGTTCTTCATATGAGTATGAACTACGTTATAGAAACTTTTTCCACAGCAAATGAATAGTAAAAAGGAGCTGTTTCGGGCTTAATCTTACTTACAGTTACGCTTATGCTTAAAACAAGTGAGTGTATTGGCGTTACATATCGGTAAATGAAGATCATTCCATAATTTAATTGTCAAAGCGGGTAACACTTATTTAGAGTAGGGTTCGAGACATCTGTCCATGGTTACAAAGTTAGTGTTGTAACGTTCCGCAGTTCATAGTTTACCCATGTACAAACAGAGTACACCTGATCAGACGGCTCAGTGTAGATCTTATCCTATAGTTTCTGTCATAATTAATTGGCCTGTATTCATAGTGCCATTAAAAATTATAGGCTATATATATTCTGATTATTCTCGACTTCTTACTTGAATGATCTGGACAGATGTGAAAAGAAACTTAATTTAATAAAATTTGGTGACCGTGTCTGGTAGAGTATATCTCTAGATTTATTTCTGCAAATTTACAATGAACGTCTCTAATAATGTTACAATAGTTATCATACCTTATAGATACAAGTTAGGGGAGAGATGCAGCCCATCCATTTCGCCCATTTCATCGTTTAATTTCATTGGCGTACAGTGCTCTATCAACAACAACCACTTCCGGAACACGGTGGACCGCGACATGATCTTCCGGACACAAATACTAAGAAAATAGTTCTCAGATATTAGCATTTAATTTGCAAAATATTTAGCATAAATACTTGAAAAAAGTTAATGTTAGTTCAAAATTAGAATATTTAATCTTCAAAAGAAATTTCTATAGCAGACACAGTATTTTGACTGAAAAATAGTAGCCACGCGTATGAATAATTTCACTTGACGTGGCCTGCTTGCGACTTAGTCGGCATCAGATTAATTCCAAATTTTCTGTTTGTTTACGTGCAACAGGCGAAGATGGTATGTATGACAGCATTATTTGCTAAACATGTTCTTAGGATATACTCTTGTTATCTCATTCATACCAGAATACGGATGTATGTCGTCTTAATTTTGTTTAACATGGGTCAACTATCGGTAACGAAAGTGGGAGGGGTACCATGTTTATATCGTTTGATAGACAAGACTTGACATATGCCAAGATTTAATAGAACTGTCAGTTGTGATGCTTTGAAAATTGACCGAGTTTGTTCTTGTCTTGCAGTCATTTACTACTAGATCCAGGTTTGGTAATGATGTAAATTAATTCAAACGAAGTTTTTGTCAAGACCAGTGTAGAAGAGTTGCATATCAGAATGAACCAAACTCGTCAGACTGAGACACTGACAGATAAATTCATAATGTATTTTACACATTTTATTCCATTGACCCTACAGCTGCTACAACAATTGTCCACTGTGCATAGTTTTAAATGTAAATTACTGTTTTTTAAATTTAAATAGTTTATGGGACAACTGCTATGTGTGTGTCTCTGGAAATATTGCTGAGTCCCACAGAACTTCAAACAGTTGACATTGACCCCAGTTCTTTATTGAAAGTAGATGAACCTTTACCTAATGAATAATCATAAATATTTGCCAGCTGAATGTTCCCCCCCCCCCTTGATAACTTCCTAAATGTGAGCGTGCTGGTCCTCTCTAAATTGCATTCTTGGGGCTAAATTTTGACCCCATTCCACTGTCCTAAAAATATTTCCTATTATCAATTTTTTTTGTATCTCCGGGGCATTTTTTAAGTAAGTTAAAATTGACAATGTTCATAAGAATAATTGAACAGAAAAATTATCATAGACTAAACAAAACCTATCCGTATCATCATTGTAATAAATTGTTGAAGAACTGCAGAAATCCTGTGCTGAAGATGTGATACATGAGGGGGGGGCTTAAAAAGGATTACATCCTTACCGAAGAGCCCAAGACCATTCTACAGGTATTCTACAGGTATAACCAACACCATATTATTTGATTTTATTAAAAATATATGTTTATTGTTTAAAATGCATCTGACATATTTTTATCTGGCATATTTTCTTTCCAGGTGCTGCTTGCAGCAGCTGTGTGCAATAAAAGCGGGAAAGGTGTGTAAAAAGTGTTCTTTAATTCCTGCATGACATGTAAATAAATATAAAATGATCTATGTATAAAAGCATATCTACTTATGTTTGAACTTCTATAAAGTTTATATTTCTTTATTTCAGAATTTGTGTTTAAAATAAGTTTACCATACTGTCATTAAATACAAATATTTATCAAAAAAAAATAAATTAGTATTTGTTAAATCTGATCACCATTGGTTGGTGTTTTATTTTCAGCCATAATATCCCGCCAATTTGTGGAGATGAACAGATCGAGAATTGAAGGGTTACTTGCTGCATTTCCAAAGCTGATGAATACAGGAAAGCAGCATACCTTTGTTGAGACAGAAAGTGTTCGTTATGTGTACCAGCCACTGGAAAAGTTGTATATGCTGTTGATCACTACCAAAGCCAGTAACATTCTGGAGGACCTTGAGACACTGCGGCTATTTGCTAGAGTTGTAAGTAAAAGTGCTCAAATAGGATGTTATTACATGTTATCTGCCCCAGCAAATGGCAAATCTGTATAATCAAACAGTTTTTTCGTAGCCCAGTGGTTCTTTAACCTCATGAATGTTTGTGCAAGAAATAATGACATTATATATATTTATTTACTCATTTTTATTAGCTTGTCTGTCTGAGCTATTCTATCACTGGGTTGTAGGCTTTGGCGTAGTTGTAGGCGTCGTCGGCATGTAAAAACTTTAATGTAGCTCATTACTCAAAAAGTATGAGGTATCAACATGAAACTTCATAAGTGGGTAGATCTCATCAATTGAGGTAAGAACCATAATTTCAAAATTTTGTAGTTATGGTTCTTTATTTTTGTTTAAAAAGTTTTAATTTAGCTGGATAATATATTATTCCATAAGCAATCAGAGCAGACTGATCAGACAGGAGCTGTCTGATATGGATGCAATCTGTTTGTGAAGGTGTCAAAAGGTGTCTCTGTCAATTGAAAGGTTACATAATTGGAATATGTTATACTTCTAATCTTCTGACCAATTCAGGGTGTCCATGGTCAGGGAAAAGGCCAGGGGAAAAAATATCTATTCAAGGTCAAGGAATTGGTCATGGTGGTGATTGTATTACCTGTGCTTGATCTATAAGTCACTTATGAGAATTGTTATTTTTCTAATTTTCAATACTGTTTGCTGTGGTTTCTTGTTTGCTTTGTAACACTCCCTCTTCTGTTGTGTTTCACTTTGACTCTACTCACTAAATGTCTACAAATAACATTTCTAACATGTATAATTCACTATCATATGCACTGCTTAATATTTTAGATATGTTAATTATGGCTATTTCAGATTCCAGAATATTGCAGAAATCTTGAAGAAAGTGACATCATTGATCAGGCATTCCAGCTGATATTCGCATTTGATGAAATTGTGGCATTAGGTTATAGAGAGAATGTTAATCTCGCCCAAATAAGAACATTTACAGAGATGGACTCCCATGAAGAGAAAGTTTTCATGGCTGTTCGACAGGTATACTTCAACTACTGACTATTCCATTTTCGCCTAGCCACATTTTTAACCCGTTCCAAGTTGAATATTCATGTAAGAAATAATGACATGAATATTTATTGGCTCAGTTTTTATAATGGCATGTAAACACTGTTGGTTTTTTGGTTATCGTAGAAATTGTAGAGTCATATCTATTATAATAATTTCATAAGCAATCAGAGCAGACTGATCAGATGACTCCTATAGGGGTCTACTCTATTTGCAAAGGCATGAAAAGGGGTTTATATGAAGGAAAGGGTCGAAATGGGTTTATAGTGTATTGCAAACAGTGTGGTCCTGGTTTAATATCATTATAGGCTGATTTTCGGTGCACATTGTTTTCAAGTGCATAATGTAGTATGGATGCAGGCATACATTGTATTAACCCTTCTCTTGAATTTTAAAATACATTTCTCCCATGCTCTGTTGTATATTTACATATATCTTCACTGTGTACAAGTATTCCGCTGTGAAATCACCGCTGTGGAGTGCACTGGTTGCACAATCAACTTGTAAATAGTGCAGACCCTGATGAGACAGCTCCTGCAGGAGCTGTCTCATCTGGGTCTTCACTATTACGGGTAGGTATATTGACGTGAATAGCAAGCGAAGGGTTAACATGCTTTTGGTAGAACTAATCTTTAATAGTCAAAACCTTTCCAATGAAGTTATTAAAAAACTGTTTGTTTCATAAACAGTGGAGAACAGTATGTATGAATATGTCCATTTGAAAGAAGACACTGCTTCGGTGTATATATATATATTTAGATAAAAAGTGACAGATGGGTATTCATTTACCGGTATGTACTTCATTTATATCTATATTTCAAAATCAGAATCATTATATTGACTGAAACGTTTTGATGATATATTGATATTATTTCAAATGATGTCACCTTATTCTCATTGATGATACTTGGTCATATGTATTTCCCAGACCCAGGAGAAGGAGGCTAAGGACCATATGAAAAAGAAAGCCAAGGAGCTGGCCAGACAGAGGCAGGAGGCCGAACGCAGTGGAATCCGAGCAACTGGCATGGGCGGGGGCTTTGGTAGGTCATCGTACACCTCTGACACTTCCACCATCATCGACACCACCCCAACAGAACCTACCAAACCAGCCTACACAGCACCAAGGTATAGAAACAGTTAAAGGCTGTCACTGTTACAGTAAAACCTCTCTATAGCGACCACTAAATTACATCAAGCGTCTTGTGTTAAAGGCAGGTTGCTGCTTAAAGCAAGGTGAAAGTAAAGGAGCGTTCTGTTTTACTTTCGCCTTGCTTTAAGCAGCAACCTGCCCTAAATACCAACTAATTAACACAATTTAGTGGCCGTTGTAGAGAGGTTTTACTGTACTTTGTAATTCGACTCTCATGAAGTAGTTGTGTAGCCTGTTGATTGATTATAGTCAGCTTGTATAATATGCAACATGCAGCTTTAACCTTTTACTATATGGATACGCCTTTGCAAGCAGAGTAGATCCAAATCAATCGACCCTTACTCTTGGTCTGCTCAGTTTGCTAGTGGAATAATACAGATCTGATTATAGTCATTATTTCCTATCATAAGCTATCAATAATCATTAAAAGGGCTTCAAATTCCTGGTCTTCAATACAGTTGGTAGCTTAATGCATGTCAAAAGCAACATTTTCAGAAAGCTTCTATATTACAGTTCCATTATATTTTAGTATCCGCTTTTCCTTGTAAAGAAATATTAAAAGATTGATTTTTTGTCAGAAGATGGTTTTAAAACACTAGGAAACAAGTCATGATCCCAAACTGTTCATTTTGAAGAAATGAACGAGATTTGCCATGAGAATTCCTAGCTGTCCAGATGCCCACTAAATGCAAATGAGCTACTGTAACATGATCATCATGTGATGTCTGCTCTCAAAGAAAGTAAACAAAAATGATGACTAACGGCGGTGTCCGCTTTCAAAGCTAATATTAGAGGAGAATGGAATATAAGGGTCTATGGTCCATTTCAGACACATCATTAGCTTAAATTAAGAAAAATTATGAATTCGAAACCAGTTGCTTTGCATATTTTCAGTTGTAGTTTGTCTTTTCTTGTTTCGGTCGCACATATTGATAGAATCAAAAATAGAACAGAATTTCTGTATAAATTTCAGTCCATAGTAATTTGTTTCACTTTCATCATATGCCCAGAATTTTCTGCTTGTTCCGCGATATTTTCCTGTTTTTTTTAGCAAACAGAAGGTAAAATGATATTATTTTCTATACAAAGCCTCATGTTTAGCCATCTGACAACTTATTGAGTGCAGAAATTAATTTGCATAGAAATTTAATGGAACTTTAAGCAACTACCTGCTTTTTAATATACTGTGCCAAGTCAGTATAAGGTCACTCTATGTTAGAATCTACCGTAGATGGCTAAATCATAGTAGTAAATTTACATCTCATTACAATTCCATTTAAGATAAATGATGTTGTTTACTTGAGCAGTGTTGCAGATGATTGGTTGTTTCATTTCAGTCGACCTTCTGGTAAGGGCAAGGCTATGGATCTCAGGAGCAAGAGGAAGGATGTAGACATATTTGTTGGTCAGCTGGTGTCAGAAGGAGAACGTAAGTTGACAAGCAGTATTCAAAAATGAATGTTAACGGTAAATAACCCTTTACCTGATAGATATACCGTTTCACACCTTTGCAAACAGGAAATACTCAGATCAGATGGCTCTTGTAGGAGCCATCCAATCAGGGTCTGCTCTGTTGTTTATTGAATTATATAGATCTGAATCTGCTGTTTGGGTCATGGCCAAAAAACTTGTGTTCATAAGCCTTGTGTAATAAATACTCAGCTAATAAGTAATAAATAATCATAACATCGTTATTTCTTGGGTTAGTATTCATCAGGTAAAGGATTAACTCTTTGCACCCTAGTAATTGTCATCTGCAAAAGTTGCCCTTAACCCATTCCCTCATAGCCATGATAGGTTTTTTAGACCCAACCCATTTTAATAAATCTACCGAAAAGGAGCATTTACTACAGAAATGGAAAATGTTAGAATTGTGTAGTATTGAAACCATTGTGATAAACAGAGCATTTGCTCCTATGGAGCAAATGCTCTTTTTATCACAATGTTTTCAAGAAGTGACTATTACAGAGGCGTAGAAAGGCATATTTATGGAGGAAAGGGTTAAGAGGATTTCTTCGTAGTCTTTCAAAAATTAGATTATTGCAGGTTTGATCCTGATGAGAGGCCAAGATACTGAGCTTCTCATCTGGATCTTGGCTTTGCATGCATAACCACAGATTAACTGCAACTGTGCAAAGAGGTAAACTTCTTTTCATATAATTCTGCATCCTTTATTCTTGTTTTTTAAACAAAGTATGAGATGTATTTTAAATGGTTTCAAGATATTTAGCTTAAAGCTGTATTCTTTTAGTCCATTATAAGTCACACAAGCTGTATCTGTGTTACAAATGAAAGCATTTCCTATGTTCAATTAATCTTGATGTTTTCTTTTTAACATAGTTGTACAGAGCAATAGACAAAGGTGCATGCTTAAATGGGTCATTTCTCCATCAAACCCTATATACGTTATATCATATAGAGGCCACTCTTGATTCATTGTGAAGAGGGCAATGAAAGGTGCATGCTCAAATGCTACCCAATTGAAAACAAAATGCTTCCGTAGGTACACATTACCATGCAAAAATTATCTTGAGCACTGATTTAGTTTGGGTTTTTTTAAATTCTGTTCCAGGAGTATCAAGTGTTTCAAATACAAACAAATCTGTTGCTAAAGTTGCCACTCCAGCAGCAAACCAGGAAGGGTAAGACCATCATATCACATTTTTGTACTTAGATATTTTCAAAGTTCTGACCATGGTTCCTTGCAGGAAATCTCACTAGCGATTTTCTGAAAGCATGCTTTCTGACAATGAATAGTATTAAACAATAATTTCCTTTAATATTCATGTAATTCTAGTTAAATACTTTATATATTTTAGGTGATATAGCTGGTTTAAAAAACTTCCAAACAACTTTTTCATGAAGTTGTTTCTCATTATTCAGTTGAAATCTCATGCAAATTGGACAAATGGGAGAAAAATCTCGCTGAACATCAGGTCCAAAATGATCCCTTGGGCATTTATAATACGTAGCCTTGGTGATCAGACAGTTCCTGAGTGTACATTTGCAAACAGTGAAGACCCTTAAGGAGCCAGCTGTCATTCAGAATACTCTTGCAAATTATACCATTTCATACTTAGCGGGTGGGCGGACAGACAGGCTGCTGCCAATCTTGTATCATTTCTTACGTGAATATTCATGGAGTGAAGGGTTATGACAGGTAGGTGGCAGCTTAATGAAGGATAAAAGTAATGCAGAATGTTCCTCTGGGAGCTTTCTGCATGACTTTCACTCTGCATTGAGCAGCCTACGGTCATAAAAGTTTTATTTATTCTTTACTGAAAGTTTGGATTAAGAACTGTTCTAGCAATATGTTTTGATTTCAGGGTTCATATTCGTGTAGAAGAGAACATATCTGTGTCAGCAGGTAGAGATGGTGGTCTACAAGGTCTGGAGCTGCATGGTATAATTAAACTCAAGGTCAATGATGAAAAGCAAGCCCGCATCATCCTGTCAATCCTCAATGAAGATAAAAAAGGAGCCCAGCTACAGGTACAAAGTCTTACTGTCTTACGAAGTGAAGATTTGAATAGGATAGAATTTGTTTATAATAATCAGACCATTAACCCTTTAGATGGTGGAAACATTTATACTGTCATTGCTTAACAGTGTAGACCAATATCAGAGAGTTTCTAATGAAGCTGTCTCTCCAGGGTCTGAACTGTTTCTGTAGGAGCGGTCTGATCTGGGTCTACTTTGTTTTCAAAAGCGTATTTATGGAATAAAGGGTTAAGGCATTATATCACGATACTAGCCTTAACCCTTTCCCTCATATACAAGCTTTTTCACTCATTTGCAAACAGAGAAGACTCAGATCAGATGGCTCCTATAGGAGCCATCTGATCAGGGTCTGCTCTGTTTGCTAATGGAATTTGATAGATCTGTTTATTAAAGGATTAAAACCATTCAGAACTTTAAACTTTGCCACACATAGTTTTTGTGATGTGTACATTTTTTTTAATTTCTGGAGAAAACCTGAATAGTTCTGTTTTGTAATATCCATGGGTTGAGCATAAAGGGCTTGCAGTTACTGAAGCTTCCATTTGTCATGCCATCTGTTACATTGTTTATCTGGAGAAATAATCTCTGAGTAATACAAGGTAATAGCTTGAAACTTAACCATTATCCCACTATACATGGCCTGTTTGCATTAGCAAACACCCTAGATTCAAATGAAACCGAACTAACTTAGCGACTGTTCAGGATTCAAGATGTTTGCCACTCGATCAAGAATTTCCCAAAATCTGACACAGATTGCAAGTATGAAAGAATTGGACTATGTCAGAGTTATGCAGTCATCATTTTTACAGTAGGATAAGGGTTTACATATGACATGTATTGTGTCAGCAGTGCTGTGTACCAGTTAACAGATGTCCAGATATGATGTGTTAACCCTTTCCTCCATGATTATTTATATAAGAAATAATGACTTCATGAATATTAATTAGATTAGTTGTAATAATAGTACATGAAAAGAGGAATTTTTGGTATAGGCAGAAAATGTAGAATCATATCTATATTATATCATAAGCAAACACAGCAGACCCTGATCAGACAGCTCCTGTAGGAGCCATCCGGTTTGGGTCTACTCTGTTTGCAAAGGCGTAGAAAGGCTTATTTATGGGGTAAAGGGTTAATTTTCAAGAATAACTTCTGCCTTTCTCACCAAACCCACACGTGACCACACTTTAGAATTGTCTCAAAGAGAGGGGTCACAACATGGGGTTTGGTGGAGAAAGGATGATTTGAGTATGCACCTTTATCTGTTTGTCTCGTTTATAGTCAGTGTGTGTAATTTGTTCAGTCAATTTCTGTTCTAGCAATGGTTGCTAAAGCATACTTGACTACGAAATATATATTGAATTATGTATACGTATCTGTTTGCAGACTCATCCAAACATAGACAAGAAATTATTCACAGCACAGTCAGTGATAGGTTTGAAGAACCAGGAAAAACCATTTCCCTTGGGTCAGGAGATTGGTGTTCTGAAATGGCGGTTAAACACACAGGATGAGAGCTTCATGCCTCTGTCAAGTAAGTACAGTAGAACGCATCTAAAGTTATCACTTAACCCTTTCCCTCATATAAACGTGTTTTCACGCACTTGCAAACAGAGCAGACCCAGATCAGACGGCTCCTAGAGGAGCTGTCTGATCAGGGTCTGCTCTGTTTGCTGATAGAATTTGATAGATCTGTTTCTTTGCTTTTTTAAATGTCTACAATGTTCCACCTTCCATATTTATTTAAAACTATTTTGTTAATGAATATTCAGTAGGTATTGAAATTTGGCCTAAATACAGAACAGGGAAAGGGTTAAAAGAGGTAATAATCAGGTTTCTTAAAGCCATGTGGTAGCTTAATGCTGGACCAAATTTATGCAGAATGCTTCTACATGATCTTTCTGCATTACATTTTGACCTGCATTATGCAACTACCTGCTTTTAATGATAATTTCTGTTCATTAACCCTTTCCCTCATATAAACGTGTTTTCATGCATTTGCAAACAGAGTAGACCCAGATCAGACAGCTCCTCTAGGAGCTGTCTGATCAGGGTCTGTTTTGTTTGCTAATAGAACAGATCAGTTTCTTTGCTTTCTAAAATGGCTACAATGTTCCACCTTTGATATTTCATTATAACTATTTTGTCCATGAATATTCAGTAGGTATTGAAATTTTGAATAACGTAGAACAGGGAAAGGGTTAAGTGGTTGCATCTGTATAATTCCACTAGCAAACAGTGCTGACCCTGATCAGACAGCTCTGTGTCTTGTCTGTGTCCATTCTGTTTCCAGTGCATTAAAACCTTTTTGGTACTTGCAGTTAATCTATCATGCTTGGCACTGTCCCACTCTGTCCTTGACATTCTGGTTGGAGCCTTTCATATTTCAAAATTCAGTACTTATGGTCCTGTATAGTACATACATGTAGTTGGTCTGTATCAGAACTCATATATAAAGGTGCGTATTCTGATACTGAAATCATTTATCCACCAAACCAGAGTCCATGCTTATAAAGCTTTTAGTTGAGTCTGAGTTTCGTTCTCAAGCTTTTGATTGGTCAGATTTGAGTTCTCAAGCTTTTGATTGGTCAGATTTGAGCCAAAGGCTCAAATCTGACCAATCAAAATCTTGAGAACGAACTCAGACTCAACCAAATGATTTATAAGCATGGACCCCGATGTTGTGATTACTCTTTGAAATGGCCTTAATGAGACGATTCTAAACAGTGATCACAACAAGTGTTTGGTAGAGAAATAAAGGAACTATTCTTAAAAACGTTTTAGTATACACATTATTTATCCTCTGCTGTAGTAATATATAGTGCTATGAATAATTTGTTGCAGTAAACTGTTGGCCAAATGAGACGGGAGACAGTTGTGATATCAACATAGAATACGAACTCGAACAACCCAACCTAGAATTAAATGATGTGCAAATATCAATACCTGTACCGTAAGTATTATCTTTTTCAGCTATGTACAGTAGAACACTCGATACTGTATGTCACCTAATCCTACGTCAACGCCGACGACGCCAACTATTACGCGCATCGTCGTCAATGTAACCTTGTTATGTACACATTACAATTAAAATGAATGTCCGTAAATAAACAGTCAATGAATTGGTAGTAAAACTATCTAGTTATTGTTTACCCGACATTTTGGTGCCGTGACCAGGATGTCTGGTAGACAATAACTAGATAATGATTTATGACCAATTCATTGACTGTTTATTTACTGACATTCGTTTTAACTGTAATGTATACATAACATGATTACGTTGACCAGGATGTGCGTGATAGTTGGAGCCGTTGTGGTGACGTAGGATAAGATGACATACAGTATTGAGCGTTATGCTGTATACAACTCTGTCTCAGTAACAGACTGAACCAGAGATTATTAAAATCCCGCATACAAAGTTTGAGGGAGCGAGGGTTTATAGGAATCAGTGTGTTGGTCGGTCTGTCTGTCTGTCCGTGGCACAAATCCTGGTCATAGCACCAAAATGTTTGATTAAGATCAAGGCAGCTGAGCGGTGGTATTCCATCATCTTTAGTAATAGTTCTAGTTTGTCTTGAATACTGAACATACTAGACTCATATTAGCCACTGGATGTCCTTTGATGCATTTCGTTTTTGACCGGTTGGGTCATCACCATTTGCAATAGTATTTGACAAAGCGCAACTAATGAGTTGCAAACAGTGCAGGCCCTACTCTGACACTGTTCTCTAAATGGCAGCTACATTGGGACTAAACTGTTTACATTTATATAAATGTCATATACGTGGTTGACTATTATCATGTGCTTATTTGCAGGTCTGGAGTGGGTGCCCCAGTTGTAGGAGACTGTGACGGAGAATACCACTATGACAATAGGAAAAATGTCTTACTCTGGAATTTGGCTGTCATTGATTCATCCAACAAATCAGGCAGTATGGAATTCAGCATCAGAGGTCATCCTGATGACTTTTTCCCAGTCAATGTGTCATTTGTATCAAAGAAGTCATACTGTGATATACAGGTAACTAAGAATTTTTCCTTTTACTCATAATTATTGCAATTAAATTTGACAGAAATGCTCCTTACCCTTTCCCTCATTTCACCCATCTGCAAACAGAGTAGGAGCCGTCTGATCAGGGTCTGCTCTGTTTGCTTAGATCTATTTCTTTAGTTTCTAAACTGGCTGCAATGTTCCACCTTCCATATTTTATTATAACTTTATTGGACCATGAATATTCAGTAGGTACTGAATATTCAGTAGGTACTGAAATTTGGAATTAACATAGAACAGGGAAAGGGTTAAGGGACACTTTACTGATTTAGTTCAAGACGTCAAAAGAGTTTTAGGAGAGTTGGTAGAATGCTTGCTATGTTTGAACTGAGTGAATGTTCTTTTGTGCCAAATAGATCACATGACCTCTTGATTCGTTGAGCAATGTAGGGCAATCATTGATCTCTTGTTGTCCATTTTGTTGGGATGCAAAGATCAAGGTGGGGATATTTGTTAGCCTATAGGTCACAGTTCTAGTTTCTGCTGAGCCTACTTGCAGTCAGCTCAATATATTCACCACATTGGAGTATATTTGGCAAGTCGGTCTGTGAGTCTGCCTGATTTTGTACTTTGTGAAGACTTGATTTTGCTGCCTGATTTTGTGAAAACTCCTCTCCATTGGTTTGTGAAACTGAGTATTAAAGTAATTTTATCACCATTTGATAACTTTGAATAAGACTGACAAAGTAGCAAATAGTAAAGACCCTGATTAACCCACTCCCTCATAAGCTATTTTAGATACAACCTCTTTGAATAAATCTACCCAAAAGGAGCATGAACTAGAGAAAAGGAAAACTTTAGAATTTTGTAGTTTGAAACCATTGTGATAAATAGAGAATTTGCTCCTATAGGAGCAAATGCTCTACTTATCACAATGGTTTCACAAAGTGACTTTTACAGAGTCGTCAATATAAGGGAATGGGTTAAACTGCTCCTTTAGGAGCATTTTTTATCTGGGTCTGTACTATTTGCCTGCCTAAGTTAATGCAATTTTGCAAACAGCCTAATCATGAGTTACCAGTGTGTCGCTTACAACTTCAAGAATGTTTTATTAAAAATTTCAGCTTACAATGGTTATTAATGATAATACATCCCTTTGTTCATGTGTAAATGATTTGTTTACACTTTTATTTAGCTCTTTACTCCATAGAGATGCTTATATTATTTGGCATAGCTTTGTATTCACTTGTTTTGTATAACAGAATGAAAAAATTATTAATCAATGTTGATAATGGGTGGTTTCTGGCGTAAATATTAATGGAGTTCATAGCTTTTCCATTTGCTTAATGATTTAATTTAGTATCTTGCTTTTGTATGATTTCAGGTTACAGAGGTGAAATTTGTAGATGACAGTTCAAGTGTGAAATATTCTTCAGAAACATGTTTTTATGTGGACAAATACGAAATTGTGTAACACAACGTTGAAGAAAACAGGACAATGATTGATAACAGGCAATGAATAGTAAAACAAAACAGAACATTTAAGAATTCTCTGAAAGAAAACCAGTTATTTTGGTGACATCTTGAAACAATTTTTTTCTCAAGCTGGTGCAGGGTGAATGCATGTCTTCAAGAGACAGGGTTGTCAGATGAGTAAAAAGTGATAACTAATCAGTCTAGTACAGTAAGATATGGCTTTAAAACAACCTGTCCCGACTGTAAGTACAGTTTGTTGAGTCTATCCTGACTAGTTAAGTCTTGTTCTGACTGGTTAGTACAGAGAATCAACCCTGTTCTGACTGGTTAGTACAGAGAATCAAGCCTGACCTGACTGGTTACTGGTTAGTAGCGTGTTGGTGATAGTACAGAGAATTAAACCTTCCCTGACTGGTTAGTACAGTGTCGAGTGTCAGTAGGTAGATTCACCTAGTGCTTGTCTAGAAAAAGTGTCAAAGACATATAAACGTAAAGTGTGATGGTTTTAGGGAAGCCATTTTAGGGTAGCTATGCTGCAAGGAATAGCCACCATTTTGTTCATTCATTGATACAACATCACCTTGTAGGGTCTCATTGGAAGAATGAAGTGTGGATCATGTGGTCAGTGTCCAAGGCATGGAGGGGTGGTGGGACATTTGAACTTTTATAAGCAGTGTAGACCCTTAATCAGTGGCCATTTCTGATCAGGGTTCAGCAGGGTTTTGTTAAAATGCTCAACTGCTAGGTCTACACTGTTTGCAAAACGAAGAATGTACCTTATCCTACAGGTTTATAAAAATGTGTATGCCTCAGGAAGTTGACCGCTACTCATTGTGTGATAACCCTTTGAATATAGAAAACTATTGTGTACTTATATTTGCAAACAGTGTATACCCAGATCAGAGGGCTCCAAGAGGAGCCTTCTGACTAGGGTCTGCACTATTTGTTATTGAAAATCCTCAAGAAAATTTAAGTCTTTCATATGGAATGTACTCTAGTTAAAGACCAAAGGACCATTTCTACTTTAAATATTCAGAATTCAAAGATTTATATTGGTGACTTGACTGTCAGTTTCTCTGACAAGCTACAGTGTAGTTAGTTGTAAAAGTAGTGCTCACTCATCCAAAACCAAGTGCATCACACATATATTGTACAGAATGAGAGTGGTTACATTGGGAAAAAATACCCTAATATCCCTAAGTATTCCGACAGACAAACTTTAAAAATGTGTGCACACCCTGAACAAACTGCTCCTGAAGGAGCTGTGTAACCCTTTACTCCATGAATATTCATGTAAGAAGTAATGACATCATAAATGTTGATTGAGCTGAATTTTTATAGTAAAATATAAACACAGGAGTTTTAGCCGTGGCAGAAAGTGTAGAATATGTATTATTTCAATATAAGCAAACAGAGCAGACCTTGATCAATAAGACAGCTCCTTGCAGGAGTCATCCTAATGGATCTAGTCTGTTCGCAAAAGCATAGAAAAACATATTTATGGGGTAAATAGTTAATTAGGGTCTACACCTTTATCAGTCTAATTTAAAGATGTCAGTTGTGTTAAATTGAATTCAGTGTTACAAACTATTTGGTGACAGAATACTTAGGGTAATTACGGATAAATGTAGGTTGTATACATTACACATTATGAATGGGGCAAAGTTTAGGCTAAGATTAATGGTTAAAATGCATCAGTGCATGAAAGTAATGTGTTTTATATGAAAAATGAGAAATGCACTGTTACTTGATTTCGACAACGGCCTCATTGCTAAACTTACAAATAAATTGAAATAACTGTGGACTGATTAACATTGAAAAATTGCTGTGAAATAGGGACACACATCGGATTTTTTTTCTGTTTGTATAAGTTTACTTGTACCTATACAAGAAAATGTCAGTTTATAAAATGTTTATATGCTAATTAAAATGCATTTTTCTTTATGCCTTTATTCATAGAATATGGGGTAAAAAGTGTTGCGTTTCTCTGCTTGTATTGGTGCTGCTACGTTGCAGCCACCTCTTTATAATCTAGTCTTCATCTTATATTTGTTGAAGACACATTGTTTAGGTAAATTATAATTAAACCCTTTATTCCATATATTCTCCTTTTAATGCCTTTGCAAACAGAGTAGACCCAAACCAGATGGCTTCTGTAAGACTTGTCTGATAAGGGTATGATCTGTTTGCTTATGAAATGATACAGACTCGACTAGTTTGTGCCATGACTAAAAATTCCTATGTTTGTATACCAATATATGAATTCAACTAATTCATATGCATGGTGCCATTATTTCTTGCAAGCTTATTCAGAGGATAAATGAACTTCTTTGCATAATTGCATTAATTTAAAAAAAAATGACCTTCCACTCTTTACTGTATACAGTAAAAACCTCTCTAAAGCGTATGTTTAATTTAGTATAAATATCGGTCTTGGAGATAGGTAGCAGCTTAATGCAGGGTGAAAGTCATGCAGAAAGCTCCTCAATGAGCTTTCTGCATGACTTTCACCCTGCATTAAGCAGCCTCCTGTCCCAAAAGTACCTAAATTTCTTCTCAACTAGAATTCTGGTTTGGAGGGGGTTTCTTTTTCCCATACCTTAGATCCAGATGAAATGCAAAATAAGCAGTTTGACACTGGATCAATTTAAAATATTCTAAGAAATTGGAAAGTAAATTACATTCTTAAAGTAGACACTATTTTTACAGCAAGATAAGGGTTAATATTAACCCTTTACTTCATATAGACATCTTTTTACGCCTTTGCAAACAGATTAGACCCAAATCTCTGCTTCACATTTGCTTATGAAATCATAATACATTACTGCAGTTTCTTCCAATACCAAATTTTGCTGTGTGTGTATATTATATGCCATTATAAAAATCAGCTAATGAATATTCAATAGAACCTGTCTTAAGTGACCATCCATTTATTAAACATAGGAGTCTTAAAAAGCAGGTTGTTGCTTAATTCAGAGCAAAAATAATTCAGAAAGCTGCCATAGGAGCTTGCTGAATTACCTTTGACCAGCATTAAGCTACCATCTGCCGTTTAGGCCCATAATTATACCTATTTTAGATGGTTGCTTATGACAGGTTCTACTGTATTTTCTTACATGAATATTTAACTGGGAAAGGGTTGAATCAGATTGAACAGCAGGGAAATGCATGATATAATATAAAAGGGTTAGTGTCTGTCTTTTCTTTGTGCTTTTGTTTATTTGCAATCTTTGTGTAACCTGTTTTAGCAGGATGACACATAGGGATCACTTCTCTCATGCTGTTTTCATCATGTGTTCCTGCAAACAGTTTTGTCTCTGTATGTTTTCAGCTTTCTTGTATGTGTCAAAATATGGTCCAAAAAGAATTTGTTTATAACTAAATCGTTTATTTATTTAACTATAACAGGCATGTACATTTGTATTTACTGATTTCTAAATGGATTGAGTTTTTCAAAGTTAAGAATTTTTAGTTCCTTACTGTTACTTTATTGGAATGCCATAGTAGTTAATATTGACTTGTTAGTATTTAATTGGCCAGTATAAAGCATCATGTTTAACCCTTTGAATGAAGGGAACAAGTGTACTGGTACTTACAAAACTGTCGGCCCACGTGTCTGCTCTGTTTATCATACAGAATCCTCTAGCAAATTTAAGTCTTGCATACTGGCTTAATTAACCACTGATAGGTCAATCATACTTCGAATATCCCTGGGCCTGTATTCAAAAATCGCCAAGTCTGAAACTTAGACCAAACTCAAACTGAATATGCCAAGATCTCAACCATGCCATGGCAAAATGGAATGAAAATTGTTATAAATAATTCTTTTACAGCTTATATTGTCATAATAATTCTTAAGTTGATCTAAACATTATAATTTAAGTTGTGGCAATTTCCATTCTGAGTCTCGAGTCTGAGTTTCAGACTCAGTGCTTCGTGAATACGGGGCCTGTATTCAAAGGGTTAACTCTTTCCTTCATATAAACACATTTTCACACATTTGTGAACAGAGTAGACCCAGATCAGACGGCTCCTTTAGGATCAGGGTCTGCTCTGTTTGCTTATGGAAGTATATAGACCTTATTCTACACTTTCTGCCATAGTTAAAATTTCCTTTGTTAGAAATGCTTTAAAATGGTTTTGTCTCATTAATATTCATGCTGTCATTATTTCACACATGAATCTAGAACAGGGAAAGGGTTAAGCTTGTGCACTAGACTAGTGGATAATTTATAATAACCCATGTAAAGAGTGAATGAGGACGAGTCCCTGAGTTACTAGGCATCTTGACTAAATCATTTCGATTATGGTTTTTGAATAAAAATGGTGAAAACTACTGAAAACATTTGTAGCAGACAGCATTTCTTAGTGTGCAAAAAAGTCATTCCCTCCTACGAAAAGGAACATTAACTACTAGTATAGAAAAGGAGAATTTTAGAATTGTGTAGTTTTGAAACCATTGTGATAAATAGAGCATTTGCTCCTATGGAGCTCTATTTATCACAATCATTTCAATAAATGAGTTACACAGAGGCACAAAAAAGGCGTCAGTAGGAGAGAATGAGTAAATGCTAATCCAGGTATTGAACATTTTCTTTGACCCGTAACTTCATAAATGTTCATTTAAGAATTAGTGACTTAATGAATATTAATTGGGCTTAATTTTTGAAAAGGCATATAATCATGAGCCCAGGATTATTTTTTTCTACCATGACATAAGTGAACATCAGACCCTAATCTGACGGCTCCCACCGAAGCCATCTGATTTGGATTTACTGTGTTTGCAAATGCGTGAAAATGTGTATATATAGAGTAAAGGGTTAAATCTAGATTTTTTTGGTGGTTTTATAATTTTTGTAAAGACAGGTCGTTAAAGTTATTTTTTCTGTTAACATTTAAGATGAATACATAAGAAGTGATAGGTTGTCATTATTCTACCAAGAAACTGAAGTGTGGAGGCAATAAATTGGGAGTTATCATAGAGAGGGGTCAGCAGAGTCAGTTAGTTGTGTAAAGTTTGTGGCATTGTCTGTGGTTTTAGTGGTACTCCAAAGTATTAACCCATTACCTCATAGGTTATTTTTAGATCCTGCCTCTTTGAATAAACCGACCGAAAAGGAGCATTAACTAGAGAAAAGGATAAATTAAGTATTTTGTAGTTTGAAATCATTGTGATGCATAGAGCATTTGCTCCTATAGGAGCAAATGCTCTGTTTATCACAATGGTTTCAACAGGTGACTTTTGCAGAGGCGTCAATATGAGGGAATGGGTTAAAAAATTATTTTGCCTGTCAGAAAAAGCTGCACAAAATGTGTCACCTCTAGTGATATATATCGTTTTGTTTCTCTATGCTCTGATGTTACCCAGGTACATGAAAATGATCTGCTTATATGAAGACTGGATTATGTGGATTCTCCTTTGTTAGTCTAATACTATTTCTAAGACAAGCAATTGAGGATACGGCCAAGTGTTCATTGCATTGATAGAGGGAACATTAACTATTTAAATCATGATGAGGTTATTCAAAGATATTTATTGTATCATAAAAAAAATTGAAATAAAATATTGTACAGATCTGCCATGTGGCTTCCGTGTGTTTTTGTCATATCCATCAATCTCATACTATTATATGTACATGTGTATGATAAAGTGTCTTATTAGCTCACCTGAGCCAAAGGCTCGGGATGAGCTATTGTGACAGTGATGCGTCTGGCGTCTGGCCACATTTTCAAACATCTCAGAAACCGTTAACCCGATTTTAACCAAATTTTGTCAGAAGCATCAGTGGTTAGAAGGAAGAATTATTGTTCAAATTATGACCCCCGGACCAAAAATGGCCCCGCCCAAGGGCTTACCAGTTTTTCAAAGGAAAATCTTTAAAAATGTTCTTCTGAAACTGTAAGGCCTAGACCTTTGATATTTGGTATGTAGCATGATCTAATGGTCCTTTACAAAGATTGTTCAATTTATGACCTCCGGACCAAAAATGGCCCAGCCCAAGGGATTATCAGTCTTTCATAGGAAAATCTTTAAAAATCTTTTTCTCTGAAACCGTAAGGCTTAGACCTTTGATATTTGGTATGTAGCATGATCTAATGGTCCTCTACAGAGATTGTTCAAATTATGACCCCGGGACCAAAAATGGCCCTGCCCAAGGGCTTGTCAGTTTTTCATAGAAAAATCTTTAAAAATCTTCCTCTCTGAAACTGTAAGGCCTAGGCCTTTGACATGATCTAATGGTCCTCTACAAAGATTGTTCAAATTATGACCCCCTCCGGACCAAAAATGGCCCGGCCCAAGGGCTTGTCAGTTTTTCATAGGAAAATGTTTAGAAATCTTTTTCTCTGAAACTGTAAGGCCTAAGACCTTTGATATTTGGTATCTAGCATCATCTAATGGTCCTCTACAAAGATTGTTCAAATCATAACCCTTGGGTCGAAAATGGCCCAGCCCCAGGGCTTATCAGTTTTTCATAGGAAAATCTTCTTCTCTGAAAATGTAAAGCCTAGAGCTTTGATATTTTGTATGTAGCATGATCTAATGGTCCTCTACAAAGATTGCTAAAATTATGACCCCTGGGTCGAAAATGGCCCGCCCCAGGGTCTTTAAACTTTGATATACCTTATATCATTATTTAATAGTCCTCTACCAAGGTTGTTCAAATTATGATCCCCAGACCTAAATGGCCCCACCCTGGGGTTTATCAGTTTTGCATAGTTCTTTAAAAATCTTGCTGCTTTGCCTTGTGGTTCTCTTCCAAGGTTATTCAAATTATGACTTCTGGGTCAAAAATGGCCCCGCCCCGGGGGTTATGATCTAAGGTGAGCGCTTCAGGGCCTCGTAGCCCTCTTGTAACAGAAAAACTGCTTCAATTATGAAATTAGTTTTAATATGGTTAAGTACTTTGGAAATGTTTTATCTTTCATTTCTTACAAATACAGTGTCAAAGTTTTGATCCTGAAGGTACACCGAATGTCAGCTGGATCTATCAGGATATGCTTTTAACTCTTTTATTCATATAAACGCTTTTTCATGCATTTGCAAACAATAGACCTTGTGGTACACAATACTACAGTTTTCATTAGATTTCTATGAAAGTTTGTGCACATGGTCTCTTTAAAGTATAGATATGAATATAATTCATAGACATCTGCCTCTGGACTACAGTTTACAACATAATTTATTGAAAGTTGATGCATAAGGTCTCTGTGAAGTGTAGAAGTGCATCACAAAGTTTTTTTTCAGTTTTTAGTATCTAACACAATTGTTACCAGGTGTTTGATTTGTGAAAAAGGCTGCCATGTGGGGATATTCGTCACCTTTAGTGATAATTATGTCTCCCCGATTTATGGGGAGATATATTGTTTTTGCCAGAGTTGTCTGTCTGTCTGTCCGTCCGTCTGTCTGTCCATCACAAACTTGTGTCGCGTGTATCTCTGAAACCAGTTGGGCTAGAGTCACCAAACTTCACAGGAATGTTCACCAGCATGAGTTGTTGTGCACCTTGGTTTTTTGAATTGCCTCCCCCTGATAATTTTGGAGTTATTGCCCCTGATGACTTAAAATTAGAAAAACTTTGTGTCGCGCATATCTCTGAAATCGCTGGTACTAGAGTCACCAAACTTCACAGGAATGTTCACCAGCATGAGTTGTTGTGCACCTATGGTTTTTGAATTGTCTCCCCCTGATAATTCTTGAGTTATTGCCCCTGATATGAATACTTAAATTTATACAAACTTTGTGTCGCGCGTATCTCTGAAACCAGTAGGGCTAGAGTCACCAAACTTCACAGGAATGTCAACCAGCATGAGTTGTTGTACAACTGGGATTTTTGAATTGTCTTCCCTAGATTACTTTGGAGTTATTGCCCCTGATATGATTACTTAAAATTAGAGAAACTTTGTGTCATGCATATCTTTAAAACCACTAGGGCTAGAGTCACCAAACTTCACAGGAATGTTCACCAGCATGAGTTGTTGTGCACCTGGATTTTTTAATTGTCTCCCCCTGATAATTCTTGAGTTACTGCCCCTGATATGTTAACTTAAAATTAGAGAAACTTTGTGCTGCACGTATCTCTGAAACCAGTAGGGCTAGAGTCACCAAACTTCACAGGAATGTTCACCAGCATGAGTTGTTGTGCATCTGGGTTTTTTAATTGTCTCCCCTTGATAACTTTGGAGTTACTGCCCCTTATGACTTAAATAAGAGAAACTTTACTTTGTGTCACATGTATCTCTGAAACCACTAGTACTAGTCACCAAACTTCACAAGAATGTTGACTAGCATGTGTTTTTGTGTACCTGGGGCTTTTGAATTGTCTCCCCCTGCCAATGTTAGAGTTATTGCCCCTGATGACTTAAAAATTAGACCGTGATATGTTTTGAGTTACAGACATTACACATGTGTATTGGAAAGAGGATGGGAGGGGGAGACATCTGTTTTTGTGACAAAAACAAACCTCTAGTTCTATTTGATATTCATGATTTCATTATTTCTTAGGATACAGACAGGGATGCTGGGTATGCATTAACCCTTTTAACCCATTACCTCATAGGCTATTTTTAGATCCAACCTCTTTGAATAAATCTACCGAAAAGGAGCATTTACAAGAGAAAACTCAACAGAAAAGCAAAACTTTAGAATTGTATAGTATTGAAAACCATTGTCGACAAATTTATCACAATGGTTTCAAAGAGTGACATTTACAGAGGCGTCAAAAGGCGTCAATATAAGTGAAAGGGTTAATGGGACAAAGATGGTGACAGGGTATGCATTAGCCATATTGCAGGTTTATATTTCTTTTATGGAATACAGACTTGGATGCTGGGTATGCATTTGCCCTATTGTCCTTTTAAGCTTCATATAACACATTCCCTCCTACGCTATTTTTAGACCCACCCTTTTGGAATAAATCTTCTGAAAAGGAGCATTTATTGAGAAAAGAAAACTGTTAGAATTGCGTAGTTATGAAACTACTGTGATAAATAGAGCAGTTGCTCCTATGGAGCAAATGCTCTATTTATTACAATGGTTTCAAAAAGTGACTTTACAGAGGCATCAAAATGAAAGGCCGGGTATGCATTTAATAGCCATATTGCCCTTTTATGTTTCTTTTTATGGGATACAGTCAGGGGTGCTTGGTATTCATTGGCCATATATACCCATCCTGGTTCGGTTAACAAATATTTTAACAAATATCTTCTGCAGTTAACTGTTTTGAAGTAAATTGTTTTCAACATGGAACCACAAATTGCATACTGGAAATTAAATATTTGACGGCTACAAATACAAATATAAATCTTTATTATTGATGGAATGTAAGATACAGCATATATGTACAAGGTTCTTGCATTGTAGAAAGCTATGAAAATTTACAAACATGTTGCATTATGGTTTACTGAAACTTCAAAACAACATTTCAGTTCAGCCCTTATTAACCCTTTCCCTGTTCAATATTCATGTAAGAAATGATAACATCATGAACATTTATTAGCTGAATTTGCAATATAAACTTTTCAAGGAAATATTTTGCTTTGACAATAGCTGTAGAATATGATCTATATCATGTCAAACGGAAACAGAGCAGACCCTGATCAGATGGCTCATATAGGAGCCATCTGATCTGGGTCTACTCCGTTTGCTAATGAATGAAAAGGCATTTATATGTGGGAAAGGATTAAGCTAAGTACCACCATGTTGCGATGCCATTTGCAATGAATAACTCGGCATGTATTCAGGATCCGAGCTGTTTGACAGTCAAAAGCTTGGATAGATTGGATGCAAGTAAAATATTTAACAGAACAACGTTTCAGCAAATATGTTTTTCAGCATGGTAAGGGAGAATAAATGCGATTTGGACAAATGTACAATGTAGAAATAATGATTACGACTGACAGTGCAATTATTGTAGCTTAACTGGAGATCTATATAAATAATATAAAATTTTATTAATACACATTGAATCATTGAATGATCTCCCTTTCCATATTATTTCAGCGATTACAGTGTCATGCATTTGTAATCTGGTGAAACCACTGTTAACTCTCTACCTCATATTTACACCATTTAATGCATTTGCAAACAGAGAAGACCCAGATCAGACAATGGTCAAGATATGCTCTGCATGCTTTTGGAATTAAATAAACCTGATTCCACAGTTTCTGCAATAGCCAAAATCTTCTGTGTCCATATACAATAATACAAAATCAACTACAGTAAAACCCCACTAATGCAACCACCTAAAAGAGCAATAATTCTGGGTGCTAGATGCAGGTGGTAGCTTAATGCAGGACAAAAGTAATGCAGAAAGCTCCTAGAGGAGTTTTCTGCATTACTTTGTCCTGCATTAAGCAACCACCTGCTTATAAAGACAGATATGTTTATTCATTAAGTGGTCGCATTAGTGGGGTTTTACTGTAATTGATATTGATGATGTCATTACTTATTACATGAATCTTCATACAGTAAATGAATCTGCTTCTCCTCCAGTTCCAAATAGTTTGGAAAGAATATCACATATTTACCTACGAGATGCTGTAGCAAATGTGTAGTAGTAACAAAATTGTTAAAAGCTCTCAAAATAGCAATGCTTGTACTTGACCCATTACCTTATGAGTATTCATGTACAGAAAAATCCCTCTAAACCGGACATTAAATTCAGTATAAATATCGGTCTTGGAGACAGGTGGCAGCTTAATGCAGGGTGAAAGTCATGCAGAAAGCTACTCTAGGAGCTTTCTGCATGACTTTCACCCTGCATTAACCCTTTCCCTGTTCTACGTTTATTCCAAATTTCAATACCTACTGAATATTTATTCACAAAAGAGTAATAAAGAAATAGCGAAGGTGGAACATTGTAGACATTTTAGAAAGCAAAGAACCAAGTCTATCAAATTCTATTAGCAAACAGAGCAGACCCTGATCCGACAGCTCCTCTAGGAGCCATCTGATCTGGGTCTACTCTGTTTGCAAATGCGTGAAAACACGTTTATATGAGGGAAAGGGTTAAGCAGCCATCTGTCTTACAATGAATGGTGACAGTTTTGGCAATGACAGAAACTGTAAAATCAGATCTGTATAATTCCATAAGGAAACAGTGCAGACCCTGATCAGATGGGCCCACTAGCAGGAGCCATCTGATCTGGGTCTAATCTGTTTAAAAAGGAATGTAGTAAAGGGCTATAACAATCAATGATCAAGCAGGAATGGCCATACATTGTATTTTCATGAAGACCTCAATGCAGTTAACCTTTTAAAAGCAAACACCTTTTTCTGAAAATATTGTCATCTATAATGCTGTTCCAAAAGCAACTTATTTTTTTACTTTTTCTTTCCAGAAACATGATCAAAAGATCAAATAGTTTGAATCCTGATTAGATACCAAGTTACTCAGAATCTCATTTGGATTCAAAACTTTTTTTCATTTAAATATTGGTCCATGGTGAGACATGATTAAAATGAAATATATACATTTGTTGTACAAAATATGCTATATGTACATTGTCCTATATACATTACAGGATAAAAAATAATTGTTGTCTTAGAAATGTACATGACTGTATATAATGATTATTTCATAATGTAATGCAGAGAAACAGATAAACTAGCATAATTATTCAAATACAAAAATCAATGTTTCTCCATCAAGCCCTATGTCGTGACTACTCTTTAGAATCGTATAGAGGAGATGGTTCTAAAGAGTAGTCACAACATAGGGTTTAGTGGAGAAATTAAGGAGCAACTCCTATTAAAGAAGATTTAATTTACGCTATTTATCTGGACTTCTAGTAATGGATGAGACGAAATGCATTTAATGGTTACATGTATATACATAACTTCCATGGTCTACCATAAGGGAATGTATTACAGTAAAATCTCTCTATAACGGCCACTAAATTACAACAAACATGTTTTGTTAAAGGCAGGTGGCTGCTTAAAGCAAGGTGAAAGTAAAACAGAACGCTCCTATAGGAGCGTTCTGTTTTTCTTTCACCTTGCTTTAAGCGGCCACCTGTCCTTATTACCAAATGATTAACACAATTTAGTGGCCATTTTAGAGAGGTTTTACTGTATTTTCATTTTCTTACTTTGAAAGTAGAAACAAATGTTGTGTCTAATAATCTTATCAATACAAGCAGTAAAGTACATGTGTACCACAGAAGAATTTTATTGATTTTATTTTAAACCTTTACCTCATGAATATTTATGTAAGAAATGTTATCAATATTAATTGTTAAAGTCATAACTGACATTTTTTTTATAATAATGGCATTGTAAATTCCGGAAATTTGGACATGGAAGAAACTGTCTATCATACATTTGTATCTATATTATTTCTTATTAAAGCAAACTGAGCAGATCCTGATCAGATGGCTCATATGGGAGCCGTTTGATCTGGATCTACTCTGTTAACGCTGTAAAAAGGCATCTCCATGAGATAAAGAGTTAAGCAATGTTCAGTGTAACAATATGGTTTTACACATATTAAATTGTGACCTGTTTGCTTTTATAGTCTTTCAGTATATGTTTATCTCTCTACGGCTGCCAATGCCAAATCTGTGATAACTTACATGTAAACAGTTTGGAACTAGATGAGACGATGAGTAACTCGGCATTTTATCAGGATCTATACTGTTTGATGTTGTGATAATGTTTTTTTAAAAGAAAGAAAAATTAAACAATGAAATTTGAAGAAGTAAATTTTTGTAGATGACAATATGTGGCATCGATAGAGATATTACATACATGATCAGCCTTACAAAGAATCTGAACTCGCATGACAAATTTCTAATACACAGTAGAATATCTCTTAATCCTTTTAATGCTGAATTGTTAAATGGACTTTTGAATCCAAAATTCAAAAAGGTCAAGCTTACCGTGAATATTTGGGGATGTTCTTAAAGAAAAATGTTACATGACAAACAGTGTAGACTCTGATGAGAGGGCTCCTGTAAGAGCCCTCTCATCAGGGTCTACGCTGTTTACAAAAGACATTAGTAGCTCGATTCCTACACTGAATGGGTTAAGCAACCACTTTGTAAACATGAAAGGGATGGATCTGTAATTGCAGGATGACAGTCATGCAGAAAGCTCCTATGAGAGCATGCTGCATTACTCTCATCAAGCATTAAGCTACCACCATAGAACCATAGATGTCTTTAGCGTGGTCTCACTGAATGTCCATAACTACACATATTAAAGGTCCTTGTGGATGTGAAAATATACTGGTTTAGACTTAAACATTTTATGGAAGACTGTTGTTGAAGATAGGTGAAGAATAGGTGCACAGTTCCAAAACACTTGAATATTAAGCACAACATCTGGCTATAAGTGGATTATCTCTTTGTATGCAAAGTAATATGTCATATGCAAAATTTGTCCTCTGCTATTTTGAAACCTAATTGTCCATTCATTTTTCTTCAAAATTTCAATCAGAATGTCAAACTGTTTGGCCCCTGATGAGATGCTTCTCATCTGGATCCAAACCATTTGCATAGGTTATCACAGATATACCCAGAACAACAGATGAAAGTGGGCAATCAAGTACTAAAATCATCACTTTTCCACCATATGTTGTGTCTCAAAGAGAAGATTCTAAAGAGTGGTCACAACATAGGGTTTGGTGGAGAAATAAAGAAGTTATTCTTGAAAATGATTTAATGTATGCATCTTATCTGGAGCTCTGTATACCTCTAGCATGCAAAGAGTAAATCTCCAATACATAAGAACACGAGTCTGAAGAACCATAAGTATGTATGCTAGTGGGTGAAAAGTAGCTTTGTGATGACTGCTGTGGCACCGAGGATAAGCAGAGGTAACGGATTGACGAAGGAGCCCTTGGCATCCGTAGTTGGGCACAGTGATCCCTGGCATTCCATGGTCTCTGTAAGATTGAAAAGGATTTTTTTATGTAACAATTATACTGCTGTAAAATATATATTTTCCATCATATGCCTATGCAAACAGAGTAGACCAAGATCAGGGTCTGCTGTGTTGGATTGTGACATTATCATAGCTCAGACTCTACAGTTTCTACCAATAACAAAACAATCAAGTGTACATAATGTATGCCATTGTAAAAAATCAGCTAATAAATATTCATGCTGTCATTATTTCGTACGTGAATATTCAATAAAGAATGGGTTAAGATTATATTCTATGAATGAAGTAAATAGATAACAACAATACCAATTGTAAACAAGTTGGTGGTGATGACGTTAAGACTTCATATAATTTTATTTTCATTGTCAGTACATGACTGTATATTACAATAACAAAACACTAATACATTTTATACAACACATTATAATATTTTGAATTAACCCTTCTCTTGCTGAATTTTAAAATACATTTCTCCTTCTTTACCCATGCCCTGTTGTATAATAACATATATATTCACTGTGTACAAGTATTTCGCTGTGAAATCACTGCTGTGGAGTGCACTGGTTGCACAATCAACTTGTAAATAGTGCAGACCCTGATGAGACAGCTCCTGCAGGAGCTGTCTCATCTGGGTCTTCAATATTTACAGGTAGGTATATTGACGTGAATAGCAAGCGAAGGCTTAATCCTTTCCCTGTTGAACATTCATGTAAGGAATTATGACGGCATGAATATTCGTTAGCTGAATCATTGTTTGCGGATGGAATTATATTGATCTGAGTTTATATTTTCTGACGCGGCCAATATATGGTCATGCTTACCGTATATACCATTATAAAACTTCAGATAATAAACATTGATGGTGGTGTTATGTCTTATATGAATATTCATAGAGTGTAGGCTTTACTCACCAAACAGTTGGATTACTGTATCTGTGTTTGTGCCGATACTGTTTTTAGCCACACAGTAATAGTTGGTGTAGTGGTTTGCGAGAACGTTTTTAATTGTCAGTTTGTACCATGCTTCTCCAAACCTAAGACTTGTTGTGGCAATCATCTTAGTTATTTCATAATCTTCATCATCATTCAGTTGCTGTAGTTCTGTAGTTCCGTCCTTTGCTGTGGGTTGTCGATACCATATCACTTCAGGCTCCGGATACCCTACAATTAACAATTTTATAGAACTGTTACAGATCTAGTGTAACCCTTTCCTTCATACAAATGCTTTTTCATGCATTTGCAAACTGAGTAGACCCAGATCAGATGGCTCCTAAAGGAGCTGTCTGACCTGGGTCTGCTTTGTTTGCTTATGGACTTTGATATTTGTGTTTCTTTACTTTCTAAATTGGCTACAATTTCCCACCTGCCATATTTTATTATAATTATTTTGACCATGAATATTCAGTGGAATAAACATAGAACAGGGAAAGGGTTGAACTTCTGAATGCTTAATCCTTCTCTTGCGGAATTTTAAAACACATTTCTCCTTCTTTACCCATGCCCTGTTGGATAATTGCATATATCTTCACTGTGTACAAGTATTTCGCTGTGAAATCACTGCTGTGGTGTGCACTGGTTGCACAATCAACTTGTAAATAGTGCAGACCCAGATGAGACAGCTCCTGCAGGAGCTGTCTTATCTGGGTCTTCACTATTTACAGGTCGGTATATTGACGTGAATAGCAAGCGAAGGGTTAATTTTCAAAGTGGAAAGGTGCATCAATGTTGAACTGTAAGAATGCATTCGGTATGGAAGGATGACATTTGCCAGAGGAGTCTGATTGACAAACAGTGTAGACGATGACCAGTGGACACCTACAGGCATTTAACATTTTTTGCAAACTGAATAGACCCTGATCAGGCAGCTCCTGCAAGACCTGTCTGATCAGGGTCTGTTTTGTTTGCTTTAATATGGAATAAAATATACATATGATTGTAAAGTTCTTACTACAACCAAACTTTTCTTTTGTTTGTTCACGTTTAATATCTCTCAGTATTTGCTAAACAAGAGAGTTTGGAGGAACACATGTGTCGCCTGCTTGCAGCTGACACAAAAACTGTTAATATGCTGGAGTGAAATCAGAACAAAGGGGAATAACTCAAAAAGTATTGCATGCAGAGTGATTGACCTTAGTTACATCAATGGTCCTCAATGAGAGGAAGACACAGTCATATGAAACTTGAAAGCTCTATAATGATTAGTTTAGAAATGACAGCCAAAAAAGGAAAGTGTGACAGACAGACAGACAGACGGACGGACAGACAGACAGAGAAGTGATCCCTAATTGACACACTGCCTCTCAGCAGGTGACACAAAAATAGCATGGGCAAGATAAAAAACGGATTTGCAGACAGACTGAATGACCTTTTTGGTGACTCCTACGCAGGAATCTTTGGTATTGATAGAAACTGTAAAGTCAAAGCTATTATAATTTCATAAGCATCCAGAGCAAACCCTGATCTGATGGCTCCTACAGGATCCATCTGATCAGTGTCTACTCTGTAAAGGTGTTAAAATGCACTTATATGAAAGGAAGGGTAAAAACATGTTATAACTGCCTACCTGACACCCTACACTCGAGTATGGCTTTGAAGTGCCTGTTCTGGGCCTGTCCAACGGTGTCCTGGGTTGCAACGGTCTGTGGTTTGTAGAACACATTCACAGCCACCAGGTAGGTATCCTTTGGCTTCACCTGGTTGTCAGCTATACACTTAAACAATCCTCGATCCTCCATGGAGACATTCTTAATCTCAAGAGTTTCATTCTGTTAACAGAAACAAACAGCATGTTCTTTTTAAGTTCAAATCTTTGCATAAACCTTTACTGCGTGAATATAACACTGACATCATGGATATTAACCCATTCCCACTTAGGCTATTTTTAGACCTAACCTCTTTGATTAAATCTACTAAAAAGGAGCATTAACTAGAGAAAAGGGAAATTTTAGAATTTTGTAGTTCTGAAACCATTGTGATAAATAGAGCATTAATTGCTCCTATAAGAGCAAATGCTCTATTTATCACAATGGTTTCACAAAGTGACTTTTACAGAGGCGTCAAAAGGCGTCAATATGCGGGAATGGGTTAAATACATGTAGATGTAGATGAATTTTTATAGCGGCATATAAACACAAGTCATGAACTCTAGGACATGGCAGTAAATCTAGATTCATATCTATGATTCCATTGGCAAACAGAGCAGACTCTCCTACAGGAGCAATCTGATCTGGGCCTACTATGTTTGCAAAGACAGAAATAGTATGGAGTAAAAGGTTAATAGTGGTGACTTGGCCAAGTGATTGAGTTCTTGATAAGAAACCCAGTTACGTAGCATCTAATCTGAATTCACTGATATCCGATCAGGATCTGCACTATAATGCTATGACATTAGTTTATTTACCCCATTCCCACTTAGGCTATTTTTAGACCCAACCTCTTTGATTAAATCTACCAAAAAGGAGCATTAAATAGAGAAAAGGAAATTTTCAGAATTGTGTAGTTTCGAAACCATTGTGATAAATAGAGCATTTGCATATCACAATGGTTTCATAGTGACTTTTACATAAGCGTCAAAAGGCGTCAATATGCGGGAATGGGTTAAAGGTTTCAAAATGGTGCCAAATTGCTTGACTTCTGCATCTTCGTTTACAAACCTGTCTTGCTGTGGTCAGAGGGTAGATTGAATGTTTTAGAATTAAGGGTCAATTATATACAGTAGTCATGATATTTGTAGGAAATATTTGAACAGAATAACATCTGCTTAGCTCTTAAAGTCTTTGCCAGCAAAGTTGTCATCTCAGAGCAACAGATAATGGTGTGTACCTAGATTGTAACTAAAATCATCGTTTCTGCACTAAACCCTATGTTGTGACTACTCTTTACAATCGTCTCTTCGAGACAATTCAAAAGAGTGGTCACAACATAGGGTTTGGTGCAGAAATGATAAAGTTATTCTTGAAATTGTTTTAATTTACGCATCTTATCTGTCATCTGATACAATTATCAGTCAAATGTTCTTGCATTTCTCTTAACCCTTTCCTCCATAAATACGCCTTTCTACGCCTCTGTAAAAGTCACTTTATGAAACCATTGTGATAAAATAGAGCATATGCTCCTATAGGAGCAAATGCTCTATTTATCACAATGGTTTCAAACTACAAAATTCTAAAATTTTCCTTTTCTCTACTTAATGCTCCTTTTCGGTAGATTCATTCAAAGAGGTAGGGTCTAAAAATAGCCTATGGAGGAAAGGGCTAAAACATACAGTAAGAGTGCCAAGCACACTATCTATCTATCTAAGATCCTGATAATTGCTGTAGTTACTCTGTGTCTCATGTGGATATAAACTGTGTAGGTTATCGGAAACACGCTGCTAGCAGGCAAATATTTATTACTGTTAGTCCAGCAGGTTAAAGATTAACCCTGTATTCCATAGATGCCTTCTGACACCTTTGCAAACAGAGTAGATTCTGTAGACCCAGATCGGGGTCTGCTCAGTTTGCTTACAGAATATCTTAGATACGATTCTATACTATGACATAGATATGTATTCACTCGTTTAACATAACAGTACGAAATAGTTACTCATAAATGTACACAAATGGGTGGAGTCTGCATGAATATTCATGAAGTTAAAAGGTTAAACGCTTACCCTCCATAGTGCTCCTTTCCCGCCGGGCAGCATACCCCCATCAGATCTGACCCATGTTATGTTAGGCCTAGGCACTCCATTAGCGGTACACAAGAGCATAGCGTCATCTCCCTGATACAACTGGACAACAGCGTCATTCTTACTTGTGATTGTGGGTGATACTGTTTGATAACACAAATTGTGAGAAATGAGTGAGTTGTATAAAGGTGAAACTTTTTTTCCATTAAAACTGCTGTAGGAAACTAAACTAAAAGTCATGCTATGAACAACATATGTTTGTAAAATACATTATGTAAATCCGCCACTTCATCACATCCAATGGTAGCTGGTCTATAAGTCTGACTTTTGGCCTTGGAATGCGACCTTTACCTTGCTATTGAAAAGTTCAAATGTCATGAGATAAACAGGGAAACTAAATATCAAGTCGGTATCTCCTACATTTCATAAGTTATGGACACGTTTAAAGTTTTAGAAATTTGACCTTAACCCTTTCCTCCATAAATACGCCTTTCTACGCCTCTGTAATAGTCACTTTTTGAAACCATTGTGATAGATAGAGCATTTGCTCCTAAGGAGCAAATGCTCCATTTATCACAATGGTTTCAGAACTACAAAAAATTCTAAAATTTTCCTTTTCTCTAGTTAATGCTCCTTTTCGGTAGATTTATTCAAAGATGTTGGGTCTAAAAATAGCCTATGAGGGAATGGGTTAAAGCTTGACCTTGAACTGTTTGCATTGACAAATACTCTAAAATCAGATCTATATCATATCAAAAGCAAACAGAGCAGACCCTGATCAGACGGCTCCTATAGGAGCCGTCTGATCTGGGTCTACTCTATTTGCAAATACGTAAAAACGTGTTTACATGAGTGAAAGGGTTAAAAGGGTTTTATCGGAGAATCTAAATACATGTATCATTATACAGGTACAATCAAACCTTAATTTACTTGATGAATATTCATATAAGAAATAATGACTTCATGAATTTAACCTTTCCCTCATATAAACAACTTTGCAAATAGAGTAGACCCAGATCAGACAGCTTATCAGCAGTATGAGCAGTCTAATCAGGGTCTGCTCTGTTTGCTTATGAAATCTACAGTTTCTACCAATACCAAAACATTCTGTGTACCTATGCCATTATAAACATTCAGTCAATAAATATTTATGATGCCATATAATTATTTCTTATGTGAATATTCAACACAGAAAGGGTAAATTAGCTTAATCTTTATTTATAATAGCATTATGAACAAAAGGGATTTATTGATTATAGCACAAACTGTATTGTTTCATATGCAAACAGAGCAGATCCTGATCAGACAACTCCTACAAGATTTGAGCCAAAAATTGAGCCAAAACCCTATATAGGAACCATGTGATCAGTGTCATCTGTTTGCAAAAGCGTAAAAAGAAATCTCTCTCAGGTAATATTTTAAGAAGTAAGTGACTGGAATACGTGAAACGAGTGCACTGTCAATTACACACAGTGTAGACCCACTCCCAGAAAATCTCTCTGATCAGGATCTGCACTATTTTCCATTTAAAATCCTCTCACAAGTCGTACGACGTCATACTGAATGAACTATACCTTTAACCTATTTCCTCATAAGCTAATTTTAGATCCTACCTCTTTGAACAAGCCTACCATGAAGAAGCATTTACTAGAGAAAGGGAGTTTTTATAGAATTATGTAGTTTTGAAACCATTGTGGTTAATAGAGCATTTGCTCCAGTGGAGCAAATGCTCTATTTACCACAATGGTTTCATGAAGTGACTTTTACAGAGGCGTCAATATGTGGGAATGGGTTAAAGTTTAAACAGTGAAGGACTATTCCACTTTAAAATTCAGCATTAAATTAAGTTTGTATTACCTTGCACAACCAGGTAGGCAATTTTCGATGGCCACTTGTTGGAGTCCTCCCCTCTGATTTGAATGTAGCATTTGTAATAGCCATAGTCGACTAGCTCCAGACAGTTGATCACCAACATGTAGGTGATACGCTGGTTGACCATACGCTTGCTCACCTCATACTTCTCGTAGCCCTCTTTACACATAGGATTTGCAGTAATGATATTTTCATCAGTACTGATAATTTCTCCACCAGATCGTGAATCCATGAAGTTCCACACAACCTACAGACAAGCATGCAAGAGATGCAAGTAAGATTTCTAACCATTAACCCATTTCCTCCATAGGCTATTTTTAGATCCAATCACTTTGAATAAATCCTCCGAAAAGGAGCGCTGCACATTAACTCTAAGAGAACATTAAGGAACATTCTAGAATTTTGTAGTTTGAAAACATTGTGATAAATAGAGCATTTGCTCCTATAGGAGCAAATTAATGCTCTATTTATCACAACGGTTTCATAAAGTGACTTTTACAGAGGCTCAGGCATAGAAAGGCGTATTTATGGAGGAAAGGGTTAAAATAATTATTTGGAAATGATGATTAACCCTCTCCCCATGAATAATAATCTAAGAATTTATTATTGTATGAATATTCATTGACTGCATTTTATAATTACACATTAACAAGGAAATTGTTGGCTGTGACTGAAACAGCAGAATACTTAGGGTAATTAGGGTTTTAAAGTTCTGCCATAAATTAAAATACCTGATTACAATGTAGCAGACCAATTGTAACTGATTACAATGCAACACACTCTGCCAACTGACTGACTTATAGATTTCTATACAGGAGGCCTGAGAACAATGCAGCATATCAGAGGATTTATCACAATGCAGCATACTTGAGAACTGATTACAATGCAGCATATATATTGTATCATTAATTATAATTCAGCATACTTGAGCCTGAGGACTGCCATTACAATGCAGAAGAAGTGATAACTCAATGCAGTAGACCTAACATCTGATAAGAATGAAGCAGATCTGATGACTGTAGACACTTCTATAAACAATTATATCATTCTTAGAAAACAAAATAATTATAGTACAGACAAATAAAAGGTTGTCTACTTACAGAGTGGCCATCTTGCTTGTTGACCACAGTACAGTTGAGTCTGGATGAGCCGCCTTGCTTTGTAACCTCTGGGATAATTTCATCAACAATCTCCGGGTCCAACTGGCACCATACTGTGAAAAGGTATTACAATTGAGGATCAATGTCAAGGAAGAAAATGGTGGTAACCCCTTACTCCATGAATATAATTCATTACAAAATTATTAAGCAGTATAGGCTTTTTATAATGGCATCATAGACAAGGGCATATTTAACAATGGTACAAACTGCAAAACTCTGACCTATATCATGTCATTTAACCCATTACCTCATAGGCTATTTTTAGATCCAACCTCTTTGAATAAATCTACCGAAAAAGAGCATTAACTAGAGAAAAGGAAAAATGTTAGAATTTTGTAGTTTGAAACCATTGTGATAAATAGAGCATTTGCTCCTATAGGAGCAAATGCTCTATTTATCACAGTGGTTTCAACTCGGGTGTCTTGTGCAGAAGTGTCAACAGGCATCAATAAGTGGGAATTGGTTAACCCTTTCCTTCACACAAACACCTTTTCATCTGCAAACAGAGTAGACCCAGATCCAGACAATGGGAGTACTTAGTAAAACCTCTCTGAACCTGACTTTCAAATCAGTAGCAATGCTAGTCATTAACCCTTTCCCATTTAATATTCATTAAGTATATTTCATCATCACATGAATATTCATGGACATAATAAATTTAATTGAACATAGAAAAGGGATTTAACTGCAGAAACAATGATCTATACAATGCTTCAAGCAAAAAGAGTTGACCTTGATCAGAATTAAGGTTCCAAGAGAAATCGTCTGATCTAGGTCTACTCTGTATGCAAAGGTGTTTTATTTTACATGCATATGAATAAAAGGGTCAAGACTGGTGACTGTGTGAGTAAACTTCGTGCATTGGGTGAAAGTCATGCAAGAAGCTCTTGTGCTAGCTTAAATTGAGACTGCATGACTTTTACCCTTCATTAAGCAGCAACCTGCGTAAAACATGCTACTTCATCTTTAAGTCCAATTTAGAGGGGTTTACTGTACAGAATAGTACTCTTTGGAATAATGAGTTGTCGTAACTTAGTTAAACTATGAGGTTTGTGGGGAAAGTAATACAAAATAGTCACCAGGTTTGATTGAATAGTTCCCCTTTACTCATAATACAGCATTACCTTTCTCTAAGTGGCCACTCAAAAAAGAAGTCATATTATTGTCCTTTCCTCCATGAATTATATTCAGGTCAGTAACAATGACGTCATGAATATTTATTACTTTAATTTGTTATAACAATTACACATGAACATATGCACAGAAAATGTTAGTCATGGCAGAAACTGAAGCATTATATCTATATTATGTAATAAGCAAACAGATCAGACCATGATCAGATGGCTCCTATATAGGAGCCGTCTGATCTAGGTCTACTCTACTCTAGCTGTTTGCAAAGGCGTAGAAAGGCGTATTTATGGAGTAAAGGGTTAATTATTTACCTCATAAATACACCTTTTAACGCCTTGTCAAACAGGAGTAAATCTAGATCCAGATAGCTGATTATATGCATGCTTCCCAACTTTTTTTGACTCTCAAGAGGGTTTTTCATGATTTCTAAGAGGGAGATTTGGGGTTTCAAGAGGGAGATTTTCGCGTTGCGGCATTTTTCAGTTATTTTGTTATACTACATTTATTTATAGTGTTGTAAATGAAGGAAACAGCACAGCTTCTTTTTAATATTGTTTAAATTTGTTACATAAATTTGTTTCTCCAAACCAGGCACCAAAGAATAATTATAATTTTTTTTTTAAATATAACAAAACAAAAGAATTACTGACTTAATCCATTGGACCCCAGTGAGGCATATACAGAGTACCTGTGAATAAAAAGTATACTTATGCAAACAGTGTTGAACCACACCAAATGACTCATACATAAGCCCCTTGGATATGGGTCTGCACTGTTTGTAATTATGCAATTCATTATCAAAAGATAATCGAAAGATAGTGAATGTATCAAGTACCATCAACAAACAGTGCAGATACCATGGCGATGGGTCTGGGTCCTCACTGTTTGCAACACAATAAGACCCATTTTCTCAGAAGGCGGCACATGCATTGTAGAACTACATTCACCTAGGATAATGCCTATATGAGGTGTGAAATACTGCCAATAACAGTTGTCCACAGTCCGCCTACTGTATCTCTGTCTAACCTGTACGTGTATGTGGCCAGCACTACCTACTACTGGTCGTATTGAAAACGGGTTTGAAAACAGAGTCAGGCTATACGCTACTAAAATGGCACACCGGTGTTGTCGATCACTACATTTAACATCAACTGTAAATGTACGTTCCGCCATTTTAGGAAATACTCACCTGTATGGAATGCACAGGTAAGAACCAAAACTAATACGATCGCCTTGCCCATTGTTGACCGCGGCGGCTATTTTATATCGATACCAAAGAATCCCTTAGTTTTCCAGTTCTACTGAAAAACAAACCATCAATCGAAAATAGAAATCATAAGATTCCTTCAGTGACCTAATTCAGAAAATACTGTTTGTCAGGAAGTTACCTGAGTCACGTGACAATTTTAAAAATTGCGACAGTTTAAATACGAAATGTTAAAATGAATATTGTAAATAAACTACATAACGATTGTTAATAAAATATAAATATCTTAAAGTTAAAGTATTTAGATTAGTCTATGTTAAATTAAGGTAAAACTGAATACTAAAACTAAATTAAAACGTGGCGTATAGTTTCGTTTAATAGATTGAATTTTGTAGCAATCGTATTTACCTGTCCCAGGTGTGACTCACTGCGCCTGCGCCATATTTGGCTGACCCATATTTCGAATACCTGTACAAATGTTGTGACAATTATCAAGTATTTCTGATACGTTTTCCCGTACGATGGCGATTTTAAGACTACTGTTAGTAGTCGCCACCTTCTACACAGGTAGGTAGACCAGGTAACAACAGATCTAAAGACACCGCGCCCGTGCTCGTGCGGAATACGATGAGAAATTGTTTACCATACATCCGATTTCCTGATTTCCGTTGTATAGCCTATAGGTCTGCAACATGGACACTATGATATGACCCTAGTATACAGTATGATCTAGATTGAGAGCTTGTTGTCAGCACACACCTTTTGTAACATATGTTACATATGTAGGCAGGGCGATACATATAGTGCATTGCTCCACATGACAGCAGTGGTGTGTTGCTGGCATCAATTAAGTAAGGCTATTTTCAGTCTGATCGTATATACTAGTTTTGGTGTGTAACGATAATTAAATGAACAGAAATCACAATGTCAGTATCAGGAGTCTGGTTGTCTTAAGATACGCAGTCCAATAAGTTTTTTTTTTTTAAAAAAGACCGTTTTACACAACATCTGGAGATTCCTAGCTTTGATTAATAGGTATTCTGATGAGGGACCATATTTTGTCTAAGTTTAATTAATGGTGACAGGTCAAAACGGCCCAATCCCATATTGGCTCGTCCAGAACGGCCCAGTTTTTATGATATATTCAATTGGTAAATTCTGATGTGTGAATATATATTTATTGTAACCTACTTACTTAGATTTATGGACTTTCGTTGACCTTCCCGTTCGTCGACCTTAATTTATATATTAAACCCAAAGTCGTTTCGTCGACCTTATATATATAATTACTTAGGGATCAACTTTTCACACCTATGCTGCGACTATGTATTTGATGTTAGCTGGTTAAGTAGGCGCGTGTCGGCAATTATGGCAAACTGCCCAATGATAGCTAGTTTAGTTTATATGGATTGAAAATAAAACACAATTCATGTAGAAGCCGCGTTATCTGGGTCAACTCAGAAATATGTCACTTTCTGATAAATGCTGACACGCGTCTATTTGAACATGTAACATCAAATACATAGCCGGGGTATATATCTACACTATTTGCTAGAGCAGAGGTTTTGCATGTTGTGATCACTGAACACATATGCTTGGTAGAAGGAATATATACTCAGCAAAAAGAAATGATACAGGGATTACAAATAAATTGAATACAAATTTAAATGCATGAAGTGCACATTTGATTTTTATGAAAAATAACGTGATCTGTGTAAAAACTATTAAATCTGAAGTTTGTGATAATTGCCAATACATATTTTCCTCGTCTGATAATTGCTAATACAATGTCATGTTTTCCTCGTCGCCACTAAACAAATATACTACAATGTATAATATACAAACACAATTTTAACAGTTTAAACAGACATCTTTTTATCAATATAATGTGATTTAGATCTTGGTCTAAACTATGAAATTGGTAGTTTGCATAATTGTCAGCACGTATCTATTTGATAATTTAAGCTAACACCAAATGCTTATGTTACATCGATAAAACAATTATTCATAAATATCTAAACACATTGAATCTACCACTCTTTACCAAATACAATGTGATCTTGATCTGGGTCTGAACTATGATGGGACAGTTTCCTATAATTGCAGACATGTGTCTATTTGAAAAGCTGACATCAAATACGTAGCCGCGGTATAGGTGTGAAAACTTAATCCCTATATAATAATAAGGTCGACGAAACGACTTTGGGTTTAAATTACTATATAAATTAAGGTCGACGAATGGGAAGGTCGACGAAACGACCATCACCCCTTACTTATATGTAAGAGTATATGTATGTTTTATATGAATATATCACATATAACTTATTAATGTAAATTATTATGTTTGAGCATTATTTCCGACAAGGTTGATTATGGTCCGCACTATTTGAGGCACATCAGTATCACCATCTTTTTCAATGCATGCAGCACATTTAACAGTACTAAGTATCAGATGATGAGTTAATTATGGGCATATACTGTTGGAATTCGAATTCTTGTCCACACTGGATACAAGGATACTCGCTCATAACAATCACACACACAAACAAATACACGAAGGAAAGTTCCAGTCATAATAGACCTTAGATACTTTTAACAGCAGTTATTGAACATGATATGAACTAATAAATTAATACCCTATTTATGCTATTATTTCTTTATAGTATACAGTAAGTCAAATTCATTTTTGATGCTATGTGAAACCCTTTAAATATTGAACAGCATGCTAATTTTGTGACAGTTGTCGTCAGTTCTGTGGTTTTGTCAAATTGAAAGTAGCTCAATATCATATTACTGAATGATAATTATGTGGACTAAGTCCAATTGATATTATCATGATATATGTAATTCTTTTCAGTATGGTGTGCTGATCCAAAAGTAGTCATCAAACAGACATTCCCAGACACTCTCTACATAAATAATCACAAGACCATTGTTATTGAGAAGGACAAAGACTGTTTCCTGGCCTGTGTTGTAGATAATAAACCAGGAACTGCCAAGGTAAAATAAAAGTAGAAGTAAGCAGTTACTGAGAGGGGAAAGCATTTAGGTCTGCTCATTAGTCTGTCAGTCCATCACATCTTTTTGTGTCATGCATAAGTCCTAACAGTTTAACTCTTCCGCTGCCATTGTTGCATCTGTGATTACCTATATATGCAAACAGTTTGGATCCAGATGAGACGCCGAGTAACTCAGCGTACGTCTTATCAGGATCCTAACTGTTTGTTACTGTGACAGTTTTTTGAAACAAAAATGAAGAAAAGTCAAAAATGGAAAATTGTGGCAGAAGACAAATTTGCAGACAATAAAATTTGGCAGCAAAAGAGTTAAAAAGTATTTGACTAGCTATATATATATAGTTATATGGATCTTTTGTACGTCAGTCAGTAATCAAATTTGTAATCAAGCAGACCTAGAGTTTGGTTTAGATCTGCATGAAATAATTCAAATTGCACTAGAGTTGTAAGCCTGTTGATAGGCCATACTATATAGCTACAAAGTCCAAATTTAAGTATGGCATGTTTTACAATTAAGTTATTATCACTGTTATTCACATGAAATTTGATAATTATAATAGATGACGTTATTATAATTAATGTAATTTATATAAATATGTGTAAAAAACGTAGAATTAGAACTGCTTCAGTGATATGCTTTGATTCTAGGCATATATAGTATAATGCCTTTACAAACAGAGCTAGTAAACCCAGATTAGATTGCTCCTGTCTAGGATTCATCTGATCAGGGTCTGCTCTGTTTACATATTGAATGTCATATAGATATGCTTCTATAGTTTCTGCTGTTGTAAAATATTCTGTAGTTCAATATGCAATTATTCATCAGGGTTAATAAATTGGACCATAGTGTAAGTATGCATGTATTCATTATTGGCAAATTTGGGCAAATGATTTTGATTCATATATATATGCAGATGATAAATTCATTGATCTAATATGAAATGTATTTAATTGATGCAATAGTTCTAGAACATGTTTTCTCTCTTCAGGTACAATGGCTGATTCAGAATTTTGTGTCCAATAAAGACATTTCAATATCAACAGACACAGATACACAAGATTCATTTCGGTATCAGATTGACAAACCAGCCGCCAATAATTGGCGACTGAAGATTCAGAATGTACAAGAGTCTGATGAGGCCTTGTACATCTGCAGAGTGCAGCTTGGAGGACAAAAGAGTGCTAACGACAGCAGAATGATCAGTGTGATTCGTAAGTACATTGTAATCATTGCTGACATTTCTATAATCTAAACCGTTTACTCCATGAATATTTGTATAAGACATCATGAATATTAATTGGATTAATTTTTAAAATAGCATAAAAAAATTACCAAAGCAGAAACTGTAGAATCAGATCTATATTATTTCATAAGCAAATGGAACAGACCCTGATCAGCCAGCTCCTATGGGAGTCATCTGATCTGGGTCTTCTGTGTTTGCAAATGCGTGAAAACACATTTATATGGGGGAAAGACATCTGATCTGGGTCTACTCTGTTTGGAAAGGCATAGAAAGGCATATTTATGGAGTAAAAGGTTAAATAGTCTGCCTTTGAATATGACTTAACAAATGATGAAGGAGTAAATAATGCATGCATTACTGATTAAACATTTTTACAAACTTTAAAAAACAACAACAAATACATGTACATCCATTATCCAGTGTAACTTTTTCCTGAATAAAAATGGGGAAATTCATATTAAACCTAGAATTTCATTCGTGTTTAATGAAAGAAAACACCATAGAATTAAAAATATTAAGCCATCATTTTTAATCCCCCACCGCATAGTGGATGGGGGGTTATAGGAATGGCCTTCGTCTGTCTGTCTGTCTGTCTGTCCGTAACAATTTCGTGTCCGCTCCATATCTCCTATACCCCTTGAAGGATTTTCAAGAAACTTGCCTCAAATGTTAACGAAGTTGAAACGATGTGCAGAACATATGTGGCAGATATGTCGGCTCAAGGTCAAGGTCACATTTGAAGGTCAAGGGTTTTAACCTTCAATTTCCAGTGCATTTTTGTGTCCGCTCCATATCTTCTAAACGCTTTGAAGGATTTTCATAAAACTTGAGTCAAATGTTAACCAAATTAAGACGATGTGCAGAACACATGTGGCAGTCATGTCGGCTCAAGTTCAAGGTCACATTTGAAGGTCAAGTGTTTAAACCTTCAGTTGCCATTACAGTTTCGTGTCCGCTCCATATCTTCTAAACCCTTTGAAGGATTTTCATGAAACTTGAGTCAAATATTAAATGAATTGAGACGATGTGCAGAACCCATGCGGCAGTCATGTTGGCTCAAGGTCAAGGTCACGTTTGAAGGTCAAGTGTTCTAACCTTTAATTTCCGTTACATTTTCGTGTCCGCTCCATATCTTCTAAAGCCTTTGAAGGATTTTCATAAAAGTTTAGTTAAATGTTAGCTAAATTGAGACGATGTGCAGAACACATGTGCCAGTCATGTCAGCTCAAGGTCAAGGTCACATTTGAAGATCAAGTGTTCTTACCTTCAATTTCCATTATAGTTTCGTTATCTCCTATACCCCTTGAAGGATTTTCAAGAAACTTGCCTCAAATGTTAACCACGTTGAGACAATGTGCAGAACATATGTGGCAGTCATATCGGCTCAAGGTCAAGGTCACATTTGAAGGCCAAGTGATTTAATCTTCAATTTCCATTACATTTCGTGTCCGCTCCATATCTTCTAAACCATTTGAAGGATTTTCATAAAACTTGAGTCAAATATTAACCGAATTGAGATGATGTGCAGAACACATGTGGCAGTCATGTCGGCTCAAGGTCAAGGTCACATTTGAAAGTCGTGTTCTTACCTTCAGTTTCCATTATATTTGTTTCCGCGTCCTATTTTCTTAACAACTGGAAGGTTGAATGTCAACCACGTTGAAATGTCGGCGAAAGCAGCGCAATTTCCATTAGAGGCAACATATCTCCTTTTTGAAAGAGGGTTGAACTAGCAATAAAAATTTTTTCATGTCTTTACCAAATTTACAATTACTAAATTGAGACGATGTGCAGAATACATGTATCAGCCATGTCGTCTCAAGATCAATGTCACATTTGAAGTTTAATTGTCCGTCTAACAATTTTGTGTCTGCTCCATATCTCCTGTACCCCGGAAGGATTTTCATGAAACTTGCCTCAAATGTTAACCAAGTTTAGCCGATGTGCAGAACGCATGTGAGTCCTGTCAGGTCAAGGTCACATTTGAAGGTCAAATGCAATGTCTTATTTTAGGCGGCGGTGGGGGATTTAGCTGTCCTTTGGACTGCCTTGTTGTGAGAAGGTAAGGTGTTAAATATTTATTTGTGCTGTAATTCCAGAGAGGCCTCAGATCATTGACATCTACACTAGTTCAGACACAACAGCTGAGGAAGGTGACCGTGTGGAGCTCAGATGTGCAGCCAGTGGTATTCCCTCACCTATGATTACCTGGCGACGGGCTGGAGACTATGTTCTACCCACAGGTGGCAGAGAACTCACAGTCAGTATTGAGTGGCAATCTTTCACACATTTAGCTCTAAATTCTTTGCACAGTGTTGGTATATTTGTGATATGATATCAAGAGGTCCAGATAAGGCGCACACGTAAATTAAATCATTTTCAAGAATAACTTCTTTATTTTTCCACCAAACCCTATGTGTGACCACTCTTTAGAATGGTCTCGAAGAGATGATTCTAAACAGTGGTCACAACTTAGGGTTTGGTGGAGAAATGACAATTTAAGTACATGTATTTTGTTATGCACTTTTATCTGTTGCCCTGGTGATATCCAGTGCACAGGAGTCTATACCGCTTCATGGGCATCTATATATACTATATAATAGACTCCCATGAAGCGGTATAGACCCCTGTAATCCAGCGTAAACACTTAGGACCATGATGAGGCACCAAGTAATTCAGTGTCTCATCAGGATCTAAATTCTGCTTGACATTGAAACTGGATGTTTGAAGAGAAAACGAAAATTTTGAGAGCTTCGGCATGGATTTTGCAGTCAAGGTTTCCGTTGTATTTCAAAACCACAAGCAGGATACAATATAAAAACAGTTAGCTACCGATCATTTCTGATTCATTCAAGCTTTTGAGAAACATTTGACAGTGGCAAATAGCTTGGATCCTGATTAGGTATAGTGAGTGACTCAGCATCCAACTGGATCTAAAAATAATTCCAGTTGTCCGTCACATCATGCTAAACCTGCATAGGGTTAATATTTATGTTTTTACTTAATGGGTGTTTCAAAAGCAATAAAATTAACGCTCTCTGGATGTATCCATGAATGCTTTTGCAAACAACTTTGATCCAGGTGAGATGCCAACCAATTTGTACCCATCTTCTTATCAAAATTTCAAATTGTGCAATTATTACTCAGACTGTATTCACTATTTTTGACCAGAGAAAAGAGAAACTTTGAGTAAAGCTTTTTTATCAAGCTGACTGGAATGGTTTCCACTTTGTAGGCTGTGTATTGCGCATTCATGTATAGGTCCTGATTTTGTTTGCTCCATAATTCTACGTTGCATAGACAGAATTCAATATATTTTGGCACACATCTTGACTCTGTGTAGACATGATATTGTTTTCCTTTATACACATTTAGTTAATACCATAAGTCTGGCATCACCAAGTTATAAATCATTATCCCTTTTTATTTTATTTGTTGTCATACAATTTCTGTAGAATTTATCCTTTTGAACCCTAAACTCCATCAATATGCCTTTGCAAACAGAGCAGACCATGATCAGATGGCTCCATTAAAGGAGCCCTCTGATCATGGTCTGCTCTGTTTGCTAGTGAATTATTCAGAGCTGATTCTACTGTTTCTGCAATGACAAACACTGCCTGTGTTCGTATGACATTATCAAAAATCAGTTTATAAATATTCATGATGTTATTATAAATTTCCTCTTTAAATATTAATGGAGTAAAGGAATAATTACAAGAAAACAGTGTGCACCTTCCAAGAGCAAAACCTCATGCAGCACTACAATCTGGTTACTGGATTATCTCCCTTTTCAGACATTTCTTGTGTATCTATTGTTGGGCTTTTATTGTCGTTATGTGTGAATCATCGGAATGTAATTTGGCACATATTTTTGTTAGAAGTATAGTGTATCACATACAGGAGCTTTAAATCTAGCATCACCGTTTGTTTTTGGTTTTCATTTTATTTATCTCCCTTTATTGAAGTTGTATTGCATAGTTTTTTTTCTGCACTAAAGCTTAACATGCTGCCTTTGGGCATTTAACCCTTTCCCTCTTAGGCTATTTTTAGATCCAATCTACCAAAAAGGAGCACATACTAGAGTAAAGGAAAATTTTAGAATTGTGAAGTATTGGATCCATTTTGATAAATAGAGCATTTCGAGGGCTTGGTGCAAAACTATTCTAACTCCTTCACTTTGTGAAGGAGTTAGAATAGTTTTGCACTAAGCCCTCGATTTGCTCACAATGGTTTCAAAAAGTGATTACGACATGGACAGAGGCGTAGAAAGGTGTATTTATGGGGTATTTATAGAAAGGGTTAATTGAAAGGAAAATGGAAAGGAAAGTTTGTTTGCTGTAACAGAATAGTTGTTAATCTACTGCAGGCTCCATCACTGCTGGTAGAGTCTGTGAACAGGGACCACAGAGGCAGGTACCAATGTATAGCAAAGAATGTGGCAGGGGAGGATAAACGACTGATCATCCTCAATATCAAATGTGAGTAGAAGACATAAAAAGGCTTTGCATGTTTTATTGCACTGTCTGCAAGAATGTGTTTGTATTGCATAATCCTTAATTCACATGATGAAAACTCATGTAAGAGTCTGCCTATTATGAATATCTTACTTGATTTAATGAATGTGTGAAAAATATAAGATAAGGTATTTTATTGCCATGGCAAACAGTAAAGGGAATTAGATCAGTAACTTGTAAGCAAACCGAGGAGACTCTGTCAGAAGCTCTACCTATGTTGTACCTATAAGTGGCACACTATAGCAATGACAGGTGGCACCAACAAATAGTTAGTTTATATATAGTCACTTGGTTATAATTATACTTAACACTTGGAGGGAAAATAAAAATACAGAAGCAATTGTTTTGGCTAAGCAAAGGCTAGAATTATTTTCTCATCACATTATCGCTGTGGGTGTTTTGAAGCCAGATGTTTACAAACATATACTTTTTTCCTACTTTGTCATACTTTTTTATCAGCCCCTTTAAAGGGGGAAGTCCCTACATTTGACGCATTTCAAAAACACCTAAAATATACAAAACTCATTTGTTTATATGCTGAAAAGTAGTATATCACAAGAAACCCCATCCAATTACCGTTTATAATGACAAAACATCCATGTGTTTGATATCGACGAACCCGATTTTAGTCCCTGATGTTTCGGTTTTATTCGCGTTGGGTTTCAGTTTCCTAACTGTTCACCCTATTGGCATTTCTCCGACCACTTCTGAGAAATCCTATTACGTAAAGATTAGATGGATCGGGTGATCATAGGAAAAACCGCGGAAAGATTTAAAGGAAAAGGCCGATAATATTGTGTTGTAGAACAAAGATTAAACGTATTGATGAAATCAGTTTATTTATATCACAGGGGCATTTTTCGATATAAGTTCAAATTGGCAACCTTCATAATAATGATTGAGCATAACAAATAGCAAGTTTTATGATATTATTGAAAATATGCGTTCATTGTAGGGACTTCCTCTTTAATCCTTTCCTTGTTGAATATTCCTGTAAGAAATAATGACACCATGACTATTTATTAGTTGAATTTATATATATATACATGTATATATATGCACAGTATATCTCGGTATTAATTGGTAGGAAATGTAGGGTCAGATCAATTATAATTTCATAAGCAAATAGAGCAGACCTTGATCAGACACCTCCTACAGGAGCCATCTGATCTGGGCCTACTCTGTTTGTAAAGGCATGAAAGAACTTTGTATGAAGAAAAAAAAATCTATTACTTCATATAGATGAACCTCTGCAAACAAAGTAGACCCAGGTCAGATGGCTCCTGTAGGAATCGTCTGATCAAGGTCTCCACTCTTTGCTTACTTAGGTAATTTCACATACAGTAAAACCCCTCTAAACCTGAATTCTAGTAGTAAAGAAGTAAGATACTTTAAGGTAGGTGGCTGCTTAATGCAGGGTGAAAGTCATGCAGAAAGCACCTAGAAGTTTTCTGCATAACTTTCACCCTGCATTAAGCTGCCGCCTGTTGTGTTTGGTTTGGAGGGATTTTACAGTATATACATGTATATCTTATTCTGCAGTTTGTGCCAAGGTCAGAAGTTCTCTTGTTTCTAATGTCATTATATAAAAAATCAGCTAATTAAAATCGACAATGTCATTAATAATTCTTACTTGAATATTCATGAATTAAAAGGTAATTCAATATAGACAAATATATTTTCAAGAAATCACTTTCAAAGGGCTATGTACTCTTTGCATCAGGCACATTTTGAGAGCATTTTTTATCAGAATTTATACTGATTCTCACGAGTTGCAAGATGTTATGACTTTTTGTCTGAAATGTTACAGTTGAGCCACGTCTTGTCCCTGTTGAGCAGGAAGTTTTCCAGGCGACTGGTTACAGTCGCAGTTTAAACTGTGTGGCCTCAGGCAACCCTGTACCTACAGATGGTGAGCTGATCTGGTTCCGTGATGGAGTAGCACTTGAAGACCCTGAAAAGTATGTGGCTCTGTTAATTGAGAGGGCAAGCATGATCAAATTGGTTTACAGTAAAACCTCTCTATAATGGCCACTAAATTACATCAAGTACTTGGTGTCAAAGCCAGGTGGCTGCTTAAAGCAATAAAGCAGAACACTCCTATAGGAACGTTCTGTTTTACTTTCACCTTGCTTTAAGCAGCCACCTGCCCTAATTACCAACTAATTAATACAATTAAGTGGCTGTTATTGAGATGTTTTACTGTGTATCCCACCAAGAGTATGATTTAATTATGTTTTTGATTGATTGGATTGTATATACTGATCACTTTTCTTCATTTAAACGTCTTTTCATGCATTTGCAAACATTTGCTCTATTTGCTAATGGAATTTGATAGATTTGTTTCTTTAGTTTCTAAAATGGCTACAATGTTCCACATTCCATATTTCATTGTAACTATTTTGTCCATGAATATTTAGTAGGTATTGATATTTGGAATAAATATAGAACAGGGAAAGGGTTAACTGTTGATTCTCACCTGTGTTGGGTGAATTTGGCACCATACATGTGAGATTTGGTTTACTATATGAAACAAAAAACGTTGTTGAATTAGATGACTTTAAAAATGTTTAAAAAAAGAAACATTTGTGTAATTATTACACATAGAAATTCTCTAACTTACTTTAGATGCAGTCTTTTTACAACATGTCTGGATCTTTTATACTGTAAAATAAAAACTATTTCATTTTATTTACAGGTACACATTTAAAAACTACATTGGTTCTAAATATGTCCTGATGAAGTTAATCATCAACAATATAAATGGTGGAGACTATGGAAATTATGGATGTTATGCTGAAAACTCTGAAGGAAATGGACAGAATTTTGTGCAGCTTTCACGTAAGTACCTTAATTACTCTTAGTATTCAAACACCCATGGCAGTCTCCTGTCCATTGCTTCATAAAGCTGCATATTTCAACTATTGATAATCTCAAATTAGACTGAGATAGAAGCAAATAGTGTAGACCCTGATCTTATGGCTAATTCAGGAGCCATTTGATCTGGATCTACACTATGTGCCTACATTTGTCTGTTTCAATACTTAGGATATTTTTGGAAGTATCAAATTTTATGAGGCAACTTTAGTGTAATTGGTTCATCAGCTAATTGATTCATCAGATAAAGGGGCCTACGTGGCAGAGTGGTTATGGTCTTCTTCTGAGAACTGCTTAGCCCCTCATAGCTGTGGGTTCGAATCCTGATCTGGGCATTTGGATTATTCATGTCAGGAAGCCTTCCAGCTGGCTTGCTGTAAGTCAATGGAACGTTCTACCTGAATGTTCTGTGCACGAAGCAGTAGTTTGTTCTGTGCACAGAAGAACCTCTGGACTCTTCTTTCACCTTTAATTAGCTGAACATTGTGATATGACTGAAATACTGTTAAAACGATGTGAAACCCTATAAAAACCAAAACCAAATCAAATAATCAGATAAGCATGATCCATTTAGCCCACGTACAGTGTGCAGAAATGGATGTTAATTAACACAAACAAACAAGCAAATCAGACAAGCATGAGCAATGATCACTGATCATCTATGGGAGAAGTAGGTTTGGTGATATTTAACGTACCTGAGCATAATGTGCTCAGAGTGAGCTTTTGTGATTGCCCAAGCCTGTACTCCCTCTGCCATGTACATTGCATACATAATTCATACATTCTTTAAACGGCATATTCTAAACTGATAGATGGATTTTTGACCAGAGAATTGAGGAATTATCTTTATGTGGTCTTCTTTATTCATATTTATAAATATAAGGTTATTTATTTATAACTAATTTCTGTTCTCTGCATCACTAGTTTACAATAAGCTAAATGTTAACAATATATGAAGACCATTTTTAGCTTGTCTGTTTTTCGTAGAAGAAAAAACATGAGCTATTGTCGCAACTTGGGCATCTGCATTATAGTCAACTTTGTGGCCATCATTGTCTTCATCTGGAAACTTAACCCTTCTCTTGCTGAATTTTAAAATACATTTCTCCTTCTTTACCAATGCCCAGTTGTATAATTACATATATCTTCACTGTGTACAAGTATTTCGCTGTGCAATCACTGCTGTGGAGTGCACTGGTTGCACAATCAATTTGTAAATAGTGCAGACCATGATGAGACAGCTCCTGCAGGAGCTGTCTCATCTGGGTCTTCAATATTTACAGGTAGGTATATTGATGTGAATAGCAAGCGAAGGGTTAATGCTGGCTATTACTTCTTAATTATTCATTCAAATCGTTTGAAACTTCACACACTTGTTCATCATCACAAAAGCTACAAACGAACAGACGAGCATTGCACCCACATGCAGTGCTCTTGTTTATGTCCATATAAAATATCTGATATTTCTAACATTTTTTTTGCACAATTATGAAGTTAAATAGTTTATTACACAGAGCTAGTCTAAACATTCTTTGCATGAGTGGTGGCAAGTATAGCGATGTTTGCTTATGAGGTTTCTGTCAAAATCAAAAATTATATTGTCAATGTGTCATTATAAAAATTCAGTCTGTGAATGTTCATACAGTAATAAATTCTTAATTCTTTCCCTGTTCTATGCTTATTCATAATTCCGATCCCTACTGAATATTCATGGTCAAAATAGTTATAATAAAATGTGGAAGGTGAAACATTGTAGCCACTTCGAAACAGTTCAAACTAAAGAACCATATCTATCAAATTCCATTGGCAAACAGCAGACCCTGATCAGACGGCTCTGTTTGCAAATGCATGTAAAGGCTTATATGAGGGAAATGGTTAAATCAATATTTGATGGGGAAAGGGTTAAAATAGATGGCATTTTCAAATCTACTCAGCTTACATAGGCTCTTTCTTCTTGTTTTTTCAGAATCGGGATCTTATGTCAGTGAGAGGAAGTACAGTCGTGGTGGTGCCGCCCTGCTCACATTTAGTCTCACTTCCATGGTCATGCTGGTCGCCACCTCACTTCTCCATACCTGCTGAAATCAGCGACATAAAATTGATGCAATCCATAAACTCATTATCAGTGCATTCCTTTCCATTAACACTGTAGAATTTGTCATTGGAAATACATACATTTTACTTTTAGGAAATATTATTGGGATTTATCTTTTGTATTGTTATTTATCTACATCCGTTTATTCAAGTTGCAGTGGTAAAAATGTCAGTTAAATTGTTTACAGTCTTGTGACTTTAACCCTATAAGAAATAAAGAAATAATGACATCATGAATATTAATTATATCAACGTTTTTAATGGCATATACACAGAGCTTTTTGGCCATGGCAGAAACTGTAGAATCAGAAATATACATAAGTAAACAGTAGACCCTGATCAGATGGTTCCTACAGGAACTGTCTGATCTATATCTGCTCTGTTTGCAAATGTATAAAAAGGTGTATGTTTGGAGTTAAGGGGAAAATAAATCAAAAGTGCTAGTGCATTTTTCACGTGTATATTTGATTAAATGGAGAGGGGTCAACAAAGCAAGAGTCGAAGCCATAGACTGTTGTATAGATTTACAACTTTGATTTATGAAGCTTAAAATTTGATTTATGAAGCTATGTTTTTGATGAACCACATTAAAATGTCTATAAAATAAGGTAAGACAGAGATCCAGATAATATGTGTAAATTAAAATATTTTCAAGTATAACTTCTTTATTTCTCCATCAACCCCTATGTTGTGACCACTCTTTAGAAATGTCTCTTCGAGACGATTCTAAAGAGTGGTCATAACATTTGATGGAGAAATGACGATTTTAGTATTTGAGTACGCACCGTTATCTGTAGCTCTGTAAGATTGTAATTTTGACTGTTCAACTTGAAAATGGAATATTTTGGTCCTTACTACATGGAAAATGCAAACAAAGGATGTCTAGATAATAGCATGCAAAATTCAGAATGCAAGAACATTATCATATGCATGTGCTAGCTTATTTTAAGTTAAGCGAAGGTGTTTGATAACATTCTTTAGTCTCAAATCTGAGATGATGATGGTGAATTAAGTCATTATCATTTTATGCAAAAACCTAACAGCAATTATAATGAGAGAGCACAAAGTGGAGTAAAACTTTGATGGAGTGGACTTTTTAAGTGTCTTGAACTGCAATATGAAATGTGATTTTACAACAACTATATTGAGCTTTTCCGTCAATAAATGGCGTCTTTTAAGCTATACAAACAGTTCAGAGAAATTTCTTACTAAAGATCATACAACACAAATCGCTACTACTTCGTACAGTTAAAGTCATCATACTTTTCTAGTATGCAATAATTTAGGCTAGTCTCGTATAACAGAAACTATGGTATGTTCTAAAATGGAAGATGCCATTATCGTATGTTTGAACTAAAAAAAAATTGTGTTTTATGATCTTTCGTAAGACAGCCCCATATCTAGACCAGATATGTTGAAAATGAAACCTCTGATCAGCATCAACACTCTGAAATATCCCATTAATCAACTTTATAAACAGAACAGTGTAGATCCTGATCTGATGCCAAAGCAACTGGTCTGGATGTATATGGTTCGTGAACTATCAGAAATTTATGACAAATTATTCCTCATGGTTCAGCTCAATTGATTGTATTTTTAATATGAATTCATCTAGATTTATATATACAAAATGTATAGTTTTTTAACAACACGCTTTATGATCTTATTGTACATGTTCCAGAACTACCCTAAGTGCTCGGACAGAAAAAACAACTTGGGCAAATAGTGCTGACCCAGATCAAACTGCTCCTGAAGGAGCAGTTTGATAAGGGTCTACACTATTTGCTACTAAAGATGCCAATGTTGTGAAACATTGACTTATTCAGCTTTACAAACAGGTGGAGAATGTTGATTAGGTGTCCGAATACTTTGGGTATTTAGAGTATTCTTATTCTCTATCATCCTTTCATTGTACATAACCAGTATGTTACATACTTGTATATATATAGACACGTGATTCATTATACATTTTATATGCTCATAGAAGTGACACTATTTGGTTTCATGTGAGATATGTACATATCTTTGTGTGAAGATTTAAAATCTAATAGAAAAAAACTCAAAAAAGACAGCCAGTCTATACATATCGTTATTGTGCCTTGAGTGACGCAAAGGCAACAAAAGCTCATACCGTGTTCTTGTCAAATCTGATAACTGTCAAATATCCAAAACTACTTGAAGTAGCTATTCATGTATTAAATCTGAATGTCATAACTCTTTGCACTCTAGCGACGAAACCATAATTATCTATAGATACAAAAAGTTTTGTTTCAGATGAGACAACGCAAAATGGGGCGTCTCATTTGGAGTTTAGCCGTTTGACACTTTGACCATGGTTTTATGAAGAAATGAGAGAATTGAAGAAATGAAAGAATTCAAGAAATGAAAGAATTCAAACAGAAGAAATAAGATGCATCATATAAAGTTCATAACTGTTTTGGTACAAATGTTTGTTGTACAAACTTAACTCTACCTACACTAAGCAATTGTTGTCTGTAATCAATTTCTTCAACTGAATTTAGAGTTAATTTTTCTTTCATTTCTCTTAAATTACAAACAGATTTTGATCCAAACTGTTTGCATAAATAATATGTTTTCGCTATGATGCAAATGGCTAACCCTTTGAATGCTGAACGGAACAGCCCACCAGTATTTACTTGTAGAATCAACTCAGTATGAAAGGTTCAGATTCGCTAGAGGATTTTAAATGACAAACAATGCAGACTACTCTGGTCAGAGGACTGCTGTAGGAGCCCTCCTCTGATTCAGGTCTACAATGTTTGCCAATGCCATTACACCCGTTTTCCTCATTCATAGGGTGAAAAAGCGGTGTACATGTTATGGTATGAAATGTGTGTGTCAGTGTATCCAGGTATCATTTAAATAATAATTCCATGAAACCTCCTCGTAGAACACTTATATACATGTATATAGGCATTCCAGAACTTTGTACAAATGCATTTTTACTACATACATGTACCAATAAACTATTTTTATATCATTGACTATTAGCTTGTTTTTATCTGGTTCACGAGCTTGTTTTATTTCAATGGTGTCATGTCATATTGGAGCTCAGGGCAACATCTGAAAACTGGGATACTGTTATTAATTCTAACGCTCCCGGGGTATTACACATTTCAGTGGATAATGGCCAGTTTGATTTTGGATCCTAATCAAGTCCCCAACGCTGAGTGGTGGCACATGTTTTGTATGCTCAGCAAGCCGTTCACCAGTCTTCAAGTGTCTGTTGCGCAATGATTCTTCCCTTAAGGCATGTGTGACTCCATATCTCATGGGGCTGGTAGTGGCCAGGCATAATAGGAATGAAGTATCTTATTGCTCGCCCGAAGACACATATAGCGTGAGACAGCTTTGTGTCTGTCTGGAGTGTTTCTGTATTGCAGGACTGCGCGCAGTATTATCTGTAATTAGGCGCTTCCCAGTTTTCACACCTGCTTCAGCTCTGCAGTTGCTGTGTGGAAAAGCTACAGGTGAGAGTCGATGGTGCACACCCCAAGTCTTCAGGAAATCCCAGGTTGCCGAGGCCGTAAACTGTGAGCCGCCATCTGAAGATAGTTCATCTGGGATCCAGAAGGTGACAACCGTATGTCATAGACAGTCAATGAGGACTGAGGCACCACTGTGTGCTCTTTCAACTATTGTCCAGTTAGAGTACCTGTCCACAATCACCAAGTAGTTACCCCCTTTGGTCATGGACACATGGGGTAGACTGGGGGCACTTGGTTGAGAAAGGACCAATGGCTGTAAGAGTTTCCCAGGCTTATATTCCTGGCCAAAACACAGAGGTTGCTGCTCTTCACGTCATTGATGATATACAATGTACCTTGATGGGCTGAGCGCAGTGCTGTAAGGAATCTTTTCTAAGTGATGGTGGAAGGTTCCACTATTCTGCCATATGGCTATCCCATCAACGGTCGAGAGATAGTTACGTGGTACTCTCTCCGGGGAGGGAGGGGGAGGTCGTTGCGGGCTTCTGGTATGCCTCACTCGATTAACTGTACCAGCTGGACCATGTTTCATCACTTGATGTTTCAATCCTAATATTGTCCCATGTGATACACTGCAGAGCGGTGATGGATGACCTAGGCGCTGCGATAGTTGCTGCACTTTTGACGACTCACGCGCCAGTGCACAGTACAGCCCCACTTCCACAAGCTGCAATAAGGTAGAGAAAGTCAAACGAAGTCCTATTATATCTTCAGTTGGTACGAGTGAGGACTGGTCGTATTTCCTTTCACGATGGAAGAAACGGAAATCAAAGACAATGAACTTGTCATACAGTTCTTGGAATGCTGTGACGAAACACAGAGACACAAAGCAGGTACTTGACCAGATCAGCCTGTGACTCTCTTACGAAAAACTCTCAGAAGATGTCCTAAAGGCCCTGAAAAAATGGCAATGCGCGAAGAGAATACCATGGTGGGTCGTGTGACCCTGAACAATACGAATGCATCTGGTATATGCTTCAACCATTTGGTCTCTAATCTTTAAAACAAAAAAAAACTTTGGAAAATGTGCAGCGTAGGGCTACTCGTATGATAAAAATACCAAATTGTTTGAAACATACAAAATAATGAACGGGCATGTATATCTGTGTAAAACAGATTCTTCCCTGGTCTTATTGCCAAATAGCTCAGGAGAAAATCTTAGGCTATTTATAAGCAGTGATCACGCCCTGAAACCAGAAGATGCTCATTTAGCCGCAGGGTTGTTGACCAATGGAATAAATTACCCCAATCAATGCATTTATAAATAGGCTAAATAATAACTGGATATGGGGCTAAATAAATTTGGACCAACATAGTATAATTACCTTAACTGAAACTACCGATAAACTGTTAAGACCTGCCGGTGAAAATATAGTGTATATAGCTGTCTTAAATAATGAGCAAATTCTGATTCTGAGACGGTGAACTGCAGTGATTATTAAGTGAATCAATAACCGTAAATAAACAAAAACACTACGCGCATAATAAAGAAGACTAATGTGGAGTATTCAGCATAAAACCGGACCAGCTGTAAAAGGCTGTAACCAGAATAGAGAAAGCACCATGAACACAGCCTATTAAACCTAATGTTTATATGGGACAAGTCCATATCCGACTGCAGAACAGTGTAAATTATGTGAACTATACTGTTATGCGATAAGGTGGTCGTTAAAATTACTACTACAACTCGTACAGTAGAATGTCCTTTCAACCATTGCTTATAGTTCACTTTTTTGTTTGTTTCTTTTGAAAATTAGCCCAGTCCCTGTTGGTCACGTGTTCAATGAATTACAGTGGATTGAACAAATTAAATAAAATGTCACATTTACCACATAAGGGCTGCATAATTATATTGAAATTGTGGTTTCACATGCCCAGTGGTTTTACATGCGGGCTTTAAATATACAATATAGCCATATAAGGACAATTAGCAATCAAGTGCTTAAATTAGCAATGAAGTGCTTAAACGATTGAAACTGGTTTGACATATTTAGTAGAGGGTCACCTATGGATCATTCCTGCAAAATCATATTAAAATACGAGTATGCCCAGTAGTTTCAGAGGAGAAGATTTCTGAAATTGTCTCTATAGCCATATCGGTGCTCCTGGTCGCTATGTATTTCAGGTATTAAAATGATTTGTTTCTCGTGGGTAGAGGCTTACCTAAGAATCACCCCCCCGCGTAATTATGTATTGAAATTCCCACAATAGCTATGTCAATGAAAATTAGACCAGCCCCCAGCGGCCATGTTTTTATGGAACATTTGTGGGAGAGCTTCACCGAAGGATACTTTCTGCAAAATAGTATTGAAATCTGTTCAGTGATTACACAGGGGAATTTTTAAACTTCCAGTACAGCAATATAAAGAAAATTATCATCGCCCTTGGAGGATCTTATTGAATCAAAATGGTTTGGAAAAATCCCGGAATGGATTATAGCAAAAATATAGCGCAACCTTTCCAGTTTCCAGTGGTTTCATGAAAATAAGATATTTTTTATACAAATGTATTGCCACTATTGTTATTTAATGAAAGTTAACCCCACCCCTGGCGGCCATGTTTTTTAATAAATTAGAATGGTTTGAACAAAGTTGGTAGAAGGTGTAAGTTAAGAATAATTTCTGCAAAATTATACTGAAATTGGCCAAAATGAAACGTTTTTCGTCTGGTTGCTAGGCAAAAAATAGTTCTGTACGGATTTTAATTTCTGTGAACTTTGTTCACAATATACCCATGCGTTTTACAAGAGATGTTAATTATATTGTGGACGACAGACGATGCAAGGCGACAGACATATCAAATTACTATCAAATTGGTTCATAATGAACATTTAGTGCCCAGTTGATCTAAAGTAGTTGAACGAATATGAGATGGAACAGGTGTAACTCGTACGGTACTGTTAATACTCAGGAGCCAGTAGTGTCTACCGTGCACCCCCCCCCCCCCACCCCCCCGCTTAGACTTTTTTTCATGGGTACCAAGATGTTCAGAAAAGTGTCCTGAATCAGAATCGCGAATGTACTCAAACTTAAATTCTTTTAGGCTATGTGTATTTTAACCGTTTCCATGGCAACCCCCCTAGTTTTCGTAATGATGACCCATACCTACAAATTCGCCCATATCACAGCCAGTTTTTGTCCTAAAACTATAAAACTGGTACCAAATGGAAGATAAGACATTGTGCTTTTATTTCGAACTTGTTTTTTTAAATTACCTTATTTGCATACTCATGAATATAAATGAGAACATTAAACTTAGTAAAAAAAGTATAGAAATAACGTAAACCTTTCATTTTTTTATCCTACAAATATCAGAAAATAACTTCAAATGCAGTTTAACATGATGACGAAACCCTCAGGAAACAAAATATCCAATTTGAGGACCATAGCCTTAATTTTAAGCACCATTTTCACCGTTTCCATGGCAACACCCTAGTTTTCGTAATGATGGTCCGTACCTGCAAAATCGTCCATATCACAGCCAGTTTTTGTCCAAAACCCATAAAACTGGTACCAAATTGGAGATAGGACATTGTGCTTTTATTCCCAGTTTTTTTTAATTACCTTATTTGCATACTCATGAATATTAATGAGAACATTAAAAATAGTAAAAACAATATAGAAATAACGTAAATAATGTAAACCTCTCAATTAATATTCATGAGGATGCAAATAAGGTAATTTGCATAAAGTGAACCAAACATTAAGATTCATACATCAACTACCAGGTATATGTTTATATCATTTATAATTATCGCCAAAGTAGGCCGCAATATCTTTGTATGTTGCAGGTATGTAAACGCTCTGTAATATGAACAATGAGGTTAGAATGGTTGCCTAGGAAACAGATATATCACCATCAGTGCTATATAATTTGTCCCAAATTTATTTATCTAACAATCTTGGTGATATTCAGTAATCATAGTAAACTTTAGCTAACCATTTTCCATATTTGTTTGCTTTATAAGAGAAAGACTGGTGTCTGTCGAAAATTTCAACATCTATTACTGTTCTCATAAATATTCATACATATGCAAATTAGTTTATATCAGAAAAGTAATATTTACTATTAAAGCAATGCCTCATATCTATGTTTGTAACAATTGATTTCATGATTCATCAAAAATAACTGAGATCTAGTGGAGTATTACAGTTGGATGTAAAATTTCCAAAATTTGTGAAAGGATCGGTTACCATGGAAACCGTTATAATCTTACTTACAGTTCATTGTTTGGGTATCAATTAAGATGATTAGCTTTCTGAGTATTTTGTCATCATTTTAAACTACATTTGAAGTTGTTTTCTGATATTGGTAGGATAAAAATTAGGAGGTTTACATTATTTCTGTATTTTTTGCTATTTTTTAATTATTCTCATTAATATTCATGTGTATGCAAATAAGTTAATTCCTAATTATAGCTTTTAAACCAAAGCACACTGTCTTAGCTTTAATTTGGTACCAGTTTTATGCAGTTAGCACAAATATTTCCTGTGATATGGAAGATTTTTGCAGGTAGGTGTCGACTAACAAAACTGTGTGAACAGAGTGAAATGAATGGTTACTATGGAAACAAACAGTTAAAAAGTTACTTAGAGTTAAATTTTTGGTCCTCAAATTTGATATTTTGTTTTCTGAGGATTTTGTCATCAGGTTAAACTGCAGTTGAAATTGTTTTCTGATATTTGTAGGATAAAAAGTGAATAGTTTACATTATTTACGTTATTTCTATATTGTTTTTACTATTTTTAATGTTCTCATTAATATTCATGAGTATGCAAATAAGGTAATAAAAAAACAACTGGGAATAAAAGCACAATGTCCTATCTCCAATTTGGTACCAGTTTTATAGGTTTTGGACAAAAACTGGCTGTGATATGGACGATTTTGCAGGTACGGACCATCATTACGAAAACTAGGGTGTTGCCATGGAAACGGTGAAAATGGTGCTTAAAATTAATGCTATGGTCCTCAAATTGAATATTTTGTTTCCTGGGGGTTTCGTCATCATGTTAAACTGCATTTGAAGTTATTTTCTGATATTTGTAGGATAAAAAAATGAAAGGTTTACGTTATTTCTATACTTTTTTACTAATTTTAATGTTCTCATTAATATTCATGAGTATGCAAATAATGTAATTTAAAAAAACAAGTTAGAAATAAAAGCACAATGTCTTATCTTCCATTTGGTACCAGTTTTATAGTTTTAGGACAAAAACTGGCTGTGATATGGGCGAATTTGTAGGTATGGGTCATCATTACGAAAACTGGGGGGTTACCATGGAAACGGTTAAAATACACATAGCCTAAAAGAATTTAAGTTTGAGTACATTCGCGATTCTGATTCAAGACACTTTTCTGAACATTTTGGTACCCATGAAAAAAAGTCATGGGGGGATGCACGGTAGGCACTACTGGCTCCCTGACTATAAGTGGTTTGGCATCCGGATTAAAATCAAATTCTCTCCCGTTTTGAATATAAGATAAACAGGTAAGTTGATACTTTATTCTCAAGACTAAATATATTAGAATAAAATGTGTGTGGTAATGCCAACACATATAATCATACCAATACTGGTAACATATTGATAGCCACTTTCTATATATCAGTCGTGTGTGCACTGCAAAGGTCCTTATTAAAAGTCGTCGCTATACAACACACACCGGTACAAAAACAACAAAAGAACTAGAACAGAGATATGTATATACATGTAATTAAAATGCTAATGCATGTATGTATTGATTCTGTTTCGTTTAATTATTTCCCAATCTAACAAGCGCGAGGACTGCCATAGCGATACCTCAATGTAAACCTCACATCTGATAAGAATGAATGAAGCATATATGATGACTAGGGACATTTCTATCAAAAACCAGACCGTTCTTATAAAACAAACTATACAGATAAACAAAAGTTTGTCTACATACGGAGTGACCATCTGGCTTGTTGACCAGAGTATATCTGAGTCTGGATGAGCCGCCTTGCTTTATAACCTCTGGGATAATTTCATCTCTTGGTCCAACTTGTACCATACTGTGAAAAGGTTTTGCATTGAGGACCAATGTCAAGGAAGAAAATGGTGGTAATACCTTACTCCATGAATATTCATTACAAAGTTTTTAAACAGTTGGATTTTTATAAAAACATCATATATATTATAAATTAGTTAACGACATTCTAGCTACTAAAGAAAATTGAAGAAAATTCCATTTGTAATCTATGTAATGCACTTGAGGACTATAAACATTTATTTATCAATTGTGCTTCATTAACATCCATGTAGGATACACTTGAACATATTTTCCATAGATGTGGATTTTCAAATAATATTAAACAGCTGCAGACAGTAATAATTGAGTATAAAACAGGTAAGAGCTTTTATAGTGATATTAACCTGATTATAAACATTGCGACATTCTGCATGTACAAAGGATATTATGCTAGCGACAAGAGATCAAATTCTACAATTTATAATTTATTCCTATATGAATTTAACATGTATTCCTGTCTACAGTGTAAGAAAAAGATAACTCCATTAATGCAGAATTTCAAGAAATATTTAGAAGTTTAGAAATAAGACTACTATTAACCCATTCCCTCATTTTGACGCCTGTTGACGCCTCTGCAAAAGTCAATATAAAACCATTGTGATAAGTAGAGCATTTGCTATTTATTACAATGATTTCAAAATTACACGATTCTATTTTTCATTTACTCTAGTAAATGCTCCTTTTTGGTAGATTTATTCAAAGAGATTGGGTCTAAAATAGCCTATGAGGTAATGGTTTAATAGCTTAAGCTATTATAGCATTACATACTGTATAAATATGTAAGAGAATGTAGAAAAATGAAATAAACGAAGTTGCAAGACTTCACAAAAAACCCAAAACAACATCATAGACAAAGGCATATTCGACCATGGCAAAAACTTTGACTTATACATGTATTATGTTATTTAACTCTTCGCTTGCTTAATTTTAAAATACATTTCTCCTTCTTTACCCATGCCATGTTGTATAATTACATATATATTTACTGTGTACAAGTATTTCGCTGTGCAATCACTGCTGTGGAGTGCACTGGTTGCGCAATCAACTTGTAAATAGTGCAGACCCTGATGAGACAGCTCCTACAGGAGCTGTCTCATCTGGGTCTTCACTATTTACAGGTAGGTATATTGACGCGATTAGCCAGCGAAGGGTTAAACAAAATAGACCCTCATCAGACATCTCATACAGGAGCCATCTGCTCTGGGTCTCTGCTTTTTGCAAAGGCATTAAAAAGGCACTCATATAGAGTAAAGGATGAACAAACACTCATTCAGACAATACTGTTTGTCAGGAAGTTACCTGGGTCACGTGACAATTTTAAGAATTGCGACAATTTATGTACGAAATGTTAAAATGAATGTTGCTGATAAATGTATATATATCTTACAGTTAAAAGTATTTAGATTTAGTGGGTGTTAAGGTGAACTTAATACTAAAACTAAATTAGGACGTGGCGTATAGTTTCGTTTTATAGATTTAATTTTGTAGCAATCGCATCTACCTGTTCCAGGTGTGACTCACCGCGCCTGTGCCGTATTTCGAATACCTGTACAAATGTTATGACAATTATCAAGTATTTCTGATACGTTCTCCCGTACGATGGCGATTTTAAGACTACTGTTAGTAGTCGCCACCTTCTACACAGGTAGGTAGGCCAGGTAGCAACAGATCAAATGCCACCACCGGTGCTCGTGAGTAATAAGATGAAACATTGTTTGCCATACACCTGAATTCCTTATTTTCGTTGTATAGGTCTGCAACATGAACACTATGATATGAGCATTGCATAGTGTGATCTAAGTTGAGAGTTTGTTGTCCGCACAAACCATTTGGAACTTATGTAAGGATTGCATGACTGCAGTAGTGTGCTGCTGGCGAAGATTAAGTAAGGATATTTTCAGTCTGATAGTATACTAGGATTGGTGTGTAACAATACCTAAATGAGCAGAAATCACAATGACATTTCTCAGGAGTCTGGTTGTCTTAACCCTTCTCTTGCTGAATTTTAAAATACATTTCTCCTTCTTTACCTATGCCCTGTTGTATAATTACATATATATTCACTGTGTACAAGTATTTCGCTGTGCAATCACTGCTGTGGAGTGCACTGGTTGCACAATGAACTTGTAAATAGTGCAGACCCTGATGAGACAGCTCCTGCAGGAGCTGTCTCATCTGGGTGTTCACTATTTACAGGTAGGTATATTGACGTGAATAGCAAGCGAAGGGTTACGATTCGCTGTCCAATATCGGTCGTCTAAGATACACTGTCCAAAGTAGCAGTGAGAATACATTCAAAATACCGTTTTACACAACATGAGGCGTTTATCTGGATATTCCTAGCTTTGATCAATAGGTCTTTTAAGATTCCATACTCTGTCTATGTTTAATGGTGACATGTCAAACGGCCCATATACCAAAATGGCACAGACATAATGGCCAGTCCAAAGCGGCCCAGTTGTTATGCTATATATTGAAATTCAAATTCTGATGTATGAATATGTAACAGAATATGTATGTATTATATGAATGTATCACATATAATGTAACTTATTAATGTAAGTTATTATGAATGAAAATTAATCCGACAAGTTTGAACAGGGTCCTCACTATTTGACACACATCAGTATCAGCATCTTATTTAATGCAGCACATTAAGCAGTACTTATCAGAGGATGGGTTCATTATGGGTATACATAGTCTGTTGGAATCCAACCTCCTGTCCCCACTGTGTCATAACCCTACTCGCTCATAACAAACACACATACACAGAAACAAATACACACAGGAAGGTTCCAGTCATATGATAGACCTTAGATACTTAACGGCAGTAATTGAACATGATATGAACTAATAAATTAATACAGTAGAAACCCTCTAATGCGACCACTTAATGAATAAAGATATGTGTCTTTATAAGCAGGTTGTTGCTTAATGCAGGACAAAAGTAATGCAGACAGCTCCTCTAGGAGTTTCCTGCATTACTTTTGTCCTGCATTAAGCTATCACCTGCATCTAGCACCCGGAAGTATACCTCTTTTAGGTGGTCACATTAGAGGGGTTTTACTGTACCTTATTTATACTACTATTTCTTTACAGTATCCAGTTAGTCAAATTCATTTTTTAAGCAGTGTGAAGTCCTTTAAATATTGTTCTATTTAAGAATATGCACCTTCATTTTAACAGTTTGTCATATGTGTATTGTTTAAAACTACTCTGTATATATCTATGGAAGGCCGGTGCGCCATGCTAAATGCGAAATGCTAAATGCGATTTGCGAAATGCAAAATACGAAATGCTTAAATGACAAATGCTAAATGACAAATGCCAATTGCTATTTGGGGATTTCTAAATACTAATTGCTTATCACATTGTACTGATCGGTTGAACTGGATAAGTCCATTTCGAAGGCGAGATCTGTACCTTTTTCCAATATACATTCGTGCGTCGAAATAACATAAACTGATATCATAATCTCTGTGAACATCTCGCCATGCAAAATGCGAAATGCAAAATGCGAAATGCAAAATGCGAAATGCTAAATGCGATTTGCTAAATGCGATTTGCTAAATGCAGTTTGCTTAATGCCAAATGATTGAAACCACCAAAATATTACGATTCACACGAGACAGTGCTTTGATTTACATAAGGTGGGATAAAGATAGATATACAAATATGGAACATACAAAATGCGAAATGCTTTTTGCCAATTGTGTAAATTGCTAGGGAATGTTCCAAATGATGGATGTAAATGACAAATGCGAAGTGCAAAATGCTTATTGCTAAATGCATGTTTGCACTACTGGCATTGAACAACGCCATTTTTAAAGTGACTGTGTATTTGCTAAATGCATGTTTATTTACACTAAAGCTTATTGCTTATTGTACTACTAAATTAAACATGTCGCTGTTCAATGATAATAGTGCAAACATGCATTTAGCAATAAGCATTTTGCATTTCGCATTTGTCATTTACATCTATCATTTGGATCATACAGGTTCTTTCACTAGCAATTTCCACAATTGGCAAAAAGCATTTCGCATTTTGCATTTAGCATTTCGCATTAATCATTTAGCTAATAGCATGGCAGAATGGCGTTCCATATACAAACTTTTGTTTGTATTTTAAATATTGGGTTTTAATTCAATTCTAGGTTTTTCCTAAAGCACAGGTATTTCGCATTTCGCATTCGCATTTCGCATTAACATGGTGCACCGGCCTTCCATACATATCAAATAATTATTATATTCTTGATTGGCTGAAATTGTCCTTTTCCAGACTTAATCATTGTGAATAATAATTACATGCCGATTTAACTTAATTCAAATAATGCTGCGGCTTAATTATTTAATCAGGATTTATGCGAAAAACATGATTGAAAAACAACATAGATTCTTTTTCAAAGGCTAAATTTACGTTATAGTTATTCCCTAAAGATGGGCCGTTTTGACCTGGGTAAATCTGGTCTAGAATTTAATGTGGACTGTGTCAGGAACGTGTCGTGTCATACACTGTTTGTGTATTGATGTAAATGCTTTCTTTGATGACAGACGTCGCATGGCAATAATATAAAAGTAACTCGTTTGCATTAACTGGACAAGCTTTTCTACTAGGGATTCCCATGGTTAATCCAATTCATGTCTTGGCATTTTGAGAGCTTGTTTGCTAGTGTTTTAAAACCATCTTTGGAAACTGATCTTTTCAATTTTTCATATGGAATAGTGACGCTACATATAATGGGACTTTCTTAACTCTTTCTTTCATATAAAAGCATTTTCGTGCATTTGCAAACAGACTAGACCCAGATCATATATCTCCTATATGAGTTGTCTGATCAGGGTTTGCATTATTTGCCAATGGAATTAAATACATCTGTTTCATTACATTCTAAAATGGCTACAATGTTCTTACCTTTCATAGTTCAATATAACTATTTATTCAAGAGGTATTGAACTTTGGAATAAATATAGCACATGGAAAGGGTTAAGACAGCATGCTAATTTCGTGACAGTTGTTCAAAGCTACTGAAAGTAGCTGAATATCATTACTGATATGTGGACTGAGTAGAATTATGACTCTTCATTAATTCATCTTGCATGTATTTGACACATTTTGTTTTATATTTTGTAAATTTATCATGATACATGTATATGTAATTCTTTTCAGTATTGTGTGCAGATTCAACAGTAGTCATCAAAAAGACATTCCCAGAAACTTTCTACATAGATAATCACAAGACCGTTGTTATTGAGAAGAACAGAAACTGTTTTTTGTCCTGTGTTGTAGATAATAAACCAAGAACTGCCGAGGTAATATAAAAGTAGAAGCTAACACGGACCGAAGGTTTTGAGCTTGTCCCCACTACTCAGATGGGGAACGCATTTAGGTCTGCTCATTAGTCTGTCAGTCCATAACACCTTTTTGTGTACTGCATAATCCTAACAGTTTAAAAAGTATTGACCTAAAGTTATATGGATCTTTGTAGGTCAGTCAGTAATCAAATATAATTGAGCAAACCTAGGGTATGGTTTTAATATGCGTCCAGTAGCACTTATAGGCCTGGTTTAATCCTTTCCCTGTTCTATGTTTATTACAATTTTCAAAACCTCACTGAATACCCAAGGCCAAAATAGTTATAATGAAATATGGAAGGTGAAATATTGTGAAAAATTCTGTTCTACAAACAGAGCAGAACCTGATCAGACGGCTCCTCTAGGAGCCGTCTGATCTGGGTCTATTCTGTTTGCAAATGCGTGAAAACACGTTTGTATGAGGGGAAAGGGTTAAGACCATACTATAGTTACAAAAGTAGTCCTATTTAAATAGAGCATGTTTTACATTTAAGTTGTTATTATCACATACAATTTGATAATCATAATTAATGTAATTATAATCAATGTAATTATAATCAATGTTATTATAATAAATGTAATTCATATAAATATATGTGAAAACCCCCAGAATTAAAACTGCTTCACAGATATGCTTTGATTCCAAGCATAAATATTATAATGCCTTTGCAAACAGAATAGATTAGCTTGCTTCTGTAGGAGTCGTCAAATCAGGGTCTGCTCTGTTTACATATTGGAATTCTATAGTTTCTGCTGTTGTTGAATATTCTGTTGTTCATTATGTGATTATTCATTAGGTTTAATAAATTGGACCATAGTGCAAATATGTATTCATTATTGGCAAATTTGTTGAAATAATTTTTATTCATATATCATAGGTATGTCAGTTATGTAGATGATAAATGCATTGATCTAATATGAAATGTATTTAATTGATGCAATAGTTCTAGAACATGTCTTCTCTTTTCAGGTACAATGGCTGATTCAGAACTTTGTGTCCAATACAGACATTTCAATATCAACAGACACAGATACACAAGATTCATTTCGGTATCAGATTGACAAACCAGCCGCCAATATTTGGCGACTGAGGATTCAGAATGTACAAGAGTCTGATGAGGCCTTGTACGTCTGCAGAGTGCAGCTTGGAGGACAAAAGAGTACTTATGACAGCAGAATGATCATTGTGATTCGTAAGTAAATTGTTATTCCTGCTGACATTTCTATAATATTAATTTACTCCATGAATATTCATTTAAGAAATAATGACATCATGAATATGAATTAGATTAAGTATTAAAATGGCATATTAACATAATTATGTAAGTTTTCCAAAGTAGAAACTTTATAATCACATCTGTATTATTTCATAAACAAACAGAGCAGACCCCGATCAGACGGCTGTTATAGGAGTCATCTGATCTGGGTATTCTCTGTTTGCATAGGCATAGAAAGGCGTATTTATGGAGTATAATGTTAAATAGTCTGACTTTGAATATGACTTTCTAGGGATGAGGAAGGAGTAAATAATGCATGAGTTAACTGGTCAAACATTGATTGTAGAAAACGTGTTTAGCAAAATGAATTAGACATTATAGTTTTAAATTTAAAAAACAACAACAACCCTATGCAATTCTTTCCTGTATAAGAATAGGGATTTTCATATTAATACTCAGAATTACACATAATGATAGAAAACTCCATAGAATTAGAAATAATAAGCTTTCACTTTTGTAAGTGTTTGTAAAGTATTAAACATTTCTTTGCGCTATATACTTCCAGGGAAGCCCCAGATCATTGATAACTTCACCAGTTCAGACACAACAGCTGAGGAAGGTGATCGTCTAGAGCTGAGATGTGCAGCCAGTGGTATTCCTTCACCTATAATTACCTGGCGACGGGCTGGAGACTATGTTCTATCCACAGGCGGCAGAGAACTCACGGTCAGTATTGAGTGGCAATCTGTCACACATTTAGCACTCAATTCTTTGCACACTGTTGATAAATTTGTGATATCCAGAGTTTCAGATAAGATTTGTAAATTAAGTCATTCTCAAGAATAACTTTTTTATTTCTCCACCAAACCCTATGTTGTGACTACTCTGTAGAGTGGTCACAACATATATTTTGGAGGAGAAATGACGATTTTAGGAAATTGGTATGCACTTTTATCTGTTGCCCTAGTGATATCCAGTGTAAACCGTTAGGACCGTGATGAGGCACCAAGTAATACAGTGTCTCATCTGGATCCAAATTCTGATTGACATTGAAACTGGATGTTTGAAAAGAAATCGAAAATAACTTCGAGAATTTCGGCATAGATTTTGCAGATGACAATTAAAAACAAGTTATGTGTTCATTTGTATTTCTAAACCACACACTGCATACATTATTAGTGTTCAGCAGTTTGCATTCGCAATAAAAAAAATACAGCTACTGATACATTTCTGATTTATTCAAGCTTTTGAGAATTCTGTCACATCATGCTAAACTTACAAAAGTTTAAATTAATTATGAATATTTAAAAAAACAACAAAATTAATACTCTTTGGATAAATCCACGGATGTACAATTTTTGACCGGAGAAAGAAGAGAGTTTGAGTGAAGTCACATTCTGAAATCACTTTTTTATTGAGCTGACTGGACATGATTTCAGCTTCATAGGCTCCATGTATTGTGCATTCGTGTATAGGTCCTTATTTTGTTTGATCCCTAATTCTATTTTGCATGGACAGAATTCAATATAATTTGGCACACATCTTGATACTGTGTAGATACTATGTTGCTTTTAAGAAGTTAGAACCATAACTCTGGCATCACCAAGTTATATATTATATCCCCTTTCTTTCTTGTTCTTGTCGTACAATTTCTTTAGACCTTTTGAACACAAATCAGCATGAATACCCCTTTGTAAACAGAGAATACCTAAATCAGATGGCTCGGGGTCTGTTCTGTTTTTCTGTGCAATTATATAGATCTGGTTCTACAGTTTCTGCAATGGCAATCATTTCTTGTGTTCGTATGCCCATAATAAAAAAAATCAGCTAATAAATATTCATGATGCCATTATGTCCTATATGAATATTAATGAATTAAAGGATTAATCACAAAAAGACAGCGTGTACCTTCCAAGAGTAAAACCTCTTTCAGCACTGTAGTAGTCTGGTTTCCAGATTTTTTCACTTTCCAGATTTATTTCTTGTATAGATATTGTTCGGCTTTAAATGCCTTTAATAATATGTATCAATGTAATTCGGTACATAGCTTTGCCATAAGTAAACAGTGTGTCACAAACAAGAGCTTTAAATCTAGCATCACTGTCTTTTTTATTTACATTGTATCTTCTTTTATTGAAGTGGACTCTCATAGATTTTATCTGCACTATTCTATTTAGCTTAACATAATTATGCTGCCTTTGGGCATCTAATTGAAATGGTAGCATTTTGACCTATTGGTATGTATTCTTGAAAGTTTTCTAGGGGAGAAAACAAAACGTTTGTTTGTTATAACAGAACAGTTGTTGATCTGCTGTAGGCTGCATCACTGCTGATAAAGTCTGTGAACAGGGACCACAGAGGCAGGTACCAATGTATAGCAAAGAATGTGGCAGGGGAGGATAAACGACTGATCATCCTCAATGTCAAATGTGAGTAGAAGCCATAAAAAGGCTTTGTATGTTTTATTGCACTGTCTGCAAGAATGTGTTTTGTATTGCATAATCCTTAATTCACATGATGAAAACTCATGTAAGAGTCTGCCTATTATGAATATATTACTTGATTTAATGAATGTGTGAAAAATATAAAATAAGGTATTTTATTAAGGTGTCCTGGGTTGCAACGGTCTGTGGTTTGTAGAACACATTCACAGCCACCAGGTAGGTATCCTTTGGCTTCACCTGGTTATCAGCTATACACTTAAACAATCCTCGATCCTCCTTGGAGACATTCTTAATCTCAAGAGTTTCATTCTGTTAACAGAAACAAACAGCATGCTTTTAAGTTCAAATCTTTGCATAAACCTTTACTGCGTTAATATAACACTGACAACATGGATATTAACCCACTCCCACTTAGGCTATTTTTAGACCTAACCTCTTTGGTTATATTTACCAAAAAGGAGCATTAACTAGAGAAAAGGGAAATTTTAGAATTGTGTAGTTTTGAAACCATTGTGATAAATAGAGCATTTGCTCCTGTGGAGCAAATGCTCTATTTATCACAATGGTTTCATAAAATGACTTTTACAGAGGCGTCAAAATGCGTCAATATGTGGGAATGGGTTAAACACATGTAGATGTAGATGAATTTTTATAGCGGCATATAAACACAAGTCATGAACTTTTGGCCATGGCAGTAAATCTAGATTCATATCTATGATTCCATTGGCAAACAGATCAGACTCTCCTACAGGAGCAATCTGATCTGGGCCTACTATGTTTGCAAAGACATATAAATAGTATGGAATAAACGGTTAATAGTGGTGACTTGGCCAAGTGGCTGAGTTCTTGATAAGAAACCCAGTTACGTAATTAAGCATCTAATCTGAATTCACTGATATCCGATCAGGATCTGATCTATAATGCTATGACATTAGTTTATTTAGCCCATTCCCACTTAGGCTATTTTTAGACCTGACCTCTTTGATTAAATCTACCAAAAAGGAGCATTAAATAGAGAAAAGGAAATTTTCAGAATTGTGTAGTTTCGAAACCATTGCGATAAATTGAGCATTTGCATATCACAATGGTTTCCACAATGCTCAAATTCTAAAATTTTCCTTTTCTCTACTTAATGCTCCTTTTCGGTAGATTTATTCAGAGAGGTTGGGTCTAAAAATAGCCCATGGAGGAAAGGGTTAAAACATACAGTAAGAGTGGCAAACACACTATCTATCTATCTAAGATCCTGATAATTGCTGCAGTTACTCTGTGTCTCATGTGGATGCAAACTGTGTATAGGTTGTCGGAAACATAGCAGGCAAATATTTACTACTGTTAGTCCAGCAGGCTACAGATTAACCCTGTATTCCATAGATGCCTTCTGACACCTTTGCAAACAGAGTAGATTCTGTAGACCCAGATCGGGGTCTGCTCAGTTTGCTTACAGAATATCTTAGATACGATTCTATACTATGACAAAGATAATGTATTCACTTGTTTAACATAACAGTATGAAATAGTTACTCATAAATGTACACAAATGGGTGGAGCCTGCATGAATATTCATGAAGTTAAAGGGTTAAACGCTTACCCTCCATAGTGCTCCTTTCCCGCCGGGCAGCATACCCCCATCAGATCTGACCCATGTTATGTTAGGCCTAGGCACTCCGTTAGCGGTACACAAGAGCATAGCGTCATCTCCCTGATACAACTGGACAACAGCGTCATTCTTACTTGTGATTGTGGGTGATACTGTTTGATAACACAAATTGTGAGAAATGAGTGAGTTGTTTACAGATGAAACTTTTTTTCCCATTAAAACTGCTATAGGAAACTAAACAAAAAGTCATGCTATAATGAACAACATATGTTTGTAAAATACATTGTGTAAATCCCCCACTTCATCACAGTCTAATCAGGGTCTGCTCTGTTTGCTTATGAAATCTACAGTTTCTACCAATACCAAAACATTCTGTGTACCTATGCCATTATAAACATTCAGTCAATAAATATTTATGATGCCATATAATTATTTCTTATGTGAATATTCAACACAGAAAGGGTAAATTAGCTTAATCTTTATTTATAACAGCATTATGAACAAAAGGGATGTATTGATTATAGCACAAACTGTATTGTTTCATATGCAAACAGAGCAGATCCTGATCAGACAACTCCTACAAGATTTGAGCCAAATAATGAGCCAAATCCCTATATTCTAAGAACCATGTGATCTGTGTCATTGTTTGCAAAGGTGTAAAAAGAAATCTCTCTCAGGTAATATGTTAAGAAGTGTGTGACTGGAATACATGAAACAAGACTTAGTGCAATGTCAATTACACACAGTGTAGACCCACTACCAGAAAATCTCTCTGATCAGGATCTGCACTATTTCCCATTTAAAATCCTCTCACAAGTCGTACGACGTCATACTGAATGAACTATACCTTTAACCTATTCCCTCATAAGCTAATTTTAGATCCTACCTCTTTTAATAAGACTACCGAAAAGAAGCATTTACTAGAGAAAGGGAGTTTTTTTAGAATTATGTAGTTTTGAAACGATTGTGGTTAATAGAGCATTTTGCTCCTGTGGAGCAAATGCTCTATTTACCACAATGGTTTCATGAAGCGACTTTTACATAGGTGTCAATATGTGGGAATAGGTTAAAGTTTAAACAGTGAAGGACTATTCCACTTCAAAATTCAGCATTAAAATGGTTAATGTTTACTGTACAAAATCAGAATTAAGTTTGTATTACCTTGCACAACCAGGTAGGCAATTTTCGATGGCCACTTGTTGGAGTCCTCCCCTCTGATTTGAATGTAGCATTTGTAATAGCCATAGTCGACTAGCTCCAGACAGTTGATCACTAACATGTAGGTGATACGCTGGTTGACCACACGCTTGCTCACCTCATACTTCTCGTAGCCCTCTTTACACATAGGATTCGCAGTAATGATATTTTCATCAGTACTGATAATTTCTCCGCCAGATCGTGAATCCATGAAGTTCCACACAACCTATATAGATAAGCATGCAAGCGATGCAAGTAATATTTCTAATCATTAACCGATTTCCTCCATAGGCTATTTTTAGATCCAACCACTTTGAATAAATATTCCGAAAAGGAGCGCTGCGCATTAACTTAGAGAAAATTAAGGAACATTTTAGAATATTGTAGTTTGAAACCATTGTGATAAATAGAGCATTTGCTCCTATAGGAGCAAATATTCTATTTATCACAATGGTTTCATAAAGTAACTTTTATACAGAGGCGTATAGAAAGGCTTATTTATGGAGGAAAGGGTTAAAATGATTATTTGGAAATGATGATTAAGTTTATTAACCCTTTCCCCATGAATAATAATCTAAGAACTTTATAATTATTGTATGAATATTCGTTGACTGCATTTTATAATTGCACTTTAACCCTTTCCCTGTTCTATGTAAATTACAAATTTCAGTACCTACTGAATATTCATGGACAAATTTGTTACAATGAAACATGGAAGGTGGCACACTGTAGTCCTTTTAGAAAGTAAGGAAATCTATCTTTCAAAGTCTATAAGCAAACAGAGCAGACCCTGATCAGACGGCTCCTCTAGGAGCCAACTGATCTGGGTCTACTGTTTGCAAATGCATGAAAACATGTTTATATGAGGGAAAGGGTTAACAAGGAAATTGTTGGCTGTGACTGAAACAGCAGAATGCTTAAGGTTTAAATTAGGGTTTTAAAGTTCTGCCATAAAAATACCTGATTACAATGTAGCAGACCATGTAACTGATTACAATGCAACTCACTCTGCAACTGACTGACTTATTATAGATTACTGTATGCTGAAGGATTGAGAACAATGCAGCATACTTGAGAACTGATTACAATGCAGCATATTGTATCATTAATTATAATTCAGCATACTTGAGCCTGAGGACAGCCATTACAGTGATAATTCAATGCAGTAGACCTAGCTAACATTTCATAAGAATGAAGCAGATCTGCTGACTGGAGACATTTCTATAAACAATTAGATCATTCATAGAAAACAAAATCATACAGACAAATAAAAGGCTGTCTACATACGGAGTGACCATCTTGCTTGTTGACAACAGTACAGTTGAGTCTGGATGAGCCGCCTTGCTTTGTAACCTCTGGGATAATTTCATCTACAATCTCTGGGTCCAACTGGCACCATACTGTGAAAAGGTATTACAAATGAGGATCGATGTCAAGGAAGAAAATAGTGGATTTTTATAATGGCATCATAGATTAGGGCATATCTAACCATGGTACAAACTGTAAAACTCTGACCTTTATTAAATCATTTATAATTAACCCTTTCCTTCACACAAACGCCTTTTCATGCATCTGCAAACAGAGTAGACCAGATCAGATGGCTCTTATAGCAGCCGTCTGATCAGGGTCTGCTCTGTTTGCTAATGGGATTTGATTGACCTGTTTCTTTAGTTTGTAAAATGGCTACAATGTTCCACTTGCCATATTTCATTATAACTATTTTATCCATTGAACTTTGGTCTTGTACCAAATATGTAATCCACTTAAAATAAAGTCATTATTATTATTATTATTATTATTATTATTATTATTATTATTCAGTAGGTATTGAAATTTGGAATAAATGTAGAACAGTGAAACTTGTTTAAACAAAGTAGACCCTGATCAGAAAACTCCTACAGGAGCCATCTGCTCTGGGCCTTAACACACGCATGGCATAAAAATGTTCTGAAACAAATATGAGTGTTCAGCCCTTGGCAAGCATCAATGAATGACATATAGAGTTCCAGACAATGGGAGTATAGTGATAGTAACAGCGAAACCTCTCTGAACCTCACTTTCAATCAGTAGCAATGCTAGTCATGACCCTTCCCTATTTAATAGTCATTAAATAATACATTATCACATGAATATTCATGGAATTGAACATAGAAAAGGGATTTAACTGCAGAAACACTAATCTATAAAATGATTTAAGCAAAAAGAGTTGACCTTGATCAGAAGGTTCCAAGAGAAATCGTCTGATCTAGGTCTACTCTGTATGCAAAGGTGTCTTATTTTACATGTATATGAAAGAAAGGGTCAAGACTGGTGACTGTGAGTAAACTTGGTGCATTGGGTGAAAGTCATACAAGAAGCTCTTGTGCTAGCTTAAATTGAGACTGCATGACTTTTACCCTTTATTAAGCTGCAACCTGCGTAAAAAATGCTGATTCATCTAAGTCCAGTTTAGAGGGGTTTACTGTACAGAATAGTGCTCCTTGGAATAATGAGTTGTCATAACTTAGTTAAACTGTGAGGTTTGTGGGAAAAGGAAAACAAAATATTCACCAAGTTTGATTGAATAGTTCCCCTATACAGATAATACAGCATTACCTTGCTCTAAGTGGCCACTCAAAAGAAGTCATATTATTGTCCTTTAACTCTAATTTCCTCCATGAATTAACAATGTAATTAATTAATTCATTAATTAAACAAGTTATTACACAGGGACACAGAAAATGTTAGTCATGGCAGAAACTGTAGCATTATATCTATATTATGTAATAAGCAAACAGTGCAGACCCAGATAAGATGGCTCCTATAGGAGCCGTCTGATTTGGGTCTCACTCTTCTCTGTTTGCAAAGGCGTAGAAAGGGCATATTTATGAAGTAAAGGGTTAATTATTAACCCCCTCAATACACCTTTTAACGCCTTGTCAAACAGGAGTAAATCTAGATCCAGATAGCTGATGTAGGAGCCATATGATCTGGGTCTGCTCTCTTTGCTTTTGCAACATGACAGATCAGATTCTACAGTGACAGTCAACATTCTATAAAGGATCACACCTATTGACAGTTTATAATACAGTAAAACACTTCTAATGTGACCACCTAAAAGAGGTATAATTATGGGTGCTAGAGGCAGGTGGTAGCTTAATGCAGGACAAAAGTAATGCAGAGAGCTCTCAGGAGCTTTCTGAATTACTTTTGTCCTCCATTAAGAAATCACCTGCTTATAAAGACATCCATGTTTATTCATTCAGTGGTCGCATTAGAGGGGTTCTTCTGTATTTTGATAAAGGAGGATAAATGAAACATATTATGAACAATCAAAGTTTTATAAGGCAGGGAATCTTAGGAAAAGGCTATTATGTAACATCGTAAACAGCATCTTTATAGACAATAGATCAGGCGTCATATCGTATAAGTTCGCTTATGGTATATTATCAAGTTTTACCTGGTATAGAAAGATAGTGAGTGTATCAGGTGTACCATCAACACACAGTGCAGATACCATGGCGATGGGTCTGAGTCCTCACTGTTTGCAACACAATAAGACCCATTTTCTCAGAAGACGGTCCATGCATTGTAGAACTATATTTGTATACATTCACCTAGGATCGATAATGCCTATATGAGAGGTGTGAAATACTGTCAATAACAGTTGTCCACAGTCCGCCTATATCTCTGTCTAACCTGTATGTGGCCAGCACTACCTACTACTAGTCGTATTGAAAACAGAGTCAGGCTGTAAATGTACGTTCCGCCATTTTAGGAAATACTCACCTGTATGGAATGCACAGGTAAGAACCAAAACTAATACGATCGCCTTGCCCATCGTTGACCACGGCGGCTATTTTATATCGATACCAAAGAATCCCTTAGTTTTCCAGCTCTACTGAAAATCAAACCATCAATCGAAAATAGAAATCATAAGATTTCTTTCGTGACCTAATTCAGAAAATACTGTTTGTCAGGAAGTTACCTGAGTCACGTGACAATTTTAAAATTGCGACAGTTTATATACGGAATGTTAAATGAATATTGTAAATAAATAACATAACGATTGTTAATAAAATATAAATATATTGCAGTTAAAGTATTTAGATTTAGTCTGTGTTAAATTAAGGTAAAATTATTACTAAAATCAAATTAAAACGTGGCGTATAATTTCGTTTAATAGATTGAATTTTGTAGCAATCGTATTTACCTGTCCCAGGTGTTACTCACTGCGCCTGCGCCATATTTGGCTGACCCATATTTCGAATACCTGTACAAATGTTGTGACAATTTTCAAGTATTTCTGATACGTTTTCCCGTACGATGGCGATTTTAAGACTACTGTTAGTAGTCGCCACCTTCTACACAGGTAGGTAGACCAGGTAACAATAGATCAAAAGGCACCGCCCGTGCTCGTGAGGAATACGATGAGAAATTGTTTATCATACATCCGATTTCCTGATTTCCGTTGTATAGCCAGTAGGTCTGCAACATGGAGCCTATGATATGACCCTAGCATATATAGTGTGATCTAGATTGAGAGCTTGTTGTCCGCACACACCTTTTGTGACGTATGTAGGCAGGGCGATGTATATAGTGCATTGCTCCACATGACAGCAGTAGTGTGTTGCTGGCATCAATTAAGTAAGGCTATTTTCAGTCTGATCGTATACTAGTTTTTGTGTGTAACGATAATTTAATGAACAGAAATCACAATGTCAGTTTCAGGAGCCCGGTTCAGGTTGTCTTAAGATACGCAGTCCAGCCCCATTTGTCTAATTGTATCTGTATCTGTATATATACGTCGTAGAATCCTATAAGGCTTTTACACGACGGATTGTCCAATTTGATCCATATTTACCCGTCCAAAACGGCCCAGTTTTTATGATATATTAATAGGTAAATTCTGATGTATGAATATATTACCTACTTACTTATATGTAAGAGAATATGTATGTATTATATGAATATATCACATATAACTTATTAATGTAAGTTATTATGTTTGAGTATTATTTCCGACATCAAAAATGACATTAAAACTGTGTCGCAGAGAATCTTATTTACTGCATGCATACAGTGACATTGAAACTATGTGGCTAGACTTTAAAAGCTGTATAAACACAATAATCATGAACAGAGTGTCCTCAAAACTCACCTCATCTAAATATTCAAATGGATGAATACACACATCAAAAAGACAATCAGGCAGAAACAAAAGGCGTTTAAGAAATCGCGAAAAGAGATAGAGACAGATACAAGAAACTTCAACAAGTAGTCCAGTGGCAAGTGAGAAGAGCCAATAGACAGTACATGCAGGATGTTGTCAGCGAAGACTTTACAAGGAGCCCTAAGCGATTCTGGTCATACGTCAAAAACAAACGTCAAGAAGCAAATGGAGTGGCCTCCCTCAATAACAAGGAAGGATTCCTCCGCAGTGATAGCCAGTCAAAGGCAAACATCCTGAACCAACAGTTTGGCTCCGTTTTCACAAGGGAAAATGTAGAGAACCTGTGCCCAGGCTGACCAATGCAACAGTAGGACACTACACATGCCATACAAGGGACCCTCCACCTATCCCAGCATGCCAAGCATCAACGTAACATGTAATGGCGTCGAAAAGCTCCTGAAAAATCTGAATTGCCACAAAGCAACAGGGCCAGACGAAGTACCAAACCAGATTCTATACAATCAGCTGCTGAAGAACTTGCCCCTATCTTCACTAAATTGTACCAACTGTCCATAGACCTTGGCCAAGTGCCCCAGGATTGGATAGAAGCTACAGTGGTGCCGATCTTCAAGAAAGGTGACTCCCACATCCCTGCAAACTGCAGGACAGTGTCGCTTACATCGGTAACATGTAAACTGCTTGAGCATATATTCTCGGTTCTCAACCATGCTAGATAAGGTGAGTTACTAAAAATAGCTGTACTAGAAATCCTTACCTGGAACATCCCGTGGAACATCCCGTGGAACACCCCGTGACTAGTGTATTCATACGCACGATTGGGTAAAATCAATACGAGGGAAGGAATTCTTACAGAATTATACCTACATTTCTATAGGCAACAACCTTATGAATTGAAATTAATATAAGTAATTAGCACGAATATGACATTCTATTTACCATATAACATGTTAAAAGCCTATTTAATTAACCGAAGACGTTCTTTTGTAGTCACTCAGTCATTTATATTTCACGCCAAAATGTAATCTTTGTGGTTGTCATAACAAATGACGTCATTATGTCACGCCTAAAGTTATGCTGCAGTCTGTTGCTATTAGATATGGACGTCGTATTACGCAATGTAAAGTAGTACTTCACAAAATTCGTTACTTTACTTGGTTTTAGGGCTTATTTCAGCGAGAAAATAATCAAGCATGGGTTTTGTTAAAGCCGTGGGATTCTATATACCCTCGGTTGGTCTGCTCCTATCGGAAACTCGCTAAAGCTCGTTTCCGACTGGAACAGACCAACCTGACGGGTATAGAAACCCCCGTCTTTAACAAAACCCATGCTTGATTCTATTAATCCACAGTAGCATCATGGGACATTTTGAGGATAATAACATCTTATCTGATAGCCAACATTGATTCAGGAAACACAGATCCTGTGAGACCAAGCTCATTGTCACTATTGATACTATTGCTAAACAGCTCTCAAATAGACAAGATCAAGTAGATGTAATACTATTAGACTTCGGGAAAGCATTTGATAAGGTTCCTCAGTCAAGACTCTTCCACACGTTTGAGTTCTATGGTGTTAGAGGACCCATTAATCGTTGGATTGAATAATTCAGGACTACGCAACAGGAAACTACAGGTTGTTCTTGAAGGTGCCAAGTCTACACAGGATGATGTCATCTCCGGTGTCCCGCAGGGAACAGTGTTAGGCCTGCTATTGTTTCTCGCCTACATAAATGACATGCCAGAATGTTCATCATCAGATGTAAGACAGATGACAGCTTGCTCTACGGACACATACCTACACCACAAGACAACCTATCACTACAGGCAGACCTCAATGCCCTAGAAAGATGGGAAAAGACTTGGCAAATGAGTTTCAACGCCTCCAAGTGCTGCACATCTCAAGAGACAAGTCAAAAGCCAGAAAGTTTACTTACCATCTACATGGACAACGCCTTGAAGCCGTCGATCACAGCAAGTACCTAGGAGTCACTGTCCACAATAGCCTAAATGGGATGCTCACATACAGAATGCTCTGTTTGCTAATGGAATCTGAACTAAACTTTCTAAAATGGCTACAATGTTCTATGTTCCATGAATATTCTGTAGGTATTGAAATTTGTAATAAACATAGAACAGTGAAAGGGTTAAATATTTAAAGGGTTAAGACAGCATGCTAACTTTGTGACAATTGCCATCAGTTCTGTGATTTCGTCAAACTGAAAGTATAGCTCAATATCATAACTGAATGATAATTATGTGGACTAAGTCAAGTTAATCTTATCATCATATATATGTAATTCTTTTCAGTATGGTGTGCAGATCCAAAAGTTGTCATCAGACAGACATTCCCAGACACTAAGTACATGAATAATCACAAGACCATTGTTATTGAGAAGGACAAAGACTGTGTCCTGGCCTGTGTTGTAGATAATAAACCAGGACCTGCCAAGGTAAAATAAAAGTAGAAGTAAGCAGTTACTGAGAGGGGAAAGCATTTAGGTCTGCTCATTAGTCTGTCAGTCCATCACACCTTTTTGTGTCATGCATACGTCCTAACAGTTTCATTCTTTCGCTGCCAATGTTGCATCTGTGATTACCTATGCAAACAGTTTGGATCCAGGTGAGATGCTGAGTAGCTCAGCGTACGTCTTATCAGGATCCTAACTGTTACTGTGACAGTTTTTTGAAACATAAATGAAGAAAAGTCAAAAATGGAAAATTGTAGCAGAAGACAAATTTGCAGACAATAAAATTTGGCAGGAAAAGAGTTAAAAAGTATTTAACTAGCTATATATATAGTTATATGGATCTTTTGTATGTCAGTCAGTAATCAAATTTGTAATCAAGCATATACCTAGAGTTTGGTTTAGATCTGCATGAAATAATTCAAATTGCACTAGAGTTGTAAGCCTGTTGATAGGCCATACTATATAGCTACGAAGTCCAAATTTAAGTATGGCATGTTTAACAATTAAGTTATTATCACTGTTATTCACATGATATTTGATAATTATAATAGATGTTATTATAATTAATGTAATATATATAAATATGTGTAAAAAACGTAGAATTAGAACTGCTTCAGTGGTATGCTTTGATTCTAGGCATATATAGTATAATGCTTTTAGAAACAGAGCTAGTAGACCCAGAATAGATTGCTCCTGTGTAGGATTCATCTGATCAGGGTCTGCTCTGTTTACATAATATTTACATTCGCCCTGCAACGTCCTTATATAACCTTATTCTAAAGAGAAAGTTGCATTTTCCCACGAACGTTCATTTCAATACCGGATCCGTTGAAATATAAGAAATACAATGGAATATAAATATAAGAAATAAATGACGTGCTCCCGGTTTTCATTAGGTTATGCAACGCATAGCTTTACGAGCAAAGATTCACGTGAAGCCCTTCGGGCTTCACTAACTTTGCTCGTAAAGCTATGCGTTGCATAACCTCATGAACACTGGAAGCACATCATTCATTTCTTAGTTGAATGATATAGATATGATTCTATAGTTAACTGTTTCTGCTTTTGTAAAATATTCTGTCGTTCAATATGATTATTCATCAGGGTTAATAAATTGGACCATAGTGCAAGTATGCATGTATTCATTATTGGCAAATTTTTGGCAAATGATTTTGATTCATATATATATGCAAATGATAAATTCATTGATCTAATATGAAATGTATTTAATTGATGCAATAATTTTAGAACATGTTTTCTCTCTTCAGGTTCAATGGCTGATTCAGAATTTTGTGTCCAATAAAGACATTTCAATATCAACAGACACAGATACACAAGATTCATTTCGGTATCAGATTGACAAACCAGCCGCCAATATTTGGCGACTGAGGATTCAGAATGTACAAGAGTCTGATGAGGCCTTGTACGTCTGCAGAGTGCAGCTTGGAGGACAAAAGAGTACTTATGACAGCAGAATGATCATTGTGATTCGTAAGTAAATTGTTATTCCTGCTGACATTTCTATAATATTAATTTACTCCATGAATATTCATTTAAGAAATAATGACATCATGAATATGAATTAGATTAAGTATTAAAATGGCATATTAATATAATTATGTAAGTTTTCCAAAGTAGAAACTTTATAATCACATCTGTATTATTTCATAAACAAACAGAGCAGACCCCGATCAGACGGCTGTTATAGGAGTCATCTGATCTGGGTATTCTCTGTTTGCATAGGCATAGAAAGGCGTATTTATGGAGTATAATGTTAAATAGTCTGACTTTGAATATGACTTTCTAGGGATGAGGAAGGAGTAAATAATGCATGAGTTAACTGGTCAAACATTGATTGTAGAAAACGTGTTTAGCAAAATGAATTAGACATTATAGTTTCAAATTTAAAAAACAACAACAACCCTATGCAATTCTTTCCTGTATAAGAATAGGAATGTTCATGTTAATACTCAGAATTACACATAATGATAGAAAACTCCATAGAATTAGAAATAATAAGCTTTCACTTTTGTAAGTGTTTGTAAAGTATTAAACATTTCTTTGCGCTATATACTTCCAGGGAAGCCCCAGATCATTGATAACTTCACCAGTTCAGACACAACAGCTGAGGAAGGTGATCGTCTAGAGCTGAGATGTGCAGCCAGTGGTATTCCTTCACCTATAATTATCTGGCGACGGGCTGGAGACTATGTTCTATCCACAGGCGGCAGAGAACTCACGGTCAGTATTGAGTGGCAATCTGTCACACATTTAGCACTCAATTCTTTGCACACTGTTGATAAATTTGTTATATCCAGAGTTTCAGATAAGATTTGTAAATTAAGTCATTTTCAAGAATAACTTCTTTATTTCTCCACCAAACCCTATGTTGTGACTACTCTGTAGAGTGGTCACAACATATATTTTGGAGGAGAAATGACGATTTTAGGAAATTGGTATGCACTTTTATCTGTTGCCCTAGTGATATCCAGTGTAAACCGTTAGGACCGTGATGAGGCACCAAGTAATTCAGTGTCTCATCTGGATCTAAATTCTGATTGACATTGAAACTGGATGTTTGGAAAGAAATCGAAAATAACTTCGAGAATTTCGGCATAGATTTTGCAGATGACAATTAAAAACAAGTTATGTGTTCATTTGTATTTCTAAACCACACACTGCATACATTATTAGTGTTCAGCAGTTTGCATTCGCAATAAAACAAAAAATACAGCTACTGATACATTTCTGATTTATTCAAGCTTTTGAGAATTCTGTCACATCATGCTAAACTTACAAAAGTTTAAATTGATTATGAATATTTCAAAAAACAACAAAATTAATACTCTTTGGATAAATCCACGAATGTACAATTTTTGACCGGAGAAAGAAGAGAGTTTGAGTGAAGTCACATTCTGAAATCACTTTTTTATTGAGCTGACTGGACATGATTTCAGCTTCATAGGCTCCATGTATTGTGCATTCGTGTATAGGTCCTTATTTTGTTTGATCCCTAATTCTACATTGCATGGACAGGATTCAATATAATTTGGCACACATCTTGATACTGTGTAGATACTATGTTGCATTTAAGAGGTTAGAAACATAACTCTGGCATCGCCAAGTTATATATTATATCCCCTTTCTTTCTTGTTCTTGTCGTATAATTTCTTAAGACCTTTTGAACACAAATCAGCATGAATACCCCTTTGTAAACAGAGAATACCTAAATCAGATGGCTCGGGGTCTGTTCTGTTTGTCTGTGCAATTATATAGATCTGGTTCTTCAGTTTCTGCAATGACAATCATTTCTTGTGTTCGTATGCCCATAATAAAAAAATCAGCTAATAAATATTCATGATGCCATTATGTCTTATATGAATATTAATGAATTAAAGGATTAATCACAAAAAGACAGTGTGTACCTTCCAAGAGTAAAACCTCTTTCAGCACTGTAGTAGTCTGGTTTCCAGATTTTTTCACTTTCCAGATTTATTTCTTGTATAGATATTGTTCGGCTTTAAATTCCTTTAATATGTATCAATGTAATTCGGCACATAGCTTTGCCATAAGTAAACAGTGTGTCACAAACAAGAGCTTTAAATCTAGCATCACTGTCTTTTTTATTTACATTGTATCTTCTTTTATTGAAGTGGAATCTCATAGATTTTATCTGCACTATTCTATTTAGCTTAACATAATTATGCTGCCTTTGGGCATTTAATTGAAATGGTAGCATTTTGACCTATTGTTTTGTATTCTTGAAAGTTTTCTAAGGGAGAAAACAAATTTTTGTTTGTTATAACAGAACAGTTGTTGATCTGCTGTAGGCTGCATCACTGCTGATAAAGTCTGTGAACAGGGATCACAGAGGCAGGTACCAATGTATAGCAAAGAATGTGGCAGGGGAGGATAAACGACTGATCATCCTCAATGTCAAATGTGAGTAGAAGACATAAAAAGGCTTTGTATGTTTTATTGCACTGTCTGCAAGAATGTGTTTTGTATTGCATAATCCTTAAGTCACATGATGAAAACTCATGTAAGAGTCTGCCTATTATGAATATATTACTTGATTTAATGAATGTGTGAAAAATATAAAATTAGGGTATTTTATTGCCATGGCAAACAGTAAAGGGAATTGGACCAGTAACTTGTAAGCAAACCAAGGAGACTGCCCGAAGCTATACCTATGTTGTACCTACAGGTGGCACACTATAGCACTGACAAGTGGCGGCAATTAGTTTATATAGTCACTTGGTTACAGTTTGATTTACATTTGCATGGAAAATAAAAATTTTTTAATAGCAATTGATTTTGTTCAGGACAAATACTCACCTGCAAGATACAAATCATGGCAAAAATATAATTTTCTCTTCACATTATCGCTGTAGGTGTTCTGGATGCAGATGTATCTGAACATATATTTTCCCCTCCATTTGTCATACATTTGTTTCAATCCCCTTAACCGATTCCTTGTTTAAATATTCATGTAAGAAATAATGAAATCATGAATATGTACTAGATGAATTGTTTATAATGACATGTATACACGGGATAATTTATGATTTCATAAGCAAATAGAACAGACTCTGATTGAACCATCTGATCTGGTCTACTCCGTTTGCAACGGCATGAAAGAACTTTGTATGAGGATAAGGGTTATTTCATAGATGTGCCTTTGCAAACAAAGTAGACCGTGATCAGGTGACTTCTGTAAGAGTCGTCTGATCAAGGTATCCACTATCTGCTTATTTAACTTCATGTAAATATATATCTTATTCTTCAGTCTGTGCCATGGTCAGAAATTCACCTGTTCATATTGTCATTATAGAAATAAGTTAACCCTTTCGCTGCCAATGCCGGATCTGTGATTACCTATGCAAACAGTTTGGATCCAGATGAGACGCCGAGTAACTCGGCGTCTCATCAGGATCCAAACTGTTTGTTACTGTTACTATGTTTTTGAAACAAAAATGAAGAAAATCAAAAGAATGAAAATTTGTAGCAGATGACAAAGTTAGCAGACGACAGAGTTTGGCAGCGAAAGGGATAATGGTAAATATCGATGATATCATTATATCTTACTTATATATTCAAGAAGTAAGACGTAACTCAGTGATACACTGATGTATTTTTATGTACTTAGTCATCAAGCACATTTTGAGAACATTTTTATCAGAGTCTATACTGATTGTCACGAGTTGTGAGATGCTACGACATTTTGTCGGAATATATTACAGTTGAGCCACGTCTTGTCCCTGTTAAGCAGGAAGTTTTCCAGGCGACTGGTTACAGTCGCAGTCTAAACTGTGTGGCCTCAGGCAACCCTGTACCTACTGATGGCGAGCTTATCTGGTTCCATAATGGAGTAGCACTTGAAGACCCTGAAAAGTATGTGACTGTTGATTGAGAGGTCAAGCATGTTCAAATTGGTTTATATCTTACCAAGAGTATGTTTTAATAATGATTGTTTTGATTGCATATACTTAACCTTTTCCCTCATATAAACGCTTTTTCACGCATTTGCAAACAGAGTAAACCCAGATCAGACGACTGTGTCTGATCAAGGTCCGCTTTGTTTGCAAATGAATTTGATAGATCTGCTTCTGCCATGGCCAAAACGTATTGTGTCTATATTTCTTACATGAATATTCATAAAGCAAAGGGTTAACTGTATTTTCAGCAATTACTATATGGAAGAACATAAGACAATATTTTGTCTTATTTCTGCTACTTTATTGTTTTGACTAAGAATGAACAGAGGGTCTTTTTTAGTGTTTCTATACAACCACAAATTAAATTTATGGGTATATATAGAAGTCACCATGTCGGCCCACCTGTCAGTTTGCTGGTTTTTCTTGTTGGCGCGTTTTCTCAGTAACTGCTGGCAAGATTCAACGAACCTTTTTGGAACCTTTATCCTGAAAATGCGATGGGCACATTATTACAGTGTTGAGATGGGCTGAATTGTCAACTTGCTATTTGTCATCAAATTGCTGACAGGATTACATTGAAACATTATGAAAGCTTCATCATCACATTGTTCTTGTCTGATGATTCATCACAGATTTATGTTCCCTTGGTTATTCAAAATATCACATACTCTGATAAGCACTTGTGTTGGGTTTTTATATCGCATTCAGTGGCAATTCTAGTTCCCTTTTTAATGAAGCGAGTTCGATTAGAATAAAACACAAACAAACACACATGCGAGATTATGTTTACTGTATAAAACAGAAAACATTGTTAAATTGAACTCACTTTAAACAATGTTAAAAAACATTTGCGTAAGATTTAAATTATTACACATAGAAATTCCTTACTAAAATGCATTTGTTTTTTGTAAAACATGTTTGGATGTTTTACCTTTATGCTGTAAAATTAAAACTATTTCTTTTTAAAACATGTTACAGGTACACATTTAAAAACTATATTGGTTCTAAATATGTCCTGATGAAGTTAATCATCAACAACATAAAAGATAGCGACTATGGAATGTATGGATGTTGTGCTGAAAACTCTGAAGGAAAAGGACAGAATTTTGTGCGGCTTTCGCGTAAGTACCTTAAATTAATTTAAGCATTCAAACACCCAGTCCCTTGTCCATCGCTTCATATACAGTAAAACTTTTCTATAACGGCGGCCACTAAATTACATCAAGTATTTTGTGCTAAAGGCAGGTGGCTGCTTAAAGCAAGGTAAAAGTAAAATAGAACGCTCCTATAGGAGCGTTCTGTTTTACTTTCACCTTGCTTTAAACAACTACCTGCACTAAATACCAACTAATTAACACAATTTAGTTGCCGTTATAGAGAGGTTTTACTGTAGCTGTTTAATTCAACTTTTGATAATCTCAAAATAGACTGACATAGTATTAGATAGTGTGGACCCTGATCTTATGGAGGGGCCATTTGATCTCAGGGGCCATTTGATCTGGCTTTGCACTGTTTGCCTATGTTTGCCTGTTTCAATACTTGGGATAACTAGGAAAGTACCAAAGTTTATGAGACAACTTTTATTTAATTGATTCATAAGATAAGCATGAGTAATGATTATTGATCATCTATGGGAGAAGTAGGTTTGGTGACATTTAGCCATTTAGCGCACGAGCATAATATGCTCAGGGTGTGAGCCGTCCTATGCGAGTCATCCCTCCGGCATGTACCTTGCATATCGTCGACGTTCTCCGAAATATATTCTTAATTATGTCAAATTTGTTTTTATTTTTTATTTTAAAAGCGCGAACATTTATATGTCGCTTCCGGAAGGTCTCGTTTCTTTAGCCAATCAGACTGTCAATATATGGCATGTGATTTTATATCATATGATTATTGGTCAAACGGTTTGTTCTTCGAAATTGTCGTATATTTCTGATGCCAATTGACACTCATGTGGGGCTTATCTATGGGGTCATTACGACGGTTTCAGTAGAAAACAAAGTTAATGTAGCCTCGATTATTTAATGTATCATCACCTGGTTAATGCAGAACAGTGCTTCTGCCTAGATTGAAGGAACTTCAGGATGTTTAAATCGCACATATCTATGCTTGTTCTATTTCTCAGGGCAATATTACATACAAACGACTATCGATGGTGTCTATGTGTTTGTGTTAGGGGATAATGTAGTAAATTATAATGTTTTCAGGCATACGACATGTTCGACCAACTGGAGTTAAATTGCTTCTCTACGCCTAACTGTATATTACGATGTTGTCGAAATTGAAATGTATTAGACGTGATTGGAATGAGCTAAGTATTTTGTGTGGCAAATAAAATTAATTGGAAAAATATCATTTTTGGCATATCTGTTTGCCAGTCTGTCTATCTATCTGTCTGTCTGTGTGTCTTTCTGTATGTCTGTTTGTCTGATTGACTGACCGTTTGTCCGTTATTCTGTCTGCCCATTTGGCCATCTACCTGTCTTTGTCTGTATATCTATCTATCTATCTATTATCTATCTATCTATCTATCTATCTATCTAACTAACTGTATTTCTGGCTGGCTGCCTGGCTGTCTATCCATCTATCCATTGGTCTGTCTGTCTATCGTCCGTCTATATGTCTGTCTTTTCATGGACAAACATTAAGGTAATGTCAAGGTCAGGGTGGAAAGGGACCTACCTACATATTTGTATTGTTTGTTTTCAGTGCTCAATTCATTATTTTTCATGCCAACGCACACTCAGTGCATATGCAATGAACCAGGTTACAAAATGTTCATTTTCAGTAACTTGATATTGTGCACAAATGCTTTCAGTTGCCATCATATCTTCCGCTTTAACTCATGCGAAGCAAGTGTTCACACTGATCATCAGCTACATATTGACCGTGATGAAATAGTGTTGAATCGGTCAGAACGGTCTATATGTAGTCAAGACGGAAGAAGGAGATTCTTCTAAATAGGGAGGACATTTCAAACGTTATAGGATGTTTGGAAATGTTACAAAGAGGTAACAAAATGTAGTAATTGAAAAGCAATGTACATGTATATAAAAGAGTGAATATGAGATGGGAACAGTTGCAAGGGCAGAAGCAATAAACTAAGATCTTTGCTGTACACCCATAAAGCTATTGGATGACAGCTTGTGATCTACTTAGACCTATTTTCAGCAACGTTTGGGAGATGGGCGAAAATGATGAAATGGTTAGATGATGAACGTCAAGCACGAGAAGAAAGAGAAAAAGAATAATTTGTATCCGATGGAATAAAAGTAACTATTTTATCAGTTTAATGTATTATTCACATGTTCATTCTTCTAAATACGTGATACCAGATTATAACTATCATTGTTCGTTTGCTTACATGTGTAAAACATTGGGACCCAGGGGTGCATTTCGTAAACTGTTGTAAGACAAAAACTGTCGTGAATTCTAACATACGACAAATTGCAACCTCCGATTGCGATCCTCGTAGGTAGAAATTACGACAAGATTTAGAACAGAGAAGTAGTCCATATTTTCTGTGATAGGATATTCGCAACAGTTTGATACGATATTTCTTACGATGTGATACCATATTCGCAAGGCTTTGATACGACATTCCCAATGCTTTGATACGATATTCCCATGGTTTTCATACGATATTTCCATTGCTTTGATGCGGTATTCCCAGCGGGTTGGACTTGCGAGTTGCTGCGATTGTTATAAATTAAGTTTATCTTAGAACTGTTTATGAAACGAGGCCCAGATGAGGATGTCCAGCTTATTGGTTTGAAACTGAAGATGCAAAAGTAATTTTGAGACTGGAAGTAAGACGTTTTGACTCATAATTATCTCAATTTCTTCTTTTACTTGCACAAGTTAAATGAACAGGGAACCGTGTATGTACTCGTTTTATATATTATGTTATATGTTTTTAACAATGTAGCAGTTTCAATCGATACTATATATGTATAGATCTAGTCAGTATCTTCCATCATTCCTGAGGAATCAGTAACTAAAGGTACATGTTAAGAGTCATGCAGGAAACACCGCACACAAAACACACACCCGCCCAAACAGCACCACAATAAACAGTAAAATGTACATGTATATAAAAAACACAAAGAGACACACAAAGGCAAAACAAACATACAATAGGGGGAAGGTGGAAGTACCGCCTTGGAACGGTCAGTGACAAAAGTCACTGGGGGGTTAAACCGGTTTTTGGGCGCCCAACCTCACACTTATTCCATCCCACCCTAAAAGACAACCGCGATGGCAAATACAGTGGTAAAGTGCATGTAAAACGAAAACATATTTAAGTGAAGTAACTGTATCCACCTATCGCTAGTGTACTCAATGATTGAGCTGCAAACAGAGTAACTGTAGAAAAGTAATAAAGGGTACGACAAAAACGAGATGGCACAACTATCCGACGTCCTCCTTCCGTTTCCGGATTTAAGAGGTCGCCTTCATAGAGTACTGGTCGCCTTCATAGAGTACTAAATCTTTCTTGTCGGCGTACATGCAAAGAGGCCAGCGTGATTGGCAACTGCAAGACATCTCCCCTTCCCTAACTATGGTGTGTATCCAAGAATAAGGACCAGGCACGCCCCTGCATGAATATTAAACTTGGAAAGATGTGAAATGGCGAAATGATCAACAACAAAAAGGGGGATTACTCAGTAATTTGATAAATTTAGATAATAAGAGTTATTTTCTTTGCGCTGCTTCATATAGATGATGACTATCGACATTAACATAGGGGTCTTAAAAACGTATAGGTATTTTTCATTACTATTGGCCTACGTTATAGTTAGTTTGAACCCTTTCCCCCATAGGCTATTTTTAGACCCAACCTCTGAATGAATCTACCAAAAAGGAGCATTTACTAGAGAAACGTAAAAGTTTAGGATTTTGTAGTTTGAAACCATTGTGATAAATAGAGCATTTGCTTCTATAGGAGCAAATGCTCTATTTATCATAATGGTTTCATAAAGTGACTTTTACAGAGTCGTAGAAAGATTTATTTATGGAGGAAAGGGTAATACATAAACCTTTTCCTGTCAAAAATTAATATAAGAAGCATTAGCATTATGAATATTGAGTAGCAGTTTTTTTATAGTGGGTTATAAGTTTTTTGGTAATGGTAGAAACTGTAGCGCCAAATATATTATAATTTCCTAACCCATTACCCCATGGGCTATTTTTTTATATCCTACCTCTTTGAATACATCTATTAAAAAGGAACATTTACTAGAGAAAAGGACAAATTTAGAATTGTATAGTTTGAAACCATTGTGATAAATAGAGCATTTGCAAATGCTCTATTTATCACAATGGTTTCATTAAGTGACTTTTATAGAGTCGTAGAAATGCGTATTTATGGAGGAAAGGGTTAACCCATTCCCTCATATTGACGACTGACTTTAGACGACTCTGTAAAAGTCACTTTGTGAAACCATTGTGATAAATAGAGCATTTGCTCCTATAGTAGCAAATGCTCTATTTATTACAATGGTTTCAAACTACAAAATTCTAAAAGTTTCCTTTTTTCTAGTTAATGCTCCTTTTCGGTAGATTTATTCAAAGAGGTTGTATCTAAAATAGCCTATGAGGTAATGGGTTAAGGAATCAGAGAATACCTTGATCAGACGGCGCCTACCGGAGCCGTCTGATTTGGGCCTTCTACATGTATGTATGCAAATGCGTGACATAGCATTAATATGATCCATAAAAGAAGAAATGGTGCATGAACATTCAGTGCTTTGCAAACAGTAAACTAGTAAACCGTATTATAAAAAATAATTATTACAACTAAAAACAAAACTGCAAAAGACAACAATGTATATGTCCAGATTTCGAGCGTAAAACTTAACCCTTTCCTTCATATAAACGTGTTTTCACACATTTGCAAACAGAGTAGATCCAGATCAGACGGCTCCTACAGGAGTTTGCTAGTGGAATTTGAAAGATCTGTCTAAAATGGCTACAATGTTCCAACCTCCATAGTTCATTACAACTATTTTGTCCATGAAATTTCAGCAGCTATTGAAATTTCGAATGAAATCAGAAATCTCTGAATGGCTTCCATAGGTCTGGGTCTAAACTGTTTTCAAATGCTAGTGCACTCGATTCTAGCATTCAAAGGGTTACGTTTTGAAGTACTACAACCATCATATTGTTCAAACTGCCAAACATGATCAATCGGGATAAGAAGAACCCGTATGTGTGTACGCTTGACTTCACAACACTATTCCGACATATCACCGATAATTTATTACTATCAACAATAGAACACGTGACTCTTTCTACTGCAATATCTGCTGTATGATCGCTGCATCTTAAAATTAATTAGTTGAGACGATATACACCGGGCTGTCAATTCACTTTCATGTAGAAACGATTTTGACAGCCTTACAAACATGCGACCATAGAATCACAATGATACCGAACGTGCATTGTTAGAAAACTCCGATGGATAGTTTCAAACAGAATATTCCCAGTCGCATTGGATTTTCTTGCTATATATATCCATTAGTTTTGAGCATGACAACATTTACTCCGAGTGGGTGAAACTGCATATTATTTACTATATATAACTAGAACAACTGCCGTGGAATATTTTCAAAACTTGACAATGTGCACAATAGTTTAAATCAAATGGATTCGATCTCGCATATTCCTACTTAAACTTCGTATTTTTTCTCTTGCTTTTAACGAAACTGTATTATTTAATTACATCAAAACAAAGTATATGTACCTGTATCACGAAAATGGGCGATATATGTATGTTAAACAGTTTTTGAAGATTTTTACCAGATATGAGCGTTTGCTGGTACTGACTTTGACCCAAAGACTACTGGCACAGTAGAAGACTGAATAATAAACACATACACATTATAGATATTTCTGAAACACCCATTGTATGCCTTACACTTTCTGCACTTCTTTGGTCTAAATTATTATAAACCCTTTACCTGATCAAAAACGCCATTATTACGCCTTAGTAGACAAAGCCACTCCGAATTATTGTTATTATTATTTATTATTATTATTATTATTATTTATTATTATTATCTATTTATTTATTATACCACAACCAGACAGTTCCCGTAGGAGCCATCTAATCAGGGTCTGTTCCTTCCACTTATGGAACAGGTTCTGCCATTGTCAAAAAGTACTACTTTCACATGTCAATAAAAAGTCCAGTTAATACATATCCATGATGGTATCATTCTTACATTAATAATCACCTGGTTAAGGGTTAGTGAAGTGTTGTTACTTTGGCCCATGGATATTCATGTAAGAAATAATGACATGATGATTATTAACCAGATTAACTTATTATGATAGCCCATGGACGCAATATTTTTTGTCCATAGTAGATACTGCTGTATCGTATCTATATTATATCATAAGCAAACAGAGTAGACCCTGATCAGACGGTTCCTATAGGAGCCATCTGATCTGGGTCTACTCTGTTTGCAAAGGCGTAGAAAAACGTATTTATGAAGGAAAGGGTTAAAGTGATTATCCGTTGCATGGCCGTTTGCCCGGATCAATTTTTCTTTACTAAATTTTCAAATTTGTGAGGTTTGACCGCAAGGTCAATAGAATTGGCACCCCATTACTAGATCAGCTAGATGTACAGCGAAGCGGCTCATTTCACATCTGAAGTAAGCATGCACCTACAATGTTGAATTCTGTATTTTGACCCATTATACCTACTTTAATCTACCTTTACCTTGTAGAAAGCGTGTTAGACCACATTCGTAACGAATTACATTCGTATGGCAACACGTATTACAAATGTGATTCGGAACTCGAGCACATATTTAACCATTCGCTTGCTATTCACATCAATATATCCACCTGTAAATAGTGAAGACCCAGATGAGACAGCTCCTGCAGGAGCTGTCTTATCTAGGTCTGCACTATTTACAAGTTGATTGTGCAACCAGTGCACTCCACACCAGTGATTGCACAGCGAAATACTTGTACACAGTGAAGATATATGTAATTATACAACAGAGCATGAGTAAAGAAGGAGAATGTACTTTAAAATTCAGCAAGAGAAGGGTTAATACATTCTGTGACGAATGTGATCGATGTCGATTTTTGATGTGACATACAATTACAGTTGTAACACGTCAACATCCATACAGAAAAGGAAGCTAAAAAGTACATGTGTACAATTGAAAGACATTTGTCACAAGTTGTAACCAATTACATGTACATGATGTGTTATTTCCAGTCTGGTCATGATTTTTATCGGAATGAAACCATGACCACCCAATCATCATCATCATCATCGTCATCATCATCACCATCACCATCGCAAAAATGAAACCTTGTTCAAATTTTAACAACACAATCGGTGGTTATGATATTGGCTTTGTGGTCCGAGAGTTGCGGGTTCGAATTCCGCTTCAGACACACATTGTAAAGCCATGCTTGGTTTCGACGTTCGTTCGTACATACAGTTAAATTATATTTGATTTAATAAATGTTATTATTAAATATATAAAACATAACGCCTTTGTATTAAATAGCATATGGAAGTTAATTTCACTTTCTGTCAAAACATTCGAAGTAAGCTATACAAAGATTCTACTGTATCAAATCATAATGGCGAAAGAAAGACATTTGTGAGTAAGTGTAAGCACCATGACTCGAACACGCGACCCCGGCAACTAAGTACATTCCTCGAAAGTTTAAACTTTATTTATTTTACATTGACTGCGAAACAAAATCTATATACATTTTTAGCAATTGATGGTGCGGATGGACGTACCCGGAGAAAACCCACGAGATTGAACGGCGATCACTATTTCGTTTCCCGTACTCCACGGGGTCCCGAGCTTATAAAATCTTTGAAACGATCTCCATGCTCAAGACTCCATGAAAATGAATATATCTATATATTAAACAAAATTTATTCAGCAGTTAGATAGTACAGTTAAAATGCCATTATAAAATAATTATTTTGTTTTACATACTGTGATTATTTTTTAAGGTAACATTCGTAAGGGAAGGCACGGTGTCCACATGGTATAGAAACGAGCTGCTTGATCATCATGAAGACACTAGGCATTAGTAATATTCTACAAGTTCAGAAAGATGTTCGGAGTGCTACATTAAAATCAAATGGTTCAAGACATATGATGAATATAAATTAACTGTTCTTATTGATTTCTCCATAATATCCATAGTGAAACCCCTCTAAACCGGACGCTATATTTAGCATAAATATCGGTCTTGGATACAGGTGGCAGCTTAATGCAGGGTGAAAGTCATACAGAAAGCTCCTCTAGGAGCTTTCTGTATGACTTTCATCCTGCATTAAGCAGCCACCTGTCTAAAAGTATCTAAATTCTTCTCTACCAGAATTCCGGTTTAGAGGGGTTTTACTTTATTTTGCATACAGTTATGGCAATTTCGGACGTGGGCAAGTTTTACAACACTGTTTTTAACATTTCAAAATCTCATATGAATCTCGTTTTATCGCGTTCACTTTATTCAGATAGTTTTACGACCCTCTTCTCGTCCTACTATACTCTGCTCCATTGCTTTCCTGATCTCCATAGCGGTACGCTTGATTAGCCAGCACGTCTTCACGCGCCAGTGTTGACAATCAAACTTTACATCAACGACCCTTGTCATCTAATCCCATGAATAGAACATGTTCTCGAGTTCTACTGAAGCGAGAAATCGTAATTTTATTACAAAGTTTGGCGCTGGCTTAGAATAATTCACGCAAATTGAAAAGGGATGCAGGTAATATTGCTTTAATGTGTATCCCACAACGGGTGAAGAGACACAATTGTGTGTGATGGGCTCAACGAGAGTGACTTTTGATCGCCAATGTATTGTCAAATTCATACAAAATTATGAGAAAGTCACAGTTAGAATGCAAGGAAAACAATTCCAAAATACGAAAACATTCGTGTAGAATGATTCAAGGGCCTCTTATTGTACATACATGTATTATTATTATTTGTATAGCGTTGAAAATAAAATATTCCTTGCTTGTAGACACACTGTCTCCATACAACCGATATATACTGCTGGTTGCTTGTGAAAGGCAACTACTTTCGAAACATATATCAAACGAAATAGTATTTATACATCCAATCTACTCTGATAAAATCATGTCATATTGTATAAATTTAGTACTCGAAGTATCATCAGAGAAAGACACAAACGCACAAATAATTTTTGATATTCTTGTCGTTATTTATGTGTGGATGTAAAACTTACGTAAATATTGGAAATAATATCGCACACAATTACACAAGCATCGAGGTTGTAAAAGTGATTTTGTTTCTATACCAAAAACCTGGCATGTCTCTAAGAACATCATCGATATTATTGACATATCATAAATACTGCAACATAAGTGAAATTGTATATTATTGAAAAACCACATAATTATAACAGAAATTTTCCAATTATATTAAACAACTTTGTTAAATATCAAAATAGTTTTACATTATTTATAATACGGATTTATTCAAATATATATATATGAAACATAAACATTGATTGGGTGTGACACACATTGTGATACGCGAAGGAGCTACTGTCATCTTCTGAGAACTTATAAACTATATACAGTAGAACCCCTCTAATACGACCACTTAATGAATAAACATAGGTGTCTTTATTGGCAGGTGGTTGCTTAATGCAGGGCAAAAGTAATGCAGAAAGCTCCTATAGGAGCTTTCTGCATTACTTTGTCCTGCATTAAGCTACCACCTGCATCTAACACCCAGAATTATACCTCTTTTAGGTGGTCGCATTAGCGGGGTTTTACTGTACTCGAAGTTCACGCACTCCAAATCAACCACACGTTTTGATAAAGATAGTTCCAAATTTTAACCATGCGTGGCATTGCTACAGCTCTACAGTAATATCCTGAATGCATATTAAACAAATAAAATGAGATACTGAACCCCATAAACATACAAAACTTATCTTAACCATTTTCTTCAATATTTAGTAAGAAAGAATGGCAGTGAATATCAATTACATTGTAGCTAAATATTTATAATGATATTTTGAATAGAGAATATTTTACCATAACTGAAACTGTTTAATCACATCTTTATTATTCTATCAGCAAACTTGATCTGGTTATACATTGTTTGCAAATATGCCAAAAAGTTATTCCCTTTGCGGACAAGTGTTAAGTAGGAACTCTCAAATACAGTTCAGGGAGAACATTTCACAGTGAACTGGAAAAACAGTCCGTAAAAGAGAGGAAACTGAACGGTTGGCCGAGCGCCCCTGTAACTCTAGTTGACTGGATGTCTCCGGGCTATGGTATGCAGTATCCTAAGAGCTTGTCTTGTCGCCTGGACACTGGATGGAGAGCTTTACGGAAAATTGTTCAGGTGAGTGAATGTAAAATAGCCTGACGACCGATCGTCAATACATTCGTTACCTAGCAATAGTAAAATCGGTGGACAGAACCACTTGTTAATATTTATTATTTTCTGAAGACATTTTGTAGAAGCAGTGTTTTCTTAATCGGTGTGCGTTCATTCACAGTGTGAACCTTTAAACACGCATGTTTGGATTATTTCATTATATCAAAAGGTAACAAAAGCGGGTAAATAGTATATAGTATTTAATTTAAATATCTAATAACTATATCGATTGATATCATTAGAAATTCCACGTGTATTAAATATATTTGTATATTATAGAAACTGGTACAATTCTTAGGGATCGCGTGTATTAATTGCTTATATGTTAGATGTTACCATTGTTTTTTCATCACAATATATTAACTATATATTTCCTCCATCGATATTCATGTATGAAATAATGACATCCTGAATATTAATTAGATTTATTTAGATTTGATGATGGAAAATCGAGTGATTGGTGCAAAACTATTCTAACTCCTTCACAAAGTGAAGGAGTTAGAATAGTTTTGCACCAAGCCCTCGAAATGTGCACATGATGTTTTGGCCATGGTAAAAACTGCAGAACTATATCTAGAGTATTTCAAAGTAAACAGAGCAGACCTCCTATAGGAGCCGTCTGATCTGGGTCTACTCTGTTTGCAAAGACGTAAAATGCATGGTGTAAAGGGTTAATATTCAATTGAAGAATTAAAATCCTTAATAAGCAGTTTCCTTACTTCTATTTATTACCGATCTTTTAACTTTGTATAACAGTGTCTTGTGTAGCAAGGGGCAGTGCAAAAGTTCACTGTTAAATAAATGCCTGAAATATTATTGTGCAACTTCATTGGAAATTACATGTTCTATCTTTATACCAACTTTCAATACCTACTGAATGTTCCTTGACAAAATATTTAGAATGAAATATGAAAGGTGGATCATTGTAGCCATTTTATAAAAGTAATGACACAGATCTATCAAATTCCATTGGCAAACAGAGCAGACCCTGATCAGACGGCTCTTGTAGGAGCCGTCTGAACCGGATCTACCCTGTTTGCAAATGCGTAAAAACGCGAGTATATGAAGGAAAATGGTTAATTTCATTTTATATAATAGATATCGGTACACTTCTTACCGACCAAGCTTTTCCCTGATGAGCATTCATGTAAGAAATAATGACGTCATGAATATTTATACGATTATTTTTATAATGCCATAATGAACACAGGACATTTTGGCTCAGGAAGAAGCTGTAGAATCAGGTCTATATTACATCATAAGCAAGCAGAGCAGACCCTGATCAGACGGTTCCTATAGGAGCCGTCTGATCTAGGTCTACTCTGTTTGCAGATGCGTCAAAATGTGCTTACATAAGGGAAAGGGTTAATTGCTAAAATATAGCGTTACTCATTTACTTCATGAATATTCATATTAAATTATAAGGATATTATGAATATTGATAATATTAATTTTTATTATGGCAAATGACTGCAGGGATTTTCAGCCACGTTATAAACTGTAGAATCAGATCTAGATTGATTCAGAAGCAAATAGGATAGAGTCTTAACACTTCGCTTGCTATTCACGTCAATATACCTACCTGTAAATAGTGAAGACCCAGATGATACAGCTCCTGCAGGAGCTGTCTCATCAGGGTCTGCACTATTTACAAGTTGATTGTGCAACCAGTGCACTCCACAGCAGTGATTGCACAGCGAAATACTTGCACACAGTGAAGATATATGTAATTATACAACAAGGCATGGGTAAAGAAGGAGAAATGTATTTTAAAATTCAGCAAGCGAAGGGTTAACACTTTAACAGGCGGCTCCTATACAGGAAACACCTGATCCGTGCATACTCTATTTACAAATGCATTAAAATCCGTATCTATGGAGTAAAGGGATATGTTATATGTGGTACATATTGGAAGTAAAACAACTCACAATGTGAATACACATTTTGGCATATATATTACTCCATTAAAGTTAGTAGTCTAAAGCATTCGATTTTCATACCGAGTACTTAAGACAAATTAAAATTATCAGAAATGAAAGATCAAAATTTTATGATAATCTATATCAATAAGAACTGCAGATAGAATATTATTTAGATAATCGCAGTAAGTTAGGCTTTTATATATTTTATATGGAATATTTTATGGATTTTTTTTCAGAAAATAATGTTTTCATGTTTATCTATCTACATGTAGATCAAAGTTGTTGCTAAGAGGCGAGTTTAGAAAATCTAAGTGAATAAAAAAACAACATTGACAAACCCTAAATTGCTGTTATTCATTAGAATTACTCCAGAGGGGCGATTCTAATAAAAATCAGCAAGATATGATTTGGCAAAAAAATAATAAATTTTGATAGATCAGTACGAGTCTTTTCTACAACCATATTAGAGTTGAACTTATTCCCACATGTTGGCGCCTCTGTAAAAATCACTTTTTTAAAACCACTGTGATAAATAGAGCATTTGCTCCAACAGCTCAGATAGATCTATTTTGTTTGCTAAGACATTGAAATGTGTATCTTTGGAGTGCAAGATTAAACATGTACGACCTGCATAGCATACAACCCAGTTGTTAACAATTGATGACATTTCATCTGACAGTTAATTTGATCTGCTACTCATTCGAAACAATCATTGTTTTCTAAACATTACGATTTCCATGATATACATTGCACGCAACCTTCTTACAAATACCTTTTTTGTTTTCATTAACCCATCTGTGCTCAGTGTCCCTTAAAGGGACGTAGGCAAACAGTGTAGACCCAGATCAGAGGGCTCCTTCAGGAGCCCTCTGATCAGGGTCTGCACTGTTTGCTGAAACCACCGATGTCGATGGTTTATTCCAACAAATATTTGGTTAGCTGTGTCCCCTCAACATGGGAAATAGAGCCTTCCAAAATGACATTTGGACGGGGTTTCTTCAAATTATATTGGAATAAATGGGTTTAAGTGGTAGTTTCTACACTAAATGCATATTTTTTATCAAAATGAAAATAAAAAGCCAGGATGTTCAATTATTTTAATGAAGATTGTTGATTTGAACTTATATCCAACATTGCCCCGTGTTACAAAATAAACCATTTTCGCCGATATTTCATTTTTGTTGTTCAAGAAAATATTATCAGCATGCATATTTCGAACAATTACAAAACTAAAACGCAATCCGAGTGATTATAAAATTAATACATCGGCTAATAACATCGGGCACACCGATATCAAACACATGAAAGTTTTCTTCAGCAGCGTTTATTCGATTGGCTTACTAGCGATATACTTCTGTTCAGCATATAAACAACGGTTTTTGTAATGTATGGGTGTGTTTAAACACGTTAATAATAAAGAGTATCACTTTAGGACAGAGTTGTCTACAAACCTTTAACACGGCAAAACACGCAATTAGTGTTGGTCTGTTCATGCTTTTCACCGGACATTTATCCCTTCACCTGATAAGAACGTCTTTCCACGCCTTTGCAAACAGAGTAGACCCATATCAGACCCAGAGGAGCCGTCAGATCAGGGTTTGCTTTGAGCTGCTGCAGAATTACTATAGATACGATTTCTGCCATGGCTTGAACAGATTTTTTCTGCCATGACTAAAATATCACGTGTTCATTTGACAACATTAAAACCATTCAATTGATAGGCACGATGTTATTTTTTCTGACAATAATATCCATAAGGTGAATGGTTAAATAAACCCAAAACATGGAATGGCATGCATAGATTTAGCATTTGATGTTTGTCATAACCTTTCAACGCTTCTTTGATTAAGAATAGTTTCAACTAGACTGTCGCAGGACAGCAAAGCTCGCATAGTGTAGACCTTGTCTACAAAGATGAAGTCCAAAATATTTTTCTATGGCAAGTATTTCATGTTGTATTAGTGCATCTTAACACTTACCCCAAAACTTTAACCTTGAGATTTCAGCCCAAAAAGCTAAGTCCAAAACAGGTGAAAGTTTGACTAAAATTCAGTTTTATTTTATATTTTATCTACACTACATCAATGTTCAACACACCGGGAACCTCCATTTCAAGTATCAGCTTCCTACGGCAAATATTACATATAGTATTAGTGCATTTCAACACTTACCCCAAAACTTTAACCTCGAGATTTCAGCCCAAAAAAGCTAAGTCCAAAACAGGTGAAATTTTGACTAAAATTCAATTTTATTTTAAATTTTAACTACACTACATCAATGTTCAACACACCGGGAACCTCCATTTCAAGTATCAGCTTCCTACGGCAAATATTACATATAGTATTAGTGCATTTCAACACTTACCCCAAAACTTTAACCTTGAGATTTCAGCCCAAAAAGCTAAGTCCAAAACAGGTGAAATTTTGACTAAAGTCAATTTTATTTTAATTTTTAACTACACTACATCAATGTTCAACACACAGGAAACCTCCATTCCAAATATCAGCTTTCTAGGGCAAATATTTTATGTAGTATTAGTGCATTTCAACACTTACCCCAAAACTTTAACCTTCCTATTTCAGCCCAAAAAGCTAAGTCCAAAACAGGTGAGATTTTGACTAAAAATCAGTTTTATTTTTAAATATCAACTACACTACATCAATATTCAACACACCGGGAACCTCCATTTCAAGTATCAGCTTCCTAGGACAAATATTTCATGTAGTATTGGTACATTTCAACACTTACCCCAAAACTTTAACCTTCCTATTTCAGCCCAAAAAGCCAATTCCAAAACAGGTGAAATTTTGACTAAAATTCAGTTTTATTTTTAATTTCAACAACACTACATCAATCTTCAACACACCTGGAACCTCCATTTCAAGTATCAGCTTCCTAGGGCAATTATTTCATGTAATATTAGTGCATTTCAACACTTACCCCAAAACTTTAACCTTGAGATCTCAGCCCAAAAAGCTTAGTCCAAAACAGATGAAAGTTTGACTAAAATTCAGTTTTATTTTAAATTTTAACTACACTACATCAACGTTCAACACACCGGGAAACTCCAATTCAAGTATCAGCTTCCTAAGGCAAATATTTCCTGTAGTATTAGTGTATTTCAACACTTATCCTAAAACTTTAACCAAAAGCAAAAGCCAACGCCGACGCAGACGCCGACGACGCAGACGCCGACGCCGGGGTGATTCCATAAGCCCCCCTATTCTTTGAATAGGCGAGCTAAAAATGGACGCTGACTTGCCTTGTGTCTCCCATGGATCTAAAGTTTTTTTCTTGTTGCTTTTCAAACTTAACACAACATTGTTAACTAGTTGGGTTTTTTTTAAAATAAATTCACCCAATGACGTACCCCACCTATACATACATACACACATACGTTTTAGGAAATGCCATCGTCGTCTCCTAAAAGAAAATCAACACAAAATTGTGTTGACACATAAATTACTAATTTCATCTAAATCAAAACTGTTTATCAAGTTGGTAAACCTTTACTCCATAGATACGCATTCTAAACGCATCTGCAAAACAGAGAAGACACAGATCAGACGGCTCATGCAGGAGCTCAGGGTCTGCTCTGTTTGCTTATGAAATGGTATAGACATTTTCTGCCATTGCTAAAACTTCTGTGTCCATAGGCCATTATCAAAAAACAACTAATTAATAATCATGATGTTATTATTTATTATATTAACTCTTTCTCTGCCAACGTCACAGTTGTGATTATCTACGCAAACAGTTTGGATCCAGGCTCCGAGGTTATAAAGCTTTTTGCTTGAGTCTGAGATCATTCTCAAGCATATGATTGGTCAGATTCTGAGCTTGCTCAGAATCTGACCAATCAGATACTTGAGAATGATCTCAGAATCAGACTCAGAAGTTTTATAACCTTGGACCCAGATGAGACATTCACTACGGGTTGTTACAGTGGTAATGCTTTTTATTAATAAAGCGGGTATAAAACAAATGAAAATTGTAGCAGACGACCAATTATGCAGACGACAATATTTGGCAAAGAAGGATTAAATGTCCATGGAATACAGTAAAACCCATCTAAACCAGACGTTCAAATTAGTATCAGTTCAGGTTTTGGCTTAATGCAGAGTGAAAGTCATACTGAACGCTCCAAAAGGAGCTTTCTACGTGCCTTTCATCCTGCATTAAGCAGCCACCTGCCTAAAAAGGCCTTCATTTTTCTTTATTGAAATTCCGATTTAGAGGGGTTTTACTGTAAAGGGTTTCGATATCTTTATACATATACGTACATATTTAGACTTTTACATGTCCGTGCAACGCATTGTCTAACTCTTCAACCAAATTATAATACGTTAATTGCCAAATGTTGTCGTCTGCAAACTTTGTCGTCTGTTACAATTTTCAGATTGTATTTTTTCTTCACTTTGTTTTAAAAAAAACTAGTCACAGTAACAAACTGTTTAGATCCTGATGAGGCGCCGAGTTACTCGGCGTCTCATCTGGATCCAGAGTGTTTGCATAGATAATCACAGATGCGACACTGACAGCGAAAGAGTTAAATTCTTTGAATGAGGAAAACAGTAAATATCTAGATCAGGGTCTGCAGGGTTTATCATTCAAACAGATTATAAACTTTCACATAAGTGGAATCTACCATGAAGCAGTGATGTGTCATTTCACTTTGATTGACTAGGATTGCAAACTTTGTCGTCTGTTACAATTTTCAGATTGTATTTTTTCTTCACTTTGTTTTAAAAAAAAACCAGTCACAGTAACAAACTGTTTAGATCCTGATGAGGCGCCGAGTTACTCGGCGTCTCATCTGGATCCAGAGTGTTTGCATAGATAATCACAGATGCGACACTGACAGCGAAAGAGTTAAATTCTTTGAATGAGGAAAACAGTAAATATCTAGATCAGGGTCTGCAGGGTTTATCATTCAAACAGATTATAAACTTTCACATAAGTGGAATCTACCATGAAGCAGTGATGTGTCATTTCACTTTGATTGACTAGGATTGATTCTCAAAGGACACAATATTCAACGCATAATTAACAATATTTTTTTTATTGAGACGAAAATTCACTACTGAGCGTCCTTGCATTTCTTTTCATGTTGTAGTAGCCATTAAAACGTCACGATTGGCAACAGCGTTCTCGAGTTCACATCTTCATTGCAAATGTATTGCCCTATACTTAATCCATTCAATCAAACTGGCTAATTTGTGATTGCATTAGCAAACTGTTTTGATCAAGAAGATCCGCTGAGTAATTCGGCGTCTCATCAGGATCCAATTTATTTGACAGTGCGGTGGTGTATCTGTACATATATTGAATGCCTTATTATACCGAGCTCCGGATAAGATGCGTGAATGTAAACATTTTCAAAAATAGTTCCTTTAATTCTCCACCAATTGTATTACACACTGGAAGTTTTGGTCATGGCAGAAGAATCACATCAATATTATATCATAAGCAAACAAAGCCTACTGGAGCCGTCTGAGCTGGGCCTACTCTGTTTGCAACGGCATAGAAAAAAGACGTATTTATGGAGTAAATGGTTAATTGGGTGTTAAATAGCGTGGATCCTAATGAGAAGCTGGGTAACTCAGCATCTCATCTGGATCCAAACTGTTTGCAAATGCGAGTCAAGTCGCGAATAGCGGGGTATGGATTAACGTATTAACTCTTTCCCTCACAAAAACATATTCACGCATTTCCTTAAGGAGCCGTCTGATCAGGGTCTGCTCTGTTTGCTTATGAAATAATGTAGATCAGACTCTACAATTTCTGCTAATACCAAAACATTCATGAATACATAATCCCATATAAAAATTCAGCTAATACATAATTTTTATGCATGATGCCATTATTTCTTTATGGAATACTGAACAGGGAAAGGGTTAAATATCACATCATTTATCTATTTTGGCTGAGATTGTTCTAATATTAATAAATACTTATAACCCTTAACCTGCTATGCACGTCATGTATTTGAAAATAGTATGGAACCAGATAAAGCCTCGTGTAAATCGGCGGCTCATCAGGATCCAGTCTACCTGGCGCTTCTATAACTTTTGGACTAATGTGAGTAAATATAAACATTCCATATCAGAGTTTGAACTAACGTCATTTTTTCATAAAACTGGAAAAGGGACTAATACATATAGCACTAATTATAATGATGAGACTGTTAGTGGAAGTTTGGCCGAGGCAGATACCGTAGTTAATCAGATCTATATACTTTCTGTAAGCAAACAGAACATCCTGACCAGACGGCTCCAATTGGAGCCATCTGGTCTGATTCTGCTCTGTTTGCAAATGCGTAAATTGGTGTATGTATGCAGTAAAGGGTTAAGAATGTACGGGGTTGGATAAAGAAGGCGGCCTAATGCTGCTTCTACTACTTCTTAATCTCAATGTTTGGAGCCAACTACAGTATAACCTCTCTTAACCGGAATTCTAGTAGATAATAATTTAGATACTTTTAGGCAGGTGGCTGCTTAATGCAGGGTGAAAGTCATGCAGAAAGCTCCGTATGACTTTCACCCTGCATTAAGCTGCCACCTGTCTCCAAGACCGATATTCATACTAAATTTAACTGCCGGTTAAGAGAGGTTTTACTGTACCACAAAGAACGAACAATTCGTGAGATTTGTACACACGTACTTTCGACACGTTTGCTGATGACTGACACAGGGGCGACCCTTTCATTTATGAATATTCACATGAGAAATAACGGAGGTATGAATATTAATCAACTGGATTTTATAATGGCACCTTGAAAAAGAAAAGCGAGTCTTTGACCATGTCAGAAACTTTAGAAAAAGATCTGCTTCAATATATAGGCAAACAGAAAATACTCTGAATTCTAGAAGACTTCTATAAGAACCTTCTGATCTTGATCTTCTCTGTTTGCAAAGGCGTCAAAATGTGTATTTTTCAGTTAAAAGGTTAACAGCTCTCCGTATTGAATCTACAGGTCCCGCTGTGAAAACAAATTGTCTTTTAATGACGTTTACACGCTCAAGTGACCGCATCCTAGCAACGGGGTGCCATGCCTGTGGAATGTCGTGAATAAATCCGCTATAAATTTGCCAAAGCGAGTAAATACTATGCAAAATGAATACACTGAATAGTTTACGGTATAACCAGAGCGATTTCCCATCATTGTGTGCATACATTATTTCGACCCGATCGGAATATAAGAATATACATATATAGAAAACAATGCTTATTTGCATGTGTCATCACGAGAAAAGTTCATGTAAATCCGAAAATAAACGTATGAATGTATGGAAGTGGAAGTCCGACTTGGAGAAATGAACAAGTCCATTTTGTAGTTTCAGTGTTGTAATTAATATAGTTCCAAATCATATACAGGTATGACAATATCATCAAATAAGAAATCATATGCAAGTAAATGTCCAGTATGAAATTCCAAACTAAGGATAGTTGTAGAAATACCATATGATTACTAATTATTATATGAAACTTAAATTCTAAATTAATTAATTATTTGTTCACCGAAAGTGTTCATGTTTGATATAGTGCATTTGAGAATTAGGCACACTGAACATTTGTATATCAAGCTTAGAATAGAACCATCAAGTGTTGATATACCTGTATAACAATCCCCCCTGGTTTCACAAAGTTAAGCTCCCGCTTAACAAGATAAGCATTAATTGAACAATGAATATATACATGTATATTTCACATATTCTAGTTTACAGTCACAACCGGTCAAAAGTAGAATTTCGCGATATGTACCAGACACAAAGTGTGATTGCTGAATGAAGCTATGCAATGATATTTATACTGATGCAAACGGTGTTATGTACATGTACATAGAAGCTAAACCGGTTAAATCTGGGTAACAAACTTGCAGCTGACGACATTTTCATCTAACGCCTATAACAATTTAACAATCCTATCTGCGAAGGTGTAATATTTTAAGTATACATGTATGTAGTAAACTATTCATTCTTTTATAAAAACTAATTGATACCAATAATGTCTCGAAACTTGTAGAAATATTGTACGGTGTTAAACTATGTATTCCCTTCGTAATTAACCGTAATGCAATTTCCAGAATAGCAAAATTCGACCAGCACGCGGGTCAAATATATATGGATCCCTGGAAGCACCATCCGTATCTGGGATCTGGAAGCAATGTTCCGTATATAGTAAGTAAGTAAGAAGTACAGAATGTAGGAGCAAACGTCCCGAAAAGTAAATGTGGAAATGCATATACGTATAGTATAAATTTATAGAAGAGGAATAGATAATTAAACAAGTAACAAAATTCGAACTAAGGTTAAACTATATATTCCCTTCGTAATTGACCGTAATGCAGTTTCCGGAATAGCAAATCGACCAGCACACGGGTCAAATAATGTAACGATCCCTGGGAGCACCGTCCGTATCCGTTGCCACCCAGTAAATATAAAACTACATTTTCCCGGCTGATGTTTTGCCGTTCGTGTAAACCCGAAAACTATATCTCCTTCTCTAACCAAAAACTAAACTAGAACTCCCTGTTGAATATGCAAGAGGGGGAGGAGTAGGCGAGTCGCTGGATTACAGCCAATCACATGCTGTCCAACTGGATCAGCATGCTTGGTCAGTGCGATCCCGTGAAACCCTGCGGACTTAATGGAATGATGCTAATAAATTGTGTACCATACGGTTGTCAGTGTGTTAAGACTCTTAATACTCTAACCCAAGTGATATTACTCCATCTATCTTATATGGTTGTCAAAGGATTCGCAAATGTAAAGAGGTTATTATATAATTCAGTTAACAACAAAGCTAGCACCGACTGACTGATTCCACCTGTTAAGAACATTAGGGATTTTCAAAGTAAAAAATATCTGAAATTATACTGGCGTACTATCACAGATACTACCCCTGATAAGCATATAACAGATAATGACTTAGATGGATTCTTCATCAGGATCCAAACAATTCTCAGTCTCTGATACACATACCATAAGTATTGTATTATTAGGTTTACTATTATTATCATTTATCTAAGGCACATGATTACTAATTATTATATGAAACTTAAATTCTAAATTAATTAATTATTTGTTCACCGAAAGTGTTCATGTTTGATATAGTGCATTTGAGAATTAGGCACACTGAACATTTGTATATCAAGCTTAGAATAGAACCATCAAGTGTTGATATACCTGTATAACACATGTGTATACAGTATTGACTCTTGACCTTATAAATATTCACTGCTGGCTCCAGCCATTATGAATTTTATTTGTTCATATTGTTATATTAAATGTATATATTGCTATGTTAAACAGTGTAGAATCAGATCTACGATGTTCTATAATCAACCAGAGTTTACCCTGACAAAAGGGTCCTACAACTGATCTGCGTCTTCTCTGTTTACAAATGTGACGAACGTTTAAACATGTATTGTTTTCAAAACACATCACTATATCGTATATAAAATGATTTCGTTTTTTTTACATTATTCGAACAGACGTTATACACTATTAGTTATGTGTACACTTCACAATGTTGCGATATGGCACATGCATGTTTGTTAATTTCCCTTTATAGTAAAGTCCCGCTAATACGACCACTCAAAAGACGCATGATTCTGGATTTTTAAAACAGGTGGTAGCTTAACTCAGGACAAAAGTTATGCAGAAATCTCCTATAGGAGTTTTCTGCGTTAGTGTTGCCTTTTATTGTCCGACATTAAGCAATCAACTGCGTTTAGCCCTTTCCTTCATATAAACGTGTATTCACGCATTTGCAATTAGAATAGACCCAGATCAGACGGCTCCTATAGGAGCGATCTGACCAGGATCTGCTCTGTTTTCTAATGGAATTTGATAGATCTATTTCTTTCTAAAATGGCTATAATGTTCCACCTTCCATATTTCGATATAACTATTTTGACAAAGAATGTTCAGTAGGTATTGAAATGTGTAACAAACATAAAACAGGGAAAGGGTTAAAGTGTGTGGACGTATCACCGAGACTCTGCTATATACCGACTGATAATTGAACTGAACACTATATTAACAATTTACCCCACAGAGATACGTTTTAGAACTTTGTTAGTACAGTAAAACCTCTCTATAACGGCCACTAAATTACATCAAGTAGGTTGTGTTAAATGCAGGTGGCTGCTTAAAGCAATGTGAAAGTAAAACAGAACGTTCCCATAGAAGCGTTCTGTTTTACTTTCACTTTGCTTTAAGCAGCCACCTGCCTTAACTACCAACTAACTAACAAAATTAAGTGGCCGTTATAGAGAGGTTTTGCTGTAGACCCATTTCATGTCGCTTTTATAAGAACCCTCTGATCAGAGTCTGCTCTGTTTCCTTATGAAATAGCATGGACTTATTTCTACAGTTTCAGCCACAGTAAAAGATTTAATGACGATGCCATTTCAGAGAATTGATAATTTATTCATAAATTCATTATTTCTTGTATAAATATTCTTGAAGTAAAGAGTTAAGAGCTCAGGTTTACTCATAAAGTGAAGTGCTATTGAGATGTTCTACTCGATTTTGTTATCATTTACTTATCTGTATTATATAATATCATATTATTGCTACTATAATATATTACAGTATATATATATTACAATATACAGTAAAACCTCTCTATAACGGCCATTAAATTGTGTTAATTAGTTGGTATTTCGGGCAGGTGACTGCTTAAAGCAAGGGGAAAGTAAAACAGAACACTCCTATAGGAGCGTTCTGTTTTACTTTCACCTTGCTTTAATCAGCCATCTGCCTTTAACACAAAACACTTTATGTAATTTAGTGGCCGTAATAGAGATGTTTTACTGTTTAATTAAATATTGATATTCGTTAACCCTTGTCTGTCTTGAGTAAACCTGTTATCACATCTGCGAACACCCTGGACACAGATGAGACCTCGATTAACTCCATACTGATTTTGTGGCTATGTTTACTGAAGAAAACAGGAATAATATTCAGAGATGCAACTTGAAACAGACCACGCTGTTTTAATCCTTTACTCTATAAATACACCTTTCTATCCCTTTGCAAACAGAGTAGACCCAGGTCAGACGGCTCCTGTAGGAGCCGTCTGATTAGGGTCTACTCTGTTTGCTTATGATATAACATATATATGATTCTACAGTTTCTGCCATGGATGGCTAAAACTTCCTGCATTCATATGCAGTCCGAAAAGTTAATCTAATTGATATTCATGACGTAATTATTCTTGCGTGTATATTCATGGAGTAAAGAGTAAAGACAACAATACGTGAGAGCGAAAGTGCGAAGACGTATGTAACATTAACTATTATAAAATATTGCAATAGAATCTGCTTATAGCGACCATTTAACGAATAAATATGGAGGTCCATATGAGTAGATGGTTGCTTAACCCATTTGCTCCCACGATCCCATATATGAGATATAGGCAAACAGTGTAGACTCTGATCAGACGCCGCATTATGCGGCGTCTGATCAAAGTCTACACTGTATGCTGATAGGAAATTCAATATAAAACAAAACAAAAATGAAAATTTAGACTAGGCATTCCTCAGATAAAAAAAAATGGACTTATCCAATATATAAGCATGGAAAAATCCACTGGGAGCAAATGGGTTAATGCGGAACGAAAGTGAAACAGGGAGCTCTCGAAGGAGGGTTCTGCATAACTTTCGTTCTGCATTAAGCTACCGTCTGCCTCTAAGACACATGACTATACCTCTTTCTTGAGTCGCATTAGAGGGGAGTTTCTGTAATTACTGTTAATCAAATCGATGGAAGTAATCCATTATGCTTTTTTAATGGTGGGAAAATAAGAACGATGATAGAGAGTGAATACACACATACTACATAATAAGTTTTATTTTCTCTTAAAAAATAAACATCAAGAGCATTTAATGCATAAATAGTCTTTTTTATGCGTATGATGTTATGACCAACACCCCCCCCCCCCCCCCCCGACCCCGACCCTATCCACCCCACCCCTGTTCCTTTTATCGCTTTAAGAGAACCCGCCTCCTTTTATTCCCAATAGGTCTTACTAAATCCCCCTTCTCCAATAAAAGTGTGTCCGAACTACTCTCCTTCAACAAACCATCATCCACTTCGTCATCTAGGGCCATTCTTTTTCTTTTACCCAACGCCAAGTTGGTATCACTGGTAGACACCCGTGGTTCCGTATCTGTAATGAACTTTCTGGGCTCTAGAGGATCAAGGAAGGTAAATCCGACCATCTCTTCCTTTGGATTGCCTGTGTGTCTAAGCAGCCATTTCTTGACATGGGTATTCGTTGGTTCTTCCCTCATGGATGGGTTGTACAGATGTGGCAACTTTTCCATCTTTTTGATAAGCTGATACAATTTCCTTCTGGTGGTTATTGGCGTGTCAACGTCTGCAATGTACGAGAAGATTTAAATAATTATTGAGCACATGACCTCCTAAATGTTTGGTCAAAAGTAACCTACGAGTAATAAACATAGATGTAGGTTAGAAGCGTATTTTAGAATTCTATCAACAACTGAGCAACAGATAAACGTGCGTACTTAGATATTAAAATCGTCATTTTCCCCACCTAAACCTACGTTGTGACCACTCTTTAGAATCGTCTCTTCGAGACGATTCTAAAGAGTAGTCAAAACATAGGGTTTGGTGGAGAAATAAATAAGTTATTCTTGAAAATACAGTATTTTAATTGACGCATCTTATTTGGACCTCTGGAATAATAATATTTGTTCATATTTCTCCACCAAACCGTATCTTGTTTCTGCTAATTAGAATGGTCTCTCACAGAGTTTGATAGATCAGTACGCATAATATTCGAGAGTTTGGTGCAAAACTATTCTAACTCCAGTGAAGGAGTTAGAATAGTTTTGCACCAAGCCCTCGAATTATGTTCTATAGAAATCCACAGTTCTTGTTATGGCCCAAATATTCCGTGCTCAAACGCCATTTTAAAATGTCAGCTAATTAATATTCATAATGACATGATGGTTTCTTAGATGGATATTCATCAGGTAAAGGGTTAATATGATTAGAAAAAAATGAAATAAAGTTTCACTAACTGTACTGATACTCTTGTTAATACATGTAAAACTTAATTAAAACTTTATAAAAAAATAATAAGAAAACCTTACCAATGAATTTTTTGTGTGCTTCTTTCAGGATTATGTCATTGTAGGCTGCCAATGCCAAATTTGCTTTGTACAATTTCCTTTGTTCTTCACCTACAGTTACACAATTAAAAGAACGCAATCATTACACAAGCGAAATAAGTTTATAATTGCTATTAGTATTATTATTATATTATTTTATTTGGAGGGATGAGATATTTTTCTCATGGGGTCATGTTCTCCTTTTTGCTTTCTTTTGTGCAATGGTCCTGGAGGATATATAAAACGTTTACAACAGGGTCCATATTATATATATGAGCTAAATTTGAAAACTCTAAATCTTCAAATTCAAAATAGTGTAAGTTCGCAATATTTCAAAACAGGCAGCATCACTTGCAAATTGTAGACACATGGCTGCATTATCGTCTTCATTTCAATTTTAATTTCCTCAGTTTGGCTTGAAAGTTAGTTTTTATAAATGATTATAATAATAATTCTGTCCTTGCCTTTAAACATTTACATAGAGAAAGCCACCTTTTGATGTATTAAAATAGAGTAGGCCCAGACCAGACAGTTGTAGGAGTCGTCTGATCATGATCTGCCCTGTTTGCTAAATCTAAAAGATGTTTCTTTACTTGGCTATAATGTTCTACCTTCCATGTGTCATTATAACTATTTTGTCCATGAATATTCAGTATGTATTGAGATTTGGAATAAACATAGAACAGGGAAAGAGTTAAGGACTAATAGTTGCAATCACTCAGTGGCCAGTGTATAGAGTAGCTCATGGATATCACTTACTTATCTCGACTGTCTCCGTTTTTCTGGCGAGTAGTTTCTCATGGTAACGTTCTGCTATTCTATGCAGATCTAATACATCATGGTTGCTACTTTGTCTCAGATCTTCCGGCGTGATTGCCATCTTTGACCATGTTCCAGCCGTGTAAGTAACTTCTGGCTTGACCGGTAAAGTTGTCTTCCACCGCAGAGGCCTCGGACAAATGTGATCCTGTTTTGAATTTGAGCGCAGTGAACATTTAGCTTGACTGCAATGCGAGTATAGGCTGTGAATTGAATACGTGTAGTCCAGCTCAGGGTTCAGTACATCCAAGGGCTCCAGCTCCAAAACTATGAAAACAAGAACGTTATGATATAATACATAATGTCGGTGTTAAAAGCTCAGTCGTAACTTATGTTATCTGTTACCGTAATTATGTACCGACTCGTAAATAATTATTACTTGGCTTGACATAAACGTGCAAAACATTAAAACCATTTATTTAGTAGTAAAATAAGCATTAATGTCAAATTTAAAAGTAAAATATATTTTATATAAATCAGTCATTTACCTGGAGATTTTTTCGGTGTATTCACTGGTTTTCTTTCATCCATGATCTTGTTATACGTCTGAACACTAATGTGCTGTAGCAAGTATGGCTGTCGTTGCTATGATATTGCGTCGTTATAACCATGACGTCATGACGTAGAATTATGACGTAACTTTAAACAGTCTTTCAATAACCAATCGCCAAGTCCAGTTTCGATCTTCGGCAACTTTCGGAAACTGTCGGAGTCCATGTCGAGACATCGTGTTATCGTAGCATTATGTACAATAGCCCCTTCCTTCATGTTAATGTGTTTTCACGAATTTTCAAACAGGGAAGACCCAGATCAGACGGCTCCTATAGGAGCCGTCTGATCAGGGTCTACTCTGTTTGCTTATGGAATTTGAAAGATGTGTTGCTTTACTTTCCTAAATGGCGTCACTATAAGTATTCCACCTTCCATGTTTCGTTATAACTATTTGTCCATGAATATTCAGTAGGTATCGTCATTTGAAATAAACATAGAACAGGGAAAGGGATAGACATGGCCTCCAGGAGTCGGTTTGCTACTCATAGGTCTGTATATACTACAACCAAGACGAATAAAATTCACCCGGTGTAAAATTGATAAATCTTCGATTCTGTTGTTTTAATTGGAAGAGTTTCGCTCAGCTACATAACCACATAAAACTTAATATGACACCCGTTTCCTAACCAGTTCCTTCATGGAAACGCCGTTTATTGCATTTTCCAAACATAGTAGACCCATATCAAACGGTTTCTATTGGAGATGTCTAACCAGGGCCTGCTCTGTTTTCTTATGACATTTTATAGATTTAATCCTACTGCTTTAGTCCAAGTCACCTGTTAAACTTATAAACATTGAGTTTATTGATATCTATGAATTGATCAATCCATACATAAATGTTCGTTATGGAAAGGGGCAAACACAATTTTATCAATAATGTTAGAAGAACATTTTACATCCATTATACCGTATATAACACATAGAACGCTGAGTAATTTTTTAAACTTATCTTGCTTTGATTTTAGAATTGCCTTACAATATTTCGAATGTCGATTCTGTATCACGACATGACCATTGAACACTTGGCCACTATACACATGTATCAATTTATAATGACTTAATAATTGAATATTTGAAACATTATTATTATACATGGCATATACTACACAAATACTGATTTATCATTATTCCAATTCTGTTGTTCAAGTCTATCTAAACATGTTTTCGTTGCAAAGTTGTGTAAAGAGTAAATAAACTGAAAGTAAAAACTAAAAACCGTTATGGACCATTGTATCCATGAATACAGTCTTGTAAAAAACATGTTAACTTCTATGTATGGTCTTTGTAAATCCGTTTGAGCAGCAAATTCACATCTACTGCTTATATTTGTTTGCTATACGTATGTATCTAATTCAACACATTGTTTAAATTGAATTGAATAATTCGAATTTAATTAAATTGAAATGAATTGAGTACACATAACCTGTTTCGTATTTAAAACATAAACTATGTATTTTTTTTCTTTTTTCTACAAACATACAATCGGAACGTCTCATTTCGACCCGAACTGTTATATGAACAAATATATATATAATTATGGGCATAAATTCTATGCCAGCGCGCGAAGACTGAAGGTGATATAATATGATAATACATTAAACAACATATGCATCAATTTTCTTCCATAAGAAGCCAAACATGACCACAGAACTTCATTCCAAACGAGATGTAAATTCGGTCATGTCAGCCAGAATCATTATTTTGCTGTTCGGTGCCTCTTATACTATCTGACACCTATTCATACGAGACTCAAATTTTCCAGTATCCTCCCGGTCTAAGACGTTCAGAATATGAAAAAAGTAATCACACTGTGTGCATAGTATTTCTGTCTGCTAAAACTCAACGATGACCTTTAACCCATCCCTCACATCGACGACTTTTGACGCCTCTGTAAAAGTCATTTTGTGAAACCATTGTGATAAATAGAGCATTTGCTCCTATAGGAGTAAATGCTCTATTTACCACAATGGTTTCATACTACAAAATTCTAAAAAAATCGTTTTCTCCAGTTATTTATCCAAAGAGGTTGTATCTAAAATAACCTATGAGGTAATGGATTAAGAAGAATTAAAACGGAAACAAGGTTTATTCTTGAACATGTTGGCGTGGTTTTTGGCAGACGTTGAATACAATTTCCATTACTATTTTCTTACGGAAGCTGGATATTTCTCAAACATATTCACTTATTTTCAGTTTCTATAATACTGAAAGAAACTGGATATATATCAAACAGTGACCGTTTCTATCTTTCTGGCGGAAGCTTGGTATTTCATAAATATAATCGACCGGTTTCTATCTTCAACACTGCTAACATTTCTTTCACAAGCTTTATATATCTCAAATGTGTTCGTTTGCTTTCCTGCTTCGACACCGCCTGAAGTTGGACATATTCACAGGGGTTTCAGCTTCGACGTAAACGCATATTTCTCACACACCTGTGCAGTGTTCTTTTTTTTTTAAATTTATTTCAAAGGCGTGGTCAGAGTGTTAAACAGTTTGGATTCTGGTGAAACGCAGTGTTAACTCGGCGTCTCAAGTGGGTCCAAACTGTATGCTTATGGTTAATTATAATACAACCAGCAATGGTACTTGTAATGTCGATGTTCTATATATACATGTACTTATTGCTTACATTATAGACTGGTTAGAGGGCTGTTTTAACACAGATCAGCCGTTGATCCAAAATGCCACCGACACGGCTGATGACGTCACTGCCAATGACTATGGAGACAGGACACCTGAAGAGAGGAAAGGTTAGTCTTAACAGTTAACCCATTACCTCATAGGCTATTTTAGAGCCAACCTCTTTGAATAAATCTACCGAAAAGGAGCATTAACTAGAGAAAATGAAAATTTTAGAATTTTGTAGTTTGATACCATTGTGATAAATAGCGCATTAGCTCCTATAGGAGCAAATGCTCTATTTATCACAATGGTTTCAAAAAATGACTTCTACAGAGTTGTCAATATGAGGAAATGGATTAACTATAGGAAGATTCACTTGCCACTCGTCTGTCATTTCACAAATCTCCTCAATTTAGTAATGCAATTTTACAATCCAGTAGCATGCAACGTTTGACAGTGCATGTACATAGTTTCTATATATAAATATTATTGAGCGAGATCAAGTCAGAATTCATTTAAAACAAAATTAAGATCCATTGATTTTCCCTGACCTTTCGGACTCTTGCATTATCTCAGTATTGAGCAAACTTAGCCGGCTTTAATTGAAAAGGCTAAAACTCGTTTTTTCACAGTTCTTAAGATACTGTTTTTCGTATTAACAGGAACTTATGTTCGATTGCGGTCCGCGTCGAAGCCCCACTCCACGCCACAGACACTGAAATGGTAGGTTTTTAAATGGTGTCGTAATTTCCTTCATTCCAAGTTACATGTATATTTAGCCGAATGCGGAATAACCTTTACAAGTTCCTGTATAAATGTTCAGCATAAATGTTTGTGAATACATGTGTAGTGGAACAGTTGTAGATACACGTATTTATGGTGATCTCTAAAACTTAATAACATCTGGACTGTACAATTATGGAAGCGTTAAACAAGTTTCAAAATTTGGAATAGCCTATGATTGTTTCATGGCAGGATCCATTCAATATAAAATAATTTGCAAAAGTAATTTGAATGACAAGCAGTGCATATCTGTCCTCGAGAAACCCTCTTACAGCCCTCTGTTCTGGATATACAGTATATGTCGATTACCTCGTTTCCTATGTTTACAGACTCAGTAGAACATGTCCTAAGCGGCCATTCATTTACTGGAATCAGGAGTCTTAAAAAGCAGGATATTACTTAACCCTTTCCCTTATATAAACGCATCTTCACGCATTTGATAGATCTGTTTCTTTACTTTCTAAAATGGCTACATTGTTCCGCCTTCCATACTTCATTACAAACATTTTGCCCATGAATCAGTAGGTGTTGACATTTTGAAATAACATAGATCAGGGAAAGGATTAATGCAGTGCAAAAGTAATGCAGAACGCTCCTATAATAGGAGCTTTCTGCATTACTTTTGCGACCTATAAGAGCTTTATTAATTTTGACCTGCATTAAGTTATCACCTGACTTACAGATCCATAATGATACCTCTTTTTGATGGCCGCTTAAAGTTCTACTGTATACAGTATATAGAAAAAATGTCATGACTGATTTCTTACAGGTTGGAGGACAACTATGAGATAGCAGAGGGTGTGTGTATACCTCGTAGTACCCTGTACGTCCATTACCTAGACTACTGTGAGAAAAACGACACGCAGCCGGTCAATGCGGCTAGTTTCGGAAAGGTGGGTAGAAGTGTTAACATTGGCATACATGTATTCACATATTAGGGTACTTCATATTATGACGAGTTTGTACATGTTAATATATTTGACATCTTTTTATACATTGGGTGATATATTAGCGCTTCAGCAAGATTCAAACAGTTTGACAATAATACATTTGTATTGAAAAAATGGAAGAACAAATTACCTTGTACATTTAAGCAGAAGGTGATACTGTACACTAATTTTTGAAAGTCTATAGGACCTTATTGTTTCCAGATCACATTTTTACACCTCATGTGGAAAATGTGATCATATTGCCGACCAACCCATTCACATATTTCACAATTTTGTGAGCTATTTTAGTTCTTCATTACATCTTAATCACTTATCATTATCAGTTATTATGATGCATATGATGGATTGATGATAATGTCATGAATGAGCATATTCCTTTGAAAAATGTGATGTTCTATTTATTTCACTTAAACCAACAAATACACATGTACCATTTCAAAATGTGACAAATGTGATCACTTGCACCACAAGATTGTGATTTGGGGCAACGTTACTTTAAATGTGATAAAAACGTAGACATGTGTTATGCTATTTTTATTATTAGATCATTCGCCAGCAGTTTCCACAGCTAACTACACGGCGCCTGGGGACTCGGGGACAGTCCAAGTAAGTAAAGAAAACAATATACATGTATTTACAAACAATAACATCATCTCCGTTTTTAAACCTGTACTCTATACGCATGTTGGTGCCTTTGCAAATAGCGAGTACATCCAGATCAAACGACTCCTGTAATAGCCATCTGATCAGAATCTGCTGTTTACTTATGATATAATATAGTTCTGATTTTACAGTTGTTAATAATACCAACAGCTCTTGTGTACATATGCCATTATAAAACTTCAGCTAATTAACAGGGAAAGGGTTAAATGACGCACTTTGACTGAATTTGGGCCAAAGGTTTAAAAGAGGTCATTGTCTCAGAGATTTGGCCATAGTTCTGTACCGAACAAAGGAACATTTGTCATACAAAATAATTCATTTCGGTATTTACTGCGAATGAAATGCACACATATCTCTAGATACAACATAATCCCTTTATCCTGCTGAAACAAAATATATATGGTAGAAGCTGTCTTAAGCGGCCATTTATTCAACATTTATAATAGTTATAAAAGCAGGTGGTTGCTTAATACAGGGCAAAAGTAATACAGAAAGCTCCTGTAGGAGTTTCTGCATTACCTCTGACCTGCATTCAGCTACCACCTGCCTTACAGATCAATAATTAGATCTCTTTGATGACCGCTAAGACAAATTCTACTGTATTCAAACTCTAATCTGTTACGATATCTACTTACTTCCGATTCGGTCAAGGTTTTTGACAAAACCACAGACCAAGAGCCAAGCAACCTGGATCATGATCAGGCACATAGTTTCTCGGTGTCTCATCTAGATCTAAACTGTTTACAAAAGCAAATGAAGCCGCGCTGAGCTAGTCGTCTTCTTTCATTCTTTTGCTTGAAGGTTTAGCAGAACGAGAGAATTGTTTTTGCAAGTAAAGGTTCGGTCAGCCAGCTATACCTTAATTACCACAAGTATTCGGACAGGCACACTTAGGAAAATAGTGCAGACCCAGATTAAACTGCTGCTGCTGCTGCTGAATGAGCATTAAGACAAGAGTCTACACTGTTTGCTTCTATGTCAGTTTAATATAAAGTGCATGTAATTATAAAGCTGGTGCCGAATTGACATGTTCAGGTTTACTAAAACTTGGGGGTTGGGGATATTAGGAGTCCAAATATTTAGGGTAATTAGAATTAAATAAAAGATTACCGAGTAAGATGGACGTTTTTACTGCAGGTATCACTACTATGGAATTGGTGTCCGTGAATCATCAGTGTACTACGACGTGTCATACTCTGCCAAAGGTGTACAAAGGTAACTTATAGGCTTACGAAGAAAATAAAACAGTCTAGATGATGATGACAGTGATGAGGAGGAGGATGAGAATGATGATGATTAGTCGTTGTTGTTGTTGTTATGTTGATGGTGATGATGGTGGTGGTGATGATGATGATGATGATGATGATGATGATGATGACGATGATGATGATGATTTTGTTATGATGAAGATGATGATGGTTATTTAAATGATAATCAGGTAGACTGTAGAATTTTTTGTTAAGCGCATCCCAAAAAAATGTATACCAAAGAATGTAAATATCGTCTTCCCATGTTTAACCCTTTACTTCACTCACGAATATCCATGTGCAAAATGAATGTTTGAATAAGTATTAGCTGATTTTTACAATAGTATGTGGACATAGAACGTTTTGGGTATGGCAGATATTGTAGAATCAGATCTTTATAATACAATTTGAAACCGGTGGATATCTTGAAATCAGAAGCCATGTGCGCCGCCGTGTCTACTAATACAAAGACTTAAAAGTTGAGTCTGTGAAGTAAAGTGTTCAATGTCTGCGTAATATCTGAAAATAATTTCTGTCATGCAAGAAAGTAATTGAAACGTTTCATTTCAGTCCTGCAGATGGAAAGAAAGACAACTCAAAACAGGCAAGTATAAAGTCAGAATCGCATGCTCATTTACTCTCGATGCACACCCAAAAAATGATTTAAATGTTTATACTAATGGTAGAGACAAACTGGGTAATATTTGAAAATATCCAGATGAGACGCCAGGTAACTCGATCTCTCATCATGTGTCTGCTCTGTTTGATATGATATAAAAATAGATGTGATTCTACAGTTGCTGCCATGGTCAAAACATCTTGAATCCAGGCGTTATTATAAAAGATGATATAATTAAACTAATTAACCGTCTCTCAATGCGTTTAATAAAAATGTAGTTTGGGAATATGAACAGCAGTTTTACTGTATGTGAAGTGATCTTTGTAAATATGTTTTCTTCCTAGTTCTGTAGAAGGTGAATACAAGACGAAAACTATACAGAAATTTTCTAAATGAACTGTGTGCATTATTTTGGCCTTGTATTTAGCAACAGTCTCCTGTTTAAGACTCGTATGTTAATCTATAAGTCAGGGTCTGCTCTCTTTAGTTATGGAACTATGTAGGTCTGATTGCACTGTTTCTGTTAAAGTCACACTATCCTTTGTTCATATTTCCAGGAGAGATATTATAGAAGCCATGTATGTTGATCAATCCTTTTCTATGAAAGAATAAAATAGTGTAGATCTGGTACGGGGGATAACTATCACACAAAATTGCTAGACTAATATTTACGTTTTTCTGAGGTTATTTCCCTTGTTTCCATAATATCTGCTGGCACCAATGGGGTAGGTGTGGTTTACAGGTAAATAGATAAAAGAGTGCACAGTACCTAATTGGTGAGGGTTGCTCAAAAAGCAACTTCCCAAGTGGTCTAGTGGTTAGGATTCCGCGCTCTCACCGCGGCGGCCGGGGTTCGATTCCCCGCTTGGGAAAATACTTTTGTTTAAAACTAAACTTTTCAGCATTGACTAGATAGCCATGTATTTGAATAGAAATGTTGTGCCAGTTCGATTCTACATTTGTCATGTCTTTATTACTTGTGCCATACCAGTTTTATTCTGCAAATGAAAGTATTGTTGTACATATACAATGTATCCGTACCTACCATTATAGATTACTCATAAAGTAAAACATCTCTATAGCAACAGCTTCTTAACTCTTTCGCTGCCAATGTTTGTCGTCTGCAAATCTTGTCGTCTGCTACAAATTTCAAATTTAAATGTTTTTTTTTTGTTTTTGTTTCAAGAAACAGTAGTAACAAACAGTTTAGATCCTGATGAGACGCCGAGTCTCATCTGTATCCAAACTGTTTGCATTGGTAATCACCGATGCGACATTGGCATCGAAAGAGTTAAAATAACAATGACGCGTAGAAATAAAATTGTATGAGTTTTCTACATATCTTTCGTCCGGAATTAAGCACCACTTGTCTTAAAAAATCCAGTGGCATATTTGTAGTAGTCGTTACAGAGAGGTGTTGCTGTTTTCTTTGTAGATTATCGCTTACTCACCTAGATCTAAGCTCGGTACCCTGTTGCCAGACTTTCCAGATATTAAAGAGATAAATCTACCAAGCGGAGTGTCACACGAGAAGGTATGTTCATGGAGTGTAACTATAGATGAAACTCTCTAAAGATGCATGTAAAAGCCAGTGTTTGCACAATGCAGGACTAAAGTAATACAGAAAAAAACCCTCGAAACCGGATGTTAAATTTAGTATAAATATCGGTCTTGGAGACAGGCTGCAGCTTAATGTAGGATGGAAGTCAGCATTAAGCAGCCGCCTGTCTAAACGTATCTAAATTCTTCTCTACTAGAATACGTCCGGTTTGTTTTGCATAATTTTTGTCTTGCATTAATTACTACCAGCTATTATGTATCTCTTACATGATGGTCGCTTTAGAAGGTTTACTGGAGTTTTATCACCCTAGTACATCCTTGTTGTTTATTTATATCATAAACATGAACTCTTTCGCTGCCAATCGGGAATCTGTTATCATCGTTGCACACAGTTTTGATCCAGATGAGGCGCTGAGTATCTAGGAGTCTAAATCGAGGGCTTGGTGCAAAACTATTCTAACTCCTTCACTAAAGCGAAGGAGTTAGAATAGTTTTCCACCAAGCCCTCGAAATGGAATAAAATTGTTTGATACTTTGATTATGTTTATTCAACAAACAGAAAGAAAAAACTGGCGTACATAACTTAAAGCAGGCGATTACTATTGCAGACGACAATGCTATGCAGAGGAAGAGTTGAGAAATAATATTAAAACCTGTCGAGTGGATTTAACGAGGTGTAACTTGCATGTCTTGTCTTCCATTATTTATCACTTTCCAAACCATGACTCCAAATTTAAGACCCTTGCAAACAGTTTGGATCCAGATGAGGCGCCGAGTTAATTAGTGTCTCGCCAGGATACAAATCTCTTGGCGTTATAACACTGTTTAGAACATTGGAAGCAGACGACACTGTTGTTTTTTAGTGTTGAAAGGGTTAAGCCATTAGCACTTGCACGCCAGTCTTTAAAATTGTCGTGTGTTTACAAACATACGACAAGGATGTCAAACAACTAGGGTGGGAAGTCAGGTTAAAATTTGTACTAAACCCTTCTCATGTAAAATAAAGGTATTTAACCCATTCCCTCCTGTACTATTTTAGACCCAACCTCTTTGAATAAATCTACCGAAAAAGAGCATTTACTAGAGAAAAGGAACATTTTAGAATTGTGTAGTTATGAAACGATTGTGATAAATAGAGCATTTGCAAGACTTGTATATCAAAGAGCATTTGCTCTATTTATCAAAACGGTTTCAAAACATAGCTTTTACAGAGGCGTCAGTAGGAGAGAATGGATATAACCCTGATATGTTACAACGTTATTTATATCCGATTTATTGATATTATTGACTGAGTGTCAACTAGCTTGCATGCCAATGAGACGTTGATTCACTCAGCGTCACTCTTAGCACGAGAACGGTTAACATGAGTTATTTCGCATTGTCGTTATTTAGGACATTGTGCTATTTCTAATTCAGGTTTTGACCTTCTTAATGATGTACAGAACTCATTGTCAGAGAATACTGGACACTGTGATCAGAGCTAACTTTGATGAGGTAAGACTGGTATCTAATCGGAACTCCTCGACTTTATACCTTGAAATAGCAATTTTACTAAGTTACCAGAGACGGACAGACAGAAAAAACAGACAGACAGAAAGACTGACAGGTCTGAGACAGAGATGAGAGAGAGATGGAGAGAGAGAGAAGTGAGTCTGAGAGAGAAGAGAGAGGGAGAGAGAGAGAAGAGAGATAGAGAGAAAAGAGAGAGAAGAGGGGAGAGAGAGTAAGTAACGAGCTGATTGGTAACGAAGAGCGACAGGTAAATTGGAATAATCATTAGATAGAAAGAGAAATTACTTCCAACCACACACTGCTAAATATGCAATATCCTCTTTATGTCATACCACAGAATCTCGCTAAGACGACCACATAATGTACCATCTTTTAAAGAGGTTGTTCGGTAATGCAAGACAAAAGTAATTTAGAAAGCTCATGTAGGAGATTTCTGAAAAACAAACTTTTTGTTCTGCATTAAACTACTATATACTTTAAAAATCCAGATTTAGACGTATTTTCAGTGATCATATTAGAAACACATAACAGTATATTGAAACATGTCTCGTTATCATAACCAAACAATACAACACAGAAATGATGAGGTATACACTAGTCCTCTGTGTCTCGAATATGTTACAATGTGCTATTTTCATTATCCTTTTAACCACGTCGCCTTTCTTTTCTCTCTAAATAGGAATTCTAGATGAGATTAAATAAACTACTTTTAGGCGGGTGGCTGCTTAATACAGGGTGAAAGTCATACAGAAATCTTATAAGGGAGCTTTCGGCATGCCTTTCAACCTGCATTAAGCAACCATCTACAAGATCGATATTTATGCTAAATTGAACAACCGGTATAGAGGGGGTTTACAGTATTTCATCATTACGCGGATGCTCTTTCCAGGTGCAGAGTTTCTTGCTCCATTTCTGGCAGGGAATGCCAGTACACATGAAGTCTTTACTGGAGTGTAACGTACTCGTCACACTGGTCGGGGTGTGTGACTCGATCCTCTACCGTGCCATAGCAAATGTTCTTATGCCAACTGTCCTGCAGCCATTACCAGAAAGGTAGACATATTGTTACTTACTGAAAGATAATGCATGCACTGATGGCAGACTATTGTAAAAGAAGGAATAAATGTTGGTAATGGTTTGACACAAAAGGAAAGATTTATGTACAGCAAAACCTCTCTATAACGGCCACTAAATTACATAAAGTATTTTTGTTAAAGGCATGTGGTTGCTTAAAGCAAGGTGAAAGTAAAACAGAACGTCTGTTTTACTTTCACCTTGCTTTAAGCAACCACCTGCCCTAAATACCAACTAATTAACACACTTTATTGGCCGCTATAGAGAGTTTATACTGTACGATTAAACCTTACTACAACCACCACTCAATAGCAGTCTAACGCTGGGGTTAAACGACAGATGGTAGCTGAATACAGGACGAGCGTAAAACAGAACGAACGTAATACAGGACGAACGTAATACAGAACAAACGTAATACAGTACGAATGTAATACAGAACAAACGTAATACAGGACGAACGTAATACAGGACGAACGTAATACAGAACGAACGTAATACAGGACGAATGTAATACAGAACAAACGTAATACAGGACGAACGTAATACAGGACGAATGTAATACAGAACAAACGTAATACAGAACGCATCTAGGGTATAGGTTTTAGCTTAACCCTTTACTCCATATCTACACCTTTCTACGCCATTGCAAACAAAGTAGACCCAGATCAGACGGTTCCTGTAAGAACTTTCTGCAATACTTTTGTCGTGTATTGACCAGTGAAATGTTTAAAGAGGCTCGTTTTTTATCAGTTTAGTGGTCGTTATTCGGAGGTTCTACCATATATCGTGTCGCTTAAGAGTCGAATTGTCCATTAGGACTTGATATAACCCAAAACCCATGTTGAAAGAGCTACTTATATACAGTTAAACCCCACCAAACCGGAATGTTAGTAGAGAAGAATAAAGATGCTTTTAGGCAGGTGGCTGCTTCATGCAGGGTGAAAGTCATCCAGAAAGAAAAAAACATTCATCCCATAGGCTGTTTTAGATGAACCCTCTTTGAATAAATCTACTGAAAAGGAGCATGTACTAGAGAAAAGGAATAATTAAGAATTGTGTAGTTTTGAAACCATTATGGATCAACTCATATAGAGCACATGCTCTATTTATCACAATGGTTTCAAACAGTGACCTTTACAGAGGCGCCAAAAGGTGTCAATATGAGGGAATGGGCTAGCCCTTGCTGAAAGCATTATATCTGTTCAAACAATTTTTTAATTACTTTCGATTTCTTAACCCATTCCCACTTATAGTTTTTTTTTAGAATTAACCTCCTACGTGAGCTTTCTGCGTTACCTTTGACCTGCAGCTACCACCTACCTTGCATACCCATAATAAGACCTCTTTTTGAGAACCGATTAAGACAGGTTATACAGTATTTATATTTGCCTCGCTTTTCTTTCTAGCCTTACCCAGGTGATACGAAAGTTTTCGGCCCAGTTAGACCAGTGGCTAAGACAGGCACTCGACTCACTGCCCAGTAACCTACAGAAAATTAAATTCGACCGTAAGTTTTAACCCTATACATGTACTAAATGACTATTCATATAAAATAAGTTATATAACTGCATATAAACCCATTCCCTCATATTTATGCCTTTTGACGCCTCTGCAAAAGTCACCTGTTGAAACCATTGTGATAAATAGAGCATTTGCTCCTATAGGAGCAAATGCTCTATTTATCACAATGATTCCAAACTACAGAATTCTAGAATTGTCCTTTTCTCTAGTTAATGCCCCTTTTCGGTAGATTTATTCAAAGTGGTTGGATCTAAAAATAGCCTATGAAGTAATGCGTTAACACGTTGAAGTCTAGCCATGGCAGAAATTGTAGAGGCAGTTCTATATAATTCCATAAGCAAACAGAGCAGATTTATCTGTACAGCTTCCCGCCGGTTTTGTCTAGTAGTTAAGCGACATACGTTATTGAAATTAAGGAAATGTTACCTTTTATCTGTACAGTACAGTGTCGGTTTTCTCAAGTACTTAAGTGACAGACATAGTTGAATCTGAGGAAATGTTACCTTTTATTTGTACAGTTGCTCGACGGTTTTCTCAAGTACTCAAGAGACAAACGTCATTGAACCACCTATGTCAGGCAGCACGCACTGTTATTCACAGTGCGGAAATTACGTCACAGATGCTGGATGACTGGATCAACGTGGACCTCAACAGCATCACGAAACAGACACTCTACACCACAGATAACTACACAGACACCGAACACAATGCCATAATCAAACGTAAGTATAACGATTTTTGAGAGAGTATACAGTAAACATCGACAACCTAAATCTGCCAGACGGCAAATATACAGGTCTACAAGAGGTTTTTTTTTTCGCATGAACCATGTGCCTGATTAGCATAAAGTTTAGATTGGCAATTGATCTGTTGGCTTTACCAGGAGATGTAGAATTAGATCTAAATAATTCCATAAGCAAACAGAGCAGACCCTGGTCAGATGGCTCCTTCAGGGGCCAAACCATCTGATCTGGGTCTACTCTGTTTGCAACGACATCAGTTAGCGTCATATGAGGTCAAAGGTTAAGCGGTTTCATGTTTGAAAAATACCCGTGGCCACTATTGAGATGTTCAACTATAGTTGTACTTCATTAAAACCTATAAATTATGTATTTTTTCCAAAATGTTTGTATTAAACCTTCTTTAAAGTAACTATAATGCTTTATGAACGTATTGCCAAAACTATGTGTTCGTTCATTAACCCTTATTCCGTTAATCGCGACCTGGGTCTCATTTGCAAACGGCCAGGACCCAGATGAGACGCCAAATGACCCCCATCAGGATCCAAGCTGTTTGACACTCTTGTAAATTGTTTATGAATCAGAAGAAGACAAACATCGAATCAGAGAAGTGGATCAAACATTACTTTTACAACGGATAAAGGTTGAAAATATTGTGTTCTTCTTTTACAGTAACACGCGACTTTGAGATGCTATTAGAAGATCAAGCTCCTTTAGAATCATACATCAGCTGGCTGGACAACATGGTCGACCAGTGTGTAACCCAAGTAAGACGTTTTAAGTGTTAAATACATTACTCCTCAAGAATAATACACATGACAACTGACAATAGCTAAAAAGCATCCTGAAGTTTGCAAACAATGCCCAGATCAGCCGCCATGTTGAAAGGCAGTGTCAGTCTAGGCATACCAATAACTACTCTTGTTTTTATTATACAGTAACTACAATGAGCGTGTGGACACTAACGTCGACATGTTTATGTGTATATATTTTATTCTGACCATATCACGTCGATACGATGAAGCTGAAAATATGAATAACATTCACTAGAACCTCTGTAATGACCCATTTAATAAATAACAATGGGTGGTTTTAAAAGCAAGCCACTGTTTAGTATGGGATCTTTCTGCATAACATTCGTCGTGCATTAACCTACCCGTTGCCTTTAAGACCCAGATTTATACCTCTTTATGTGGTCACATCAGATATATGTTGTTTCATATTGTATGAACATATCTGGTTCGTTCTTGGCATGCTTATTATACTCTACAATGTTTAAAATGTGTTGGTTGTCTTTTAGAAAAACTGCCAACAGCCGGGTCCACTAAAGAAGACAGCTCGGCAGTTCCTTCTGATGTGGAGTTGTTTTGGTACCCGAATCATCAGGGACATGACATTACACAGCGCACCAAGCTTCGGTAGAAATTCCCCTTAAATACTGAATATTTCAATCAAAATCTCAGTATCACCAGATGCATTATTGGATGCTTAATGCCAACAATAAAACTGAACATGTATTCCTATCAAACGTATCATTATCTTTATAGTTATACAGGAACAATTAATAGTTTTAATCAAGTTTTAGTTAAGCACGGCAATTCATATTATTATCATTCAGTTCGGGAAACGAATCCTTCATTTGCTTTGCAAACAGTGTATACCCAGATAGAGAGCCCTCACAACAGGGTATTCACTAATCGTTATGTCACACTGTTCTTAAAATATCAATTGACCTGATTGAATTTTCAGCATTGAAAAGGGGTTTAAAGTTATACATGAAATGTTATTCATGTTATTCCTCAAATATGCCGTTCATGTTATTGTTCAGCAGAACCGTTCATCCTGTTTTTAGGCAGTGTCAGTCTTAATTATTATTAATCACGCAGTATTGTTCATGCTATTACCTATGTTATAACCGTACATAACTAAGATGAGCCGTTTATAGTGTTAAACTGAAACAGGTCTTCACATTATTCTTAAAGTAACGATATTATTGTTAAGCAGGGTTATTCATTATATTTCTTAAGCAGTGTCGTGTTATTCTCCAAACAGCGATCGTTCGTGGCATTGTGCAGGTTCTTTAGTAATATTTACTATATTTTAATAAGATTCATTTCATGGTTTGTGTTTAATTTTCTCTCTGTAGGATCGTTCCATTTGCTTCATCTGATGTTTGACGAATATGTCATGTATTTGGTCGAGAATCTTCACAACCAAGACAAATCAGATGAACTTTTGAGAGCTGTACGAGGGGAGCAGAGCATAGGTCAGTTCATATGTTATATATAGCTTACCTGCAAAATCAACATCTTTATCTTCATAGTTTTCTCTTAGATCATAACTTAACTGTAAACAAAATTCATATTTCATATGTTATCATTCACTTCAATTGTATTACATCTGGTACAGACGCCTTTCATTTTCAAACTACCGTAGACCGAGATCAGACGGTTCATGTAGGATTTGTCTGATCAGGATCTACTCTGTTTGCTTTAGAATGATATATCTCCGATTCTGCAGTTTCTGCAGCCATGACCAGACGTTCCCGTTTTCGTATGCAATTATTGTTTGTGTTATTGTTTCTTACATGCACATTCATGGGGTAATTGATTAGCCCTGTCGTCTGCAATTCAATTTTGTTAAATCATTCGGTAAAAATAAGGAAATAAGATAAATAAATGCAAACTTCAAAGGAATAAAGCATAGATATAAAAATAGAGTTTGATACAAATAGTGAAGTCCCTGATCAGACGCCGCCTTGAAAAAGCGGCGTCTGATCAGGGACTACGCTATTTGTCGTGGTGCATTTATATGCGACATCGGCGGTGAAAGGGTTAAATGCATTTCAAGTGAAGAGAAAGAAACTACAACACATGTTCTCATTTAACTCTTTCTTTGCGAATCGCGATTTTGTAATCACATTTGCAAACAGTTTGGAGTCAGAAGAAACGCCGAGAAATACAGTATCTCCTCAGAATCAATTTTGTTTGACGTATTGTTTATGGTTTTCGGTACACAAAGAAAGGACATTGAAAGCTAAACATGACGCAAACGACACAGTTTGAAGGGAACGGTAAATCTATAAAAAAGGGTAAAATTTAGTACTTAGTGCTATATAAAGAAAGAAAATAGAAAATGGAATATAAAGAACGGGTTTCATCTTCAGCATAGACATACAGTACTTACATATACTTAAACAAATTGATAAACCGCTACTTTTTATGTTGGAATAGTTTTGTCACTTCGCAGGTTACAGTAGATCTAGTAACATTTTGTGCTCTTCGATTGTTGACAACCCCCTTGCTCACTTCGGAATTTGGTTTAGTTTTGTCTTAGTTTTTTGTTCTTACTTTTCAAATGAGCGTTATTTTGAAACAGGGCATCCATAACTTAAACATTGGTTGATATTCGGGATCAAATCAATAGCTACTTGAATTGTCAAATTGTGATGTTTGATAGAGGTCATGCATTACCGTGTCCATGTATTGTGAGAAATGTTTCATACCGAACTGAAAAGAGATTAGAAATCGAAATCGTTTGTTCTAGTAACTTTCTGCGCTATCAGAATAATGTCAACTCAAATGCGAAACCACAGGTGCTAGGCGTGTGGCCATTTCACAAATACTGCTTATAAATACCTTCAAATACGTTTAGACATCATAACTTGACATTATAAAAAAAATAAAAAAAAAAATAAAAAAAAATGTTCGTATAGTATATTACTATATAAAGGTATGTAACTAAATGGTCAAAAGTGGCAGAAAAAATGCACCAACTACATTCCGCGTCTTGTTACGACGTCAATTTCCGCTCGATTTCAATCAAATATGAGTCAATGCACGCAGAAATGTCCAGTCTTTCAAATACACACCATTGATTGCCGATCATAAGCCGAAAAATTACTGTTTTGAGACGATAAACTCCAGCTTAGATTTAGTCGACCGAGTCACTACCGACACATACATGCACATTTTCACCACTGATGACATCGAAAGTCACACTAGATCTCATAATGTGGTCCGTTTTCCACTCTCATTCAATAAAACTAACATAACCATTCAACTTACTGTCGATGTCAACCTCAAAGTTACTACCGGTTCTACGAAACTGAAGAGTTTTCGAAACAACCCGCGGCTGTCAACATTCGGCCAGCCATGATTTTCGTGACCCGGAAATGCTTGAAGCGAAGAAGCGACTGGTGCCCGGCAGACCAAGTTATGATGTCTAAACGTATTTGAAGGTATTTATAAGCAGTATTTGTGAAATGGCCACACGCCTAGCACCTGTGTGCGAAACTGGTGCAAACTTTTGAGATCCTATTGAATTAGACCTAGTGTCAAACAGCTTGGATTCTGATCAGAATCCGAGTAACTCGGCGTCTCACTTTGATCCAGACTGTTTGAAAAATTTAATGATAATCAAATGGCGACTAACGGGATAAGGATTCACATAAATACATTAATTTTTTACTATTTCCCAGAATTTCTGGAGAATCTTGCTGACCCTTCAACGAACAAAGTGACGTCATGTTTCACGAGCATGTCACCAAAGGTTGCATGTGACGTAGACAGGAGTTCCGTTATCCGTGGTCCAGAGTGCAGCACTCATGCAGGTACAGCCATATCCCAAACTGTAGATAAGAGGAGTACTTATCTATCTTATTCTCTAACCTCTCCGCCAACATCCTATTCTGCTGTTAGAGGCGATATCGAGGCAATATAAGTTTTGGCTGAGTAACATAATTAAACATTAATTTACTTAGATGTCGTATCTCTTTTAGCGCTGAATTTTCAAATGAACTTTTCCAAAATTCAAACAGGTCAAGCCAATCGTGAATAGTCCGAGATTTGTTGGTGTTTTTTTTAAAAGAAACGTGTAACATGGCAAACAATTCAGACCCTGATGAGAGGGACATTAGTGACTCGTTTCCCGCACTGTAAGAGTTAAAATACCCGTTGTCTGGCTTTCTGACCATATCAATTTATTGCTGGCAGCAGATCGAGCATCCCCAGAATAGTATGCCAAGCAACTTTATGCCTACAATATCCTTGCATTAATGTTACATAGTAGAACTCCCTCTGAAGTGCTCCATCTGCTTATGGAGTTACAGTTGAACTTCGATAACTCGAACTTCAAGGGACCATACCAATTAGTTCGAGATAACAGATGTTCGATTTCTAATCTCGAGTCAACAGCTTAATACAGGTCTAAAGTAATACTGAAAGCTCCTGTAGGAGCTTTCAGTATTACTTTAGACATGTATTAAGCTGCAACATATGTTTCTAGATATTTATAGCGATACAGTTTAGAGCAATTCTGTATTGTAAGTTTTGAAAGGGCAAAACATTTTGTTCGAGTTATCCCAAAGTTCGAGTTATCCGAGTTCGAGATATCGAAGTTCAACTGTATATAGATATGAATTTACAGATTCTACCATGACCAATTTAACCATGTAATAGTGTACCATTATAACACTTTAGCTAATGAATATTCATTATGTCATTATTGATGTCATTATTTCGCTCATGAATTTTCACAGGTAATGGGTTAACCTTTTGGATGTTGTGATCGTATGAGTGTCTATATTTAGAATTCATTTAAAATATGTTTCTAAACAAATATATTCACAATACCAACAAGCATACTGATTTTGTTTATGTTTCAGCCGTAATTTCAAGTTATGGGAAAACCGGTGGAAAATCTCGCAGCTTAATATAAAAGAATTGAGTTAATCTCGATCTAGATATTTTCGCCCTTGCATATTTGAGGCAAAAAATAAAGAGTCAAATATGGATGTGTAAATACTAGATAATTATATGTAAACTAGAAATAGTAATGCTTTAGCACGCCCTTTAGCGTGCGTTTCGTAATTCATTGAGCAATTTTGCAACGTCAAACTTCGATGTCTGCCTTCAACTGTAATACTCTATGTGTAAGAAGTCGAATCTTATAGAAGTATTTTAATCCAATGGTTCCTTGCACACTGTATTTTACAGGTAGCATGACGACTCTGCCACAGTACACGACGGGGAACCAGCCAGGCCAGACATGTTACCAATCACCCGTGGCATACAATGACCAGAGAAGTCAAAAGTAAAGCAAAATATCTATTTTATTTTCATTGGTGTTTCCGTCTCTGCTTAAACATTATACCGTTATCCGCCACCTGACTCGTTTTGCAAACAGCTTAGATCCAGATGAGACGCCGAGTACTCGGCGTCTCATCAGAATACAATCTGACATTTGGCCAAGAGTATCTCAAAAGCTTGATTGATTCGGAGGCAAACTGCAGGAGACTCAAAGTTTAGTAGACATTTTATTTTGACCGCGGGGTAAGCATGAAGACAAAATATTGATATTTATTTAAGATATACATTATTTACTTTAAAATGTTTTTTCTATAAATACCATGTGATAGTATTTTCAGAGTCACTAAGCATCTGCTAGGTTCAACTAGTGACATCTCATTGCCTAAGACTTCGTCCTCGAAGCATCTTGCACAAGAATTCAGTGACTTTTTCGTTGACAAAGTGGACAAAATACGTGCTGATATTGCATCAGGCACTGTATCCAGTGCGCCGATTGACACTGAGATGCAGCATTCAACAAACGTATTAGAAAAGTTTGCTACAGCTACAGTAGAAGAAGTAGGACATATCATTAAGGCATCCCCCTGTAAGTCTTGCGAACTGGATCCAATACCTACATGGCTATTAAAGTCATGCCTTGATGAACTCCTACCGATTTTGACAAACATTGTAAACTCCTCTTTAGACAATGCCTATGTTCCAAAAAGTTTCAAAAGGTCACATGTCAGACCTATTTTAAAGAAACCGGATCTCGATTCAAATGAACTTAAGAATTATAGGCCTATATCAAATCTGCCATTTGTCTCCAAAGTGTTAGAAAAAGTGGTTGACAAACGCATTGAGTCCCACCTGAACTCAAACAATCTACATGAGCACTATCAATCAGCATACCGAAAGCATCACTCAACAGAGACTGCTCTTCTGAAAGTTCAGAATGACATCCTTCAATCCCTAGATAAAGATGAAACAACAGTTCTGGTGATGCTTGACTTATCGGCTGCATTTGACACTATCGATCACGAAACATTGCTAAAGCGCCTTGAAAAAGACTTCGGAATCATTGGGAAACCCCTTGAGTGGATGACCTAAATGACCGCTATCAAATAGTGTCAGTAGATGGGGAGTTGTCCACCCCAGTTAATATGAAATATATCGTGCCACAGGGATCGGTCCTTGGACCAAAAAACTACATCATGTACACAAAACCTGTCGGCTCAATCTGCAGAAACCATGGGCTAAAGCACCATTTTTATGCCGATGACTCGCAATTATACCTGTCCTTTAAGCCCAAAGACATTTCCTGTCAACAAGAAGCTTTATCACGAGTTGAGATCTGTCTCAACGAAATAGTCTCTTGGATGCACCAGAACATGCTGAAGCTCAATACTGACACAACTGAGGTCATCCTGTTTCATGCAAAAAACACAGTAGTACCTGAAGACATTCATGTGCAAGTAGGCCCCTCTAAGATCAAACCGTCTTTGTGTATAAAGAATCTCGGTACATGGCTCGATTCACAAATGGATATGGCATCACACATCAATTCGGTGTGTAGGTCTAGTTATGCGCAGCTCCGACGAATAGGTCATATAAGAAAGTACCTCTCACCTGATGCTACCAAAACTTTGGTGAACTCTCTGGTTACATCAAAAATAGACTACTGCAACTCATTGCTGCATGGAATTTCAAAAAACACACTGCAGAAACTTCAAAGAGTTCAAAACACAGCAGCCCGCATCATAACCAGGACTCCTCGATATGATCATATCACGCCTGTTTTGAGAGAACTTCATTGGCTTCCGGTCAAACATCGCATTGAATTCAAAATTCTGACACTTACGTATAAAGCCATGCACAATGAATCCGCCAAGTACATTGTCGACATGCTTGACGTGTATCGGCCCCGCAGAGAATTAAGGTCAGCAAGTAGCTCCTTGTCGTTGGTTGTACCAAAAAGTCGTAAGGTAAAATACGGTGAGAGAAGTTTCATGAATGCAGCTCAAAAACTCTGGAATGCTCTGCCATCAGGCATTAGAGATGCAAGCTCACTGGCATGTTTCAAAAGATCTCTGAAAACACATTTCTTCAACATATACTACTAGGAGAGTTTAGGAAAAGTAGCTTATAATCATCAATTCTCATACCTTACGATTCCTTTGCCATTGCAGCCCTTGGGATATGCTGTAGGAATCAATCTCTCATTGACCGAATAGATAATCATGTGGTTCCTACCGGTTAGTGATTTCATATTTATTGTATATCAAATTTATTGTATATATATTGCTTATAATTCACCGACTTGGTATAAATAATCATGTGGTTCCTACCAGTTGGTGATTTTATACTTATTGTATATTTATTGCATATATTTTATTGACTGGGTGGATAATCATGTGGTTCCTACCGGTTAGTGGTTATACATTTATTGTATATCTATTCCACATCTTTCATTGACCGGGTGGATAATCATGTGGTTCCTACCGGTTAGTGATTTTATATTTATTGTATATATTTTGCATACATTTCATTGACTGGATGGACGATCATGCCGTTCCTTCCGGTTTATGATTTCATATCTATTGTATATCTTTTGTATATCCTTCACTGACCGTCCGGCTAGTGATTTTTATATTTATTGCATATCTATTGTAAATCTTTCATTGTCTGGATAGATAATCATGCGGTTCGTTCCGATTATTGATTTCATCCATGTACAGCGCTTTTGAACGCACATATCCCGTGTGAAAAGAGCGCTATATAAATGTGGTATAATAATAATAATAATAATAATATATACATACGAGCGTAGATCCTCAAGACATTACACTCTTTTCTGAACTTGTATCCCATGAATATCAATGACATCATGAATATTAATTAACTGTTATACTATCAGGGCACGAACACGGGATTTTTAGACAAATCTATGTTATTGAACAGAACGGGATCCGTGTGATCTTGGTCTACTTTCTTTATAAATGTAATATGTATGGAGTAATTGGTAAATTAAACTTTGTTATATTAAACTCTTGAAACTGACATGCAAACGCCTGTAATTGATAAAAATGTCTGAAATTGCAGAGAAATGCCTGAAAATGACCGACAAAACACTTGAAAAAGACAGATAAAACGCTTAGAAAGACTTATAACGCATGCAAATTACTGTCAACATTTTTGAAAGTTACATGTACTTACAAAACGCTTGAAACTTGTAAATTGAAGTATAATTGTAAGCCAATCCCATTGTTCAACCAAATAACATACTAATAAAATCATTCTGTTTGTAGTTTGTCTTGTCCCGGTCAGTATCCTCCGATGACACCCTTCTCGACGTCTACATCACAAGGACAACGACACAAACAGCCAGCAGGGTACCAGCATATCCATGTGGGTTTTGAAAACCACGTTCCTACCACAGAAAATAACAATAACGCTACTAATGATTACGACTGGCACAACTGGTCAACTGGGGGACAGTTTTCCATGTCCTCTGTTCCTGGAATACCAATTAACAAACTACAAAATGACGAAATGTGTTCTAACATTAAACGCACTGACTTTCAGTTCAATCATTACCACGTGACTAATCAGAATCAGACATTTTCTAATTTTTGCGGTGAAATCAACAATTGTAGAAGAACAGGTTTTGAAGAACAAGGCGTTAAACGGAAGACGGACAACATTGCTCACGGATTCAATTCGAAAGAGACAGTTCCAAATATTCATCAATATCACGTGACCAATTTGATATAAGTAACTACTATGAATAACCATGCATTCATTTATGGATTTGTAACTGCTGACAACAGTTCATCACGTTTCTCATCTGAAGGGTCCAAGGGATTGTTCAGATGAAAAACGTTACGAGCTGTTGCTAATAGGTCTGAGTGTTAAATTTAACTGAAAGCACGATTCAGTATTGTACATGAACTTGCGTTCCATAAACTCAAGCCAAAATGACATTGAATTAATTTGCTTTCTGTGGGCAATTGTTATCCAAACTGCATGAATGATCTATATTATTGTAGCCAAGAGCCTTTGGATAATTTAGATTGTGTTAATGCTTTACTTTATGAATATTCATTTAAGAAATAATGAATGTATGATTTTTATAATGACATCATAAAAAGGGATTGTTTTGCAATTGCAGATACTGTAAATCAGGTCTATATCATATCATAAGCAAACAGTGCAGATTGTGACCAGACCGCTCCTGTAGAATCTGGACCTACTCTGTTTGCAAAGACGTTAAAATGCATATCTATGAAGTAAATAGTTTAATTGTTGCACGCTAGCGGTAATATGTGATATCTTATGCAAACAGGGGCAATGTTTCCTAATGATATGGCAAATAAAAGGGTCCTGGAGCATGCAAATCTTACGAATATACACATTCCACTGTAGTGATCACGTATGGCATAGGCAGTTCATGTTATCCACATGCCGACATATTGTCCAAGATACTCTAGACTACTACGACTACAAGGGGTCACTTTGAAGCCATTGATTGACAGGTGAGCTACATCCCTAGTCACGCCCCTACCGGGAGACAAATTCTCATGTATGTCACAACAAGCTGTTATACCATGACGTAGTTCTTAAAATAGTCCTGATAAATATGGATGGAATGTACATATCCGTTTTCTAATTCCGTGTATCCATAACATTCGCAAAGGCACTGGTCAGGAATATATATGTTTAGTATCGAGAATACTACCCTCCTCTCCGTCTCCGATAGCACGGGTTCCAATAATCCAAGCACCTGTAAAAGAAACAAACAGAAGTTTTAAAACCAAACATAATTATATCATTAACGAAAATGTTATCTATTCATTTGTCATGGATGTCGCCAGTCCTTCCATTAAACCCCTCCTCCCTACAAACGTATTCTCATTAAATTATTTAACTAAAAATATATTGACCTGTTGTGTCAAAAGAATAGCTGGTGGTGTATAAATTGTATCCACCGGTGGTTTGAAGCCTGTTTGGTCGTTTATGTACGCCAACCTCTACGTATTTGAGGAACTTGTATAGTAACTCGGTTGTATATACGGTAGTCTTCACCGTTCGCAGATATTTGAATCTTCATCTGTTTTGTAATACAATAAAATGTGTCTTTCAGTATCATACACAAAAATAATTTAAACAATGTGTAACTATATATGTTGAAAAGAAGTCGGAACACAAACACGCACGCACATACACATAAAGACATGTACAGAACAGAACATTTGTTTTATTTTTAGCTTAAAAAACAATGCAGTTCATCGTCATAAACAGTACAACATACATACGGCAATACGAAAACGTTTCAAATTCGGTATTGAGCATGAGAGTCGAATGGCTGGATCTAAAACAATACATTTCATTCACCATACCTTAGGAGACCGGGGCGCCATGAAATTGACCATCAAGTCAGCCCATTAGACACCTTTTTATGTTGAATCCACGTAGTGTCGAACAAGACACTTATTCTTCGATATGTTTTAAACTAAAGTTCGAGGCTACAATAGCCATAAGATTTTTGTTTGTTTGGATTCACAGACTATCGTGTTTATTTGTATGCGGTAGAGAGATAGCGCACATTCATCTAACAATACTGAAACAAACTCCATTGCTTCTGCATCACAAGTGCTCATATGGATAGAAAGTACATATCTGTTTCTATGATAACAAGTTTCAAGTTCGGTATTAAGCATTTAAGTCGCAAGACTTAATCTAATAGAATACGCTTTAATATCCCTGCACCATACCTTAGCAAGCTGGGGGAGTCATGGGATCAGTATTTAGTCCACTGAACTCGTTTTAAATGTTCAATCCACGTGGTGTCGACAAATACACGATTTCTTCCGTGCATTTAAAACTAAATCTCGAGGCTAAGATAGCCATGAGATATGCGCGTTGGTTTTGATCCTCTGGCAATCGTGTTTATTATCACACAATGTGCGCGATGAAAATGCGTCTGCTTTATTCTCCTTTTTTAACGCTGGCTAAAACACGTTTAAAAACTATAATTTCATTATGGTAATACACAATATGCATGTTCATGGGTTTGTTTAGATAACGCACAATATGATGAATCGCAATGAAAACGATAGATAGTGCATTTGAGGACACATCCAAAGGTGTAGTAAAATTCATATTACATGTACTATAGATTTATCTGCTTTTTAGGCGTTAGAACTTATATCAAATACAAATATCATGTCCAGAAAAAGCATGTAGTTCCAACTTTTTAGAAACAACATTAGACGCTTTTGGAGAGCTGTGATGCTGACAATGGTTGAGAATTTTTTCCCACATCGGAGAAAGAATGGTGAAATAAGTGAATTTGAATAAAATAAAATAACATTAATTCGAAGAAAGCAATTCGAGTAGCCATAGTAAACGCCGTTTCTGTAAGCTGTTTTTACTTAGTATAACGTATTTCGAATGATCGACGTTGTCAATATCTGGTAAATGTCCACTAAACTGCCACGAGATTTGTTGTTATAAGGGATAAAAAAAAAAATTGAGTAGTCTATTTTCTCCGGAAATTCAAGTCCTGCATAAGTAGTTGGGTATATTCCACTAAACAATAATGTGCCTTGTTGCCAACCGGACAAGTTCCTATTTGTTCCTAGGTAGCAGAGTGATATCACTACATTTGTACTCCATGGTTGCGTTAAGAAGATTTTTACCTTTCTCAATAGAACCATAAAACATGGGGAAATCATCCAAACCTATGACATGTTTACGTATAGAACGAGGATAGTATAACTGTTGCCGCTAAAATACACATTCTGGCTAAAAATCCTCCAGTGACGGATTTCCGAAACCACATTTCCCATCTTGACAGCCTCTATGTAAATGACAAACAGTACCTTAAAAATTACACTTTTCGCATGCATCTACTGGTATAAAGATTGGTCATTTCAATCATAAACTAAAGGTCTTCCTACACCGTTTATTATATACAATGTATGACAATCACTAGTATGTGGACAGTTTTTGAAGGAAGAAAACAAATCGGAAAACACAGTAGCTATTTATTGCCCCTGGATTTATTGACCTTTTCTCAAACCTTTATCCTAATGTGACATGCACACGGAAAATCAAACTTTCAAAGATTATAAGAGAATTTACAAAACAGGAGCCTTTATTTCGCAAAACAATCGTTGTAATCTCTTCGACAACTCGTACGCACGCATTGTATTGCTTGTCTGTACCGTATACGTTTTCGCTGACTGAAATGAAGCTGCGCGAATTCTTCAAGCCTCGTCAAGGTATTCTACACTGTCAACCTAAGTCTTCCATCGTCTCTATGTTAAACTTTAATATTCCTTTCTTCATAGGTTTAGCGTTCTTCCACTCTCTCATTTCCATACGTTTCTCACTCCTCCTTTCGCAGACATGTACGTACATATATCTTTGATTTCCCAAATGCGATACTGACGTTTATATCCATGTCGATGTTTCTCAGTTATACTGGTACCAGGGATATGTGTTGACTCTTTTTATACATTCAATTCCGTCATAAACGGTATTGCGATTTTTTGGTCGGCTTTGTTTCTCTCACTGATACATTTCGGGTCCTGTCATGACTATTTATCTACGGCATGGTATGTCAGTCTGTTGAGACATACCCGAGGTTTTGGCTATTGGAAGGGAGCGTGACTCACCTGTCAAACAATGGTTCCAAAGTGACCCCCTGTATTTCTATGGAGAGCTACTAAGAGGAAATGACCCAGCAGTTGATTAAAATACCTTAAACAATATTTAAAGGACCGGCCTTGATAATTCAATAGATAAGATTCGCCTTGAAACCCTTCCTAATTTCAACCACTGATACATCCATCTATATGTCCGCCTTGATTGATACCTTGTCATGTGTGTAAGCGAATTTATAGGATATACCATCTGCAAACAATCTAGATCGGGATACAGGAATATACATAAGACACGCACTGATCTATAAAACTGTCTTATTTCTTAGCCAAACTCTATCTTGCTTCAACTCAATAGAATCGTCTTGGAGTCTCAGGGGTTAGTATAATGATTTGTAGCAAGATATGGTTTGGCTACGAAATAAAGAGCAACAGATAAAGATGCGTACCTAATACTAAAATCGTCATTTCTCCAGCAAACCCTATGTTGGAATCGTCTCGAAGAGATGGGATCGGTGGAGATATTAAAGGGTTATTCGTGAACATGTCTAAATTCACGCATCTTGTCTGGACCTCTGGAAATGCAACATATTTCAATTAGAATTTTTGCACCTGTCGTCCAGAGCTCTGAGGAAAACGTAGCTTCCCTACAGTATCGGCACTGTTGGCACACTGGTCGTTGGTTTGAAAAGGCATTGACCGCAACTCAAGTCTTAGAACTTACATTGGTGTCTATTTCTGCCGTCGAGATTTTGCATAGCAGTCTAAAGTTTAAAGCTATGTGGTTATTTTACATATGTAAATAATGTTACCTGTCAGAAAACTAATTCACGGTTGAGCTAAAATAAGGAGATGGGCGATACTGTTTATCCATTATCCAATCAGTCACGATCTGCCTTGCAATGCAGTGATCTTGGATCCGGATCAGACTCCGAGTAACTCCTGGTCCAAGCTGTTTGGCACTTAATCAAGAGTTTCCCGAATGCTCAAACAAACAAGGAATGTGTAAAGGTTACAAGAGTCTCAATTTTACAACAGAATAAGGATTAACCCTTTACCTCATGAATAATCTTGTGAGAAAAAGCGTTATTATGAATATTTATTAACTGTCAGTATTTATAATCGTGAATAAACACATGACCTTTACCTTTGGCAGAAACTGCAGATCAGATTTGTATACAGAGCTGACCATGATCAGACGGCTCCTATAGGAGCCGTCTGATCTTGGTCTACTCTGTACACAAATATGTGACATGATATCTGTATCAGGTAAAGGGTTGAACGATAACATTATCTCCGTACATGCGAGACGAGGGTAGTAAAACTATATAAATTGCCTCTTTGCTATGTTATATTTTATATCCTGTACATCATAATTTACGATCTTAACTCTTAATCCTTTCGCTGCCAATTGGGAATCAGTGATTAAAAATGGAAACAGTTTTGATCCAGATGAGACGCCGAGTAACTCGGCGTCTCATCAGGATATAAACTGTTTGGTGATGTGATTGTGTCTTTTGATATAAAATAAAAGGAATTTAGAAAAAAGAAATTTAGCAGACGACAAAGATTGCAGACGACATTATGTGGTAGCGAAAGCGTTCAAAGAGTGTGTGAAAATTGTAACAACTTGTAATAGCAGACAGTTTGCTCAGTCATTCAGTAATAATTTTACTTTCTCACAGTTCCCCGTATCATAATTAAAGCGTCAGCCCGTGACTTGACGCGATGAGTAACTAAAGTAGTTTACATAACTTTCTTAGAGGAATACAGTCTCGGGTGTTGCTTTGCTGTTAGATTTTTGTATCTTTCTACGCAAAGGCATGTTCCAATATACATTTAACATAAAAGTGAAAAATATAGCAAAACCAGTCTTTTGTTTTAAAAGCTAGACCCATCTCAAAAGACTGGCCAGTTCCTTGAGAAAGTAGAGTAAAATATCTTTAATTCAACACCTCAATAGGAAATCTAATTATGGATTTTTTAAAACAGGCTGTAGCTTAGTGCGGGACAAGTTCTATAGGAACTTTCTGTATTACCTTCGTCCGACAATAAGCAACCACTTGCTTTTACAGACCCCTATATTAACCCTTCGCTTGCTGAATTTTAAAATACGCATCCCCTTCTTTACCCATGCCCTGTTGTATAATTACATATATCTTCACTGTGTACAAGTATTTCGCTGTGCAATGACTGCTGTGGAGTGCATTAGTTGCACAATCAATTTGTAAATAGTGCAGACCCTGATGAGACAGCTCCTGCAGGAGCTGTCTCATCTGGGTCTTCACTATTTACAGGTAGGTATATTGACGTGAATAGCAAGCGAAGGGTTAATAAAGTATGTGGTGGCATCAGGAGGCCTTACTGTATTGACATCTACATGGTTACACAGTCCTCACCCTTTCAATGTGGCAAATAAGATATCTAATATTAGCAAATAGTGTAGACCGAGATATAAGGGCTGCTGATCAGAGTCAACAATTTGTGTTTCAAAATCCTCTGGCAAATTCCATACTGATTTAAACTTTAGATATCGCTCCTATAGGAGCTGTCTGATCAGAGTCTGCTTTGTTTGCTTACGATATAATATAGATACGATTCTATAGTTTCTGTCAAGATCAAAACTTTCTGTGTTCATGTGCTATTGTAACAATTAATCTAATTGACAATCATGGTGTCATTATTTCTTATATGAATATCCATGGGGGAAAGGGTTAACGTGTTGTGTTTCATATACAGGTACATTATATTTGCCCAGGCGTAGAAAATTGAAAAAGCACAAAACATTTATATTTTCCATTTTGATCATTAATTCTTCCCGTGATAGAATCACTAGTAACACGCATATGAAACAGAGTAGACCCAGATCAGACGGCTCATGTATAGCGCTTATGTTTATTGAGTTATATTGAACTGATTTTTCAGTTTCTGCCATAGACAAAACAAAACTTATGTGCCATTGTAAAAATGCAGCTTATGAATATCCAAGATCTCATTATTTCTTTCTCGAATATTCATGAATGAGGTAAAGGGTTAGATAATCATGCTTGGGTGAACAGTCACACTGTTGTGATTTAACTCTTTGCACGCTAAGTAATTTTTCGTCTGCAACAATTGTCATCTGCTGCAATTCTAAAAATAAAATTTCTCTTATTTCTATGCAAAAATATGGTTGAAGTGACAAACAGTTTGGCGTCTCATCTGGATCCAAACTGTTTGCATAAGTAATCACAGTGTCACCGCTAGCATGCAAAGAGTTAAGGATTCACAAGTTTCTCTTTGCACTCTAAGTAAATGTGGTCTGCAACAGTTTCTCGAAATACATTGTACCTTTAATTGTATCTTCCATCTGTCCTTAAACTACAATTGTGTGCCAAATAGTTCCAATCCTGGTGAAACGCCTAAATCGTCTACAATTCATCCAAACTGTTTGTGTATGCCACTACAAGTCGTCGCCAGCGTGCAAAGATTGAAGTACGTACGTGTACATCGCTGTATTTCAATGAAAATCAAATGGCGTCAAGAGGGGATCTGGGTTGCACTTAGAAAATGCTTAGATGGACTGTGATTCAGTATCTCATCTTGATCAACCAAATTGGCATCTGGGACGACTTGAGTTAAAGGGAGACACGTTACAGACAGTACTGATGCCAGAGAAACAATTGCACAGTTATTTTCAAACAGTTTAGACCTAGATCAGAGCCCTCTGACCAGGGTCTGCACTGTTTGTCATTCAAATCCTCTCAAAGTTTTACCCTTTTCTACTGTATGGACTCTACCAATACACAATGATGGACTTTTCCACACTGAAAATTCAGCGTTGAAGTAATTAATGTACATGAATCAACATGTGAGAACTCATCTTAGTCAAACGAAGGAACATGTATCTTTGATTTTATTCATTTTGCCTTCTCTACTGTTTCAAAGCAACATGCATAATCGCAAAATTATAACAAGCAGTTTAGATCCGGATGAGACGTTCAGTTATAATGTATCGCATCTGGATCTAGCTGTTTACATAAGTGATCACATATACAACAGTTTAACTCTTTCGGCGCCAAATTTCTAATTGTCGTCTGCAATCCAATTTTTTTAAAGCTTTCGGTAAAATAAGGAAATGAGATAAATAAATGCAAATTTCAAAGGAATAAAGCACAGATATAGAAACAGAGATTGAGACAAAAAGCGAAGTCCCTGATCAGACGCCGCCTTGAAAAAGCGGCGTCTGATCTGGGACTGCACTAATTGTCGTGGTGCATTTATGCGACTGCGGCGGTGAAAGGGTTAACTCTTTGCACTTTATCGACGTATCAGTGATTACTCATATCTCATCATGATTCAAGATATTTGATAACCTGGTTGTTTATCTTAAGAAGACTGGAGAAAATATAACTCTTTAAATAAAAGCAGACGACATTTATTTGTAAGTAATAATTGTCACCTGCTACAATTCTCACTTTTTTCAGATACAGTAAAACCCATCTACACCGGACTTTAAATTTAATATAAATATCGGTCTTGGAGACAGGTTGCAACTTAATGCAGGATGAAAGCCATGCAGAACGCTCATCTAGGAGCTTTCTGCATGTTTCATCCAGCATTAAGTGAAAACCTGTCTGAAAGTATGTAAAATCTTCCGGTTTAGAGGGGGTTTACTGTATGTAATTATGCAAAACGTATGTTTTCCTCGTATTCCAAATTAACCTCATAAAATACTTTCATTATTATTCGCTCCATGCTTTGGTGATTTTAGTGTAATATAATTTTATGTATGTCGCCTTATGTCCCCTAATAAATGAATAATGAAAACCCGATTTATTTCCTGAGGGAAAACGAAAAGTGAAAATATCGTCGTTTTATAACTTTTTTTATTTGTCATTAGTAGAATATCTTAATATAATAAAACCATAAGTACAATGTGTAAAGGCAAATATTAACAAAATGAAACGTTTTAAATTTATAAACATGATCGAATTATACTGTACATATGAGAAATCACGAGAACACTTCAAAGCATGTGGTAGCTTAATGCAGAACAAAAGTAATGCAGAAAGCTCCCCAGGGAGTTTTCTGTATAACTTATGTTTGGCATTAATCTACCGCGTGCATTTAACAAACAGCATCGATACTATTTTGTGTGGAGGTTTTAGAGAGGTTCTACTGCGTTTGAATTTAACCCTTCATCTGTTCAATGTTCAAGTAAGAAATACAGTGCTCCCTCCCTACAACGGCCCTCTCAATAACGATTCCCTCCTTACAACAACGCACGTCACTGTTTCCGAAACAACAAGGCTCCAGACACCTTTTCCCATCGTATTTTCTTTATGCCTCTATCAAACCCTATGTCGTGACCACTCTTTAGAATCGTCACTTTGTGACGATTCTAAAGAGTGGTCACAACATAGGGTTTGATAGAGGCATAACGGTTTTAGTTCTTGAAATACACCTTATCTGGGGATCTGCAAACAAGCTAATTATGTTTGATTTTCCCTCCCTATAACGACTCCCTCTGAACAACACATACAATATTCGTATCCCAAAGGGTGTCGCTGTAGAGAGGGAGCACTGTATTGGCATTGTAAATAATTATAAGCTTTTATACTGTGAACTTCTACTGGGAATGTTTTGATTTGACAAAAACTGTAGAACCTGATCCCTATCATGTCAAAAGCAAACAGAGCAGACCCTGATCAGACGGCTCCTGTAGGAGCCGCCTGATCTGGGTCTACTCTGTTTGCAAATGCGTGAAAATGCGTTTGTATGAAGGAAAGGGTTGGCTACCTAGTACTGGTGCAATTTGCATGATTTGTAAAGGCTCAAAACAGAATGTAAATATAACAGAATTGTTCACACACATACTAATCATTAGACCGCTGTGAAAACAAATGTCATCTGAAAATTTGGATCTGTGAAAACAAATGTCAACTGAAAATTTGGATCTGGTGCAATTTTGGCTACTTCTGGCTCGATTATGCTTTTGTGAAAGTAACGGACTATTGTCATGTAGCTTGGACCCTGGTGTGCCACCGAGTTTCCCGGTGTCCTATCTGTATTAACCCTTCTCTTGCTATTCACGTCAATATACCTACCTGTAAATAGTGAAAACCCAGATGAGACAGGTCCTGCAGGAGCTGTCTCATCAGGGTCTGCATTATTTACAAGTTGATTGTGCAACCAGTGCACTCCACAACAGTGATTGCATAGCGAAATACTTGTACACAGTGAAGATATATGTCATCATACAACAGGGCATGGGTAAAGAAGGAGAAATGTATTTTAAAATTCACCAAGCGAAGGGTTAAAGCTATTTGCAACTGCGACCAAAGAGTGGATTAAGATTTTTAAAAAAATGGAAACTAGCTTTTCGATTCTTTTGACGTAAAATTTAAGAATCCAGCGTTAAATGTTGTAGTAAACCTCTCTACAAAGATCACACAAGAGAAGTCTGGTCATGGGTATTTAAGGCAGAAAGTACAGGGAGCATTATGCAAGACGACGGTAATTCAGAAAGTTCCTATCATTTACAGAAGAGTCGTTCTAATGCTACCATTTGATAAATAACAATGGGTGAATCTAAAACAAGTTGGTTGCAAAATTCATAACGAAAGAAATGTAAAGTTCTCCTATTGGATATTTACGTGTAACTTCTATTCTATATTAACCCATTCCCTCATATTGACGCCTTTTGACGACTCTGTAAAAGTCAATTTGTGAAACCATTGTGATAAATAGAGCATTTGCTCCTATAAGAGCAAATGTTCTATTTATCACAATGGTTTCAAACTACACAATTCTAATTTGTTTCCTTTTCTCTAATTAATGCTCCGTTTCGGTAGATTTATTCAAAGAGGTTGTATCTAAAAATAGCCTATGAGTTAAAGGGTTAAGCTACCACCTATCTTCAAAAACTTGTAATAAATTCTACCGTCTGTCTCGAATGCCCAGAAAGAATTCTCAGTGTGTTCATTGTATTCCATTGTAATTCGTGGGTAGACACCAAGACGTTACAAGCTTAACAAACTATTTTCTAAACAAAATCAAGAAAAAACATGTGTATGTTGCTATTTTATTTTATTAACATCCGCGGAAAACAACAAATTTTAATAACTTTTATATAAACGTTGTCCACTATCTGACAATTGTGTCACTGCATAAAGGGATAACACCACCGTAGCATAACCATGTTTTTCTTGAGATCGACGGCACTGTCTCGAAGAATTTAGAATTTTTTTTAGAAACTGTTAGCATGTTACAGGAGAGTTCAAGGGCCATCTATTCAAAACAGGTCAAATCCATGATGCCGAATAGTTGTGTTTGCAGAGCAACAAACAAGCGTGCGTACTCAAGTATTGAAATCGCCATTTCTCCACCAAACCCCATGTTGTGACCACTCTTTAGAATCGTCTCTTCGAGACGATTCTAAAGAGTTGTCACAACATAGAGTTTAGTGGAGAATTAAAGAAGTCGTTCTTGAAAATGTATTTTTAGGCATCTTATCAGGACCCAAACTGCTTACACGCTTGTATATTTATAGACAATTACAACATAGCTTATGTTTTAATATGAAGCAGGCGAAGACATATTCACCAGACTAAAGGTTACACCGTGTTTTGCATAAGCTTCGTTATTTATCTTGTCATATCTTTTTAATCAGTACAAATATTATAAATCGATTAAGACGTTGTTTAAACATAAAAAATCGAACAAGCCAATATTTAACCCTTAACATGATAACTATGCATGTAAAAATAAGTACACCACGACTATTAATTAGCTGTACTTTCACAATGACAGTGTAAGATGAGAAACCACGCAAGAAACTGTAGAATCAGGTTTATTATACGACATAAGTAAACAGAGCAGACCCTGATCGGATGATTCCTACATGAGCCGTCTGATCTGGGTCTACTGTGTTTGTAACGGCGGCGTTAAAGAGGCGTACATATCAGGTAAAGGGTTACTTCATCATACGAACAGCGGGGAAATTATTTTGTACAGATCTTATCATAACAGCAGATTTCTTTTTTTTCGAATCCATATACACTACTGTTTGAAACACCTTTATCACATATATTGAACAATTTATTATGGCCCTTTCAGGTAGTGTGAACTTCGACTGGATGCCATAACCCGTCCATTCTCTTGGATCAAAACTGTGTGGAACACCTTTCTCTTCATCACATATATCGACACATTTGTTACGACCATTGCAAATAGTGTGGAGCTCGATAAGACGCAGAAACTCGGTCTTTCTTCTGGATCCAAACTGTTTGCCAAGGTGACAATGCCACCTCGAAATTTGGGAGAAAGGTGCGCTTCAGTCTGAGTTAATTTTCAAATATCTGATTGGTCAGATTCTGAGATTCACTCAAAATCTAATCAATCAGACCCTTCAGAATGAACACAGACTTGAATGCCGAAGTTGTATGATCCCGACCTTAGAAATTCACACACTTCTTGTATTTACTATAATATTACGCTAAACACTGATTGGATTCGTTTCCTTCAGTATGATACCAAGTGTTGTTTTGAAAATGTTAGGCAAGATATAAGATTAATTACATGTGTTATAAATACGATTATTAGCTTAATCTATGACATAGAATATCGGTTACATAACTAAAATGACTATTACAGATTTAGACATACCATGTGCACATACTTTGAATAACCCATTCCCTTATAGGCTATTTTTAAATTCAACCACTTTGAATAAATCTACCGAAAAGGAGCATTAACTAGAGAAAAGGAAAATTTTAGTATTTTGTACATGTAGTTTGAAACCAATGTGATAAATAGAGCATTTGCTCCTATAGGAGCAAATGCTCTATTTATCACAATAGTTTCAACAGGTGATTTTTACAGAGGCATAGAAAGGCGTATTTATGGAGGAAAGGGTTCACTCTTTATACTCCATAGATATGTCTTTTAACTCATTTGCAAATAAAGCAGACCCATATTAGACGGTTTCCATAGGAGCCGTATGACCAGTGCCTGCTCTGTTTGCTTATTGGATATTTTAAGTAATTCTACAGATTCTACTATGGCAAAAACCACGCGTTCATTTCTGTTCAGAATATCACCGTTCCTTGATATATATTCATGAAGTAAAGGATTAAATTCTTCATAGAATTTAAAAAGCAGTTCAGTTTCGGTCTTCAAGCAGGGTCCAAGGTTATTAAACTTCTGAGTCTGAGATCATTCTCAAGTATCCGATTGGTCAGATTGTGAGCAAGCTCAGAATCTGACCAATCAGATGCTTGAGAATGATCTCAGACTCAAGTAAAAGGTTTTATAACATCGGGACCAGATGTCGTAATAATTGGTGGTTGCAAACAGCTTAGATCCTGTCAACACGCCGAAGAATCCCGATTAATCTTGGTGTTGTCTCTTCAGGATCAAACGTGTTTCACACATGCTTGTGTAATGCATAAACACGGATAACGTATAGCTTACCGGTTGCTATGATAAAACTTACATTATACACTGATACGAAGGAATGGGTTTAACCCTTTACTCCATGACATGAATATTCATGCAGAAATGATGACATCATAACTATTAATTAGACTTTGTTTTCTTAATGGGATATTAATGCACGAAATTCTTGCCAAAGTATAACCTATAAAATCAGATCTATATCATTGCATAAGCTTACAGGGCAGACCCTGACCACAGGAGCCGTCTGATATGGGTTTACTCTGTTTGCAAATGCCAAAAAAGGCATATTCATAGAGAAATGGTTTAACCGCCGGATCTCTGTTAACATTCTGTTTCTATTTTAAACAATACTGTTTCAAAGAATTAAATGAATTCTCACTAAACATATTTTGACAATTTATCCATTCACACCTCAGACAAAAGGCACATACATATTATACATGTATATTTTATATTGGATGTATATATACATTTAAACATTATGAGATCTAAATGGCATTAATCTCTACATTTAGGGATGGACCGATCATATATGACATACATTCTGAATATTACATTATGCATAAATCAAATTAAACGCTATACAAGTAAGCTACAATAAAGTCTAGCTAATATGACCACTAAAAGAAGTATAACTCTCGATTTTTTAAAACAGATGATATAGGAGCTTTCTGCATTGCTTTTACCCTGCATTAAGCAACCGCCTACTTTTTGTTCATTTGTTAATATAATAGAATATATGGTCGCACTGTTGAGACTTTTCTTGTATAAAGACGATCAGTGTAGAAGAGCCAACCATTCGTAGATGGTAACATTATTTTAACCCATTCCTTCATAGCCTATTTTAACATCCAACCTCTTTGAATAAATCTACCGAAAAAGAGCATTAACTAGAGAAAAGGAAAAAAATAGAATTTTTAGGTTTGAAACCATTGTGATAAATAGAGCATTTGCTCCTATAGGAGCAAATGCTCTATTTATCATAATGGTTTCAAGAAGTGACTATTACAGAGGCGTAGAAAGGCGTATTTATGGAGGAAAGGGTTAACAGATATCATGCTATGGGGCTAAATTCATGATACAATAGGTAATAAACTGGATCTTGATAAGACATCAAGAATCAATGTTTGATACTCCGGTCGAAATTTAATCTTTAACTTCAAGAATACGCATATGTACACCCTGGAAAACAAAGTATACCCAGATTTAGATACTTCCTCCATAGGAGCAAATGCTCTATTTATCACAATGGTTTCAAAACTACGCATTTCTAAAAGTCTCCGTTTGTATAGATAACGTTCCTTTTCGGTAGGTTAATTAAAAGAGATTGGGTCTAAAAAGTGTCTAGGAGAGAATGAGTTAAAGGGTTAACTCTTTACTCCATAAATACGCCTTTTAATGCCTTTGCAAATATGATAGACCTAGATCAGACGACCCCTGTAGTAGCCGTCTGAATAAGTTCTTTACTTTGTTTGCTTATGAAATAATATTGATCCGATTTTACCTGGGTGAAACATTTCCTTTTTATATGCCATTGCAAAGACTACTCCTATATGTATAAGTACATATTTCTTGTATGAATATTCATGAAGCAAAGCGTTAATTAAAAGTCTAAGAAAGCTACCTTGGAAATTAATTAGACAATATAGTAAAAACCTTTATAAACGGACATTTTAGTAAGACTTGTGGTAAGTTGACTTCTAAATGCAGGGTAAAGTCTGTATGAGTTTCTGCAAAGCGTCCATTTGTCTAAGAGACTGAAATTGACTGAATTTACGTGAAATTGATATAGTGTTCGATTTAGAGTGTTTTTACTGCATTAATGCCTTTAAGAATTCCCCCAGCATGATAAATCAGAGCTCCAGATAAGATGCATAAATTAAAATAGTTTCAAGTGTAACTTCTTTCTTTCTCCACCAAACCCTATGTTGCAACCACTCTTTAGAATCGTCTTTAAGAGACGATTCTAAAGAGCGGTCACAACATGGAGTTTGGTGGAGAAGTGACGATTTTAGTATTTGAGTACGCACCTTTATCTGTAGCTCTGTAAATGTTAACATATGAGCTAAATGTATGTATACAGTACAACCTGTCTTAAGCGACTATCAAAATAATGTTTAATTATGGGTATGTAAGGCAGGTGGTAGCTTAATACAGGTCAAAAGTAATACAAAAAGCTCCTGCAGGAGCTTTTTATATTACTTTTGCCCAGTATTAAGCAACCATCTGCTTTTTAAGATTCCTGTGTCCAATTTATTTACGGTCACTTAAGATAGGTTCCACTAGAAATATGATGTGCCACACGTTATTGGCTATGGGATATTGTTCAGTCTATAGCATACACCTTTATATCACCATTGTCTTGCGTAACAATAATATGTCCAAACGGACTGACACAGAGAGCGATGGGCTGATGGAGGTCATCCCGAGCGCTCACAACACATTTTCTGTAATGACCATCTGCGGTCAGACTGTGAATGGCATGGGCAGATTTGTCTGCAAGATACACATTGCCATCCAGGTCCGTACATATTCCTCTGGGATCCTGAATAACGATCCCGATAGACAGGTAGTCATATTTAACGTCGCCCTTTTTGTCCAAATAAAGCAGACCCGTCTTGGTTTCACAATCTGACACAACGATCTCCATATCCGCACTTACAGCTACGTAATACGGCCAGGTAAATAGTGTGCGACCTTGCTGACGGTTATCATGACGGTAACTACTTAGAATTTCCCCTTCTAATGACAAGATATCCACCGATTGATTGTTTGAGGCACAGCACGACACTATGATAATCGGCTTCTCGGCCCCCTCGTTATGGCAACATATGCCGCGATACTGTTTCACCGTTTTAATCCGTTTCTTCAATTTCATGTTCTTTTCATTCACAAAGACAAAGATAAGAGTGGATATTTCCGGAAGAGTAACTGCTACGTCTGATATGTCCACATTGGCTATTCCGTGTGGCCATGACGGCAACAATACGTCACACATAACCTCTCCTGTTGCGTCAAACGCCTTTATCTTTTTGTTGTGGAAGTCTGTAATCACAGGAGTTCCGTCACAGAGAACGGTCACATCAAGCGGCCAACATTTCTTATTATCACTTTCAGTTCTTCCATTGAATGAACACAGCAGTTGCGCGTTAGTTTTGTCCATATTTGGTGTCGGTTTGGGTGTTGTAGGCGATCTTTGGGAAATTATCTCCGATTTTCTTGTTATTGGGGGTGAAAACACCCTATCGGCCGTTCTTCTGTTTGAACCTGGGGATAGCAGACCATTTTCGGGAGTTTTTGATCTTCTTTCTGGTCGCACAGGCTTGTCAGCAGTAGGTGGCCTGCCTGTGACTGTACTCATGGATCTGCGCTGTATAGGCGGCGTCTTAGATCCCCTTTGTGATGATGGTTGCATGACGGCCTGTGTCTTTCGGAATTCGACTGTACTTTGGACACGCTTTGGTCTTGGAAGTGAACCAGTGGAACCAGCAGCTAACCGAGCGCATATTTGTTGCTGCTGCTGCCTTTTTGTTACCTTTGCAGAGTCAAGCATTTCCTGTGAACTCATTGAATCATTTGATGTCGATGGAGATGTTGTCGATAGGCTACCTCTGGAGGCAGATTTTGCAGAAGATTGTTTCAGAGTGGATTGTTGTTGCGGAGGTGGTGATAGGAGAGACGCCTGTTGCTGCTTCTGTTGGACCGGCTGAGACTTGGGTGACTGCTGGCTATGGTTCTGAGACTGTTGCTTTTGTTTCTGTTTATTCTCTTGTTCCTGTTCTTCCGGGGTTTTCTCTACCCTGAATGTTCCAGTTCGTTTGATAGAACTGCGCCTTGTTGGTGAAGGTGGGCCTATGCCATTTTCTCCATTCATTGGAAAACTATCTTTGTTCATGTCGACAAGATCTACAAGCTTGCCGAGCGATTTCAGATCAAACATTCTACTCAGATTCCCATCAATGGCAAATTTATGTCTGAATAACAATTTTGCAACTTTGCGCTGATTTATACCTGTATTCATTTCGATTATCTGTTGCTTCACCCTGTCAAACACGCATAGGAACTCAGAATCACTGCCATATTGTACCAAATGTCGGAGAAATCTGTTGGTATTCTCAAGGTTCTTTTTCAAACCTTCTATTTCTTGGAGCCGTTCTTTCACAGCTAGAACTGCATTTGTGTTTTTTGTATCAAGTTCTTCCAGTGATGATTGTTCTAATACAGCTAGATGATGGTCTACTTGTTTTCTTACAGACTTTATTTCTTTAATCAGTGTTTTCCGGTTGTCTTCAAGTTCATCTATCTCTTGAATATGTTCTTGCTCCCAATCTGTTAACGATCTTTCCTGGGTATCCAAATCTGTCAAAACATTTTGAATCTCCGGTTTAAGTCTGCCTGCGATCTCGCTACAAGTTTCGACCATTTCACAGCGCCTGTGTTGTACTGCAACACATGTTGAGCAAATAGCCACTTTACAATCCAAGCAGTAAAATTCTAGCACCTTGTCCTTATGTTCGTTACAGGGAATTTCGCGTTTAGTATTCCGAATGGATTGAAGAGGATTGCCTCGAATATCATTTAAAGATAAAACAACATGATCACGACATGCCTTGATGACATTGTGTGCTTCAATACAAGCTTCACAAAAAGAAACCTTGCAATTCTGGCAAAATACTTCCGCTTTGGAGATATTTTGACCTTGCCCTGCACGTGCACTGCACGATTCACACACCTGGTCTGCTTTGTGCATATTTATTTTCTCCATCAGGTTAGCAATCAAATGATTATCACTTATTCCACTCTTGATTTCTTTCATATCCTCGGACAATTCGAACTTTGTTTCTGTCCTGCATATTGGACATTTGAACACGACCGAGTCCCTTGGTTCCCGTCCTGTCACGTTCTCGTTGCCGTCCTGTGAGGTCGTTGCCCTCTGAACGTACTCATTCAAGCATCCTCCACAGAAAGTGTGGAGACATGGCAGCAACTTGGGATCCTTGTAGTGGTTCAAACAGATTGGACAGACCAGGAACTCTTCCTTTATTTGCTGAATGGTATCCATCTCAAGGTGTCTAGACGCTCGAGATTACCATATGACGTAACTTGCTCTGGCAACCAGACAAGTTCTCCAATAGCATGAAATGACTTATCTGAAAAGAGAAAAATGAAACTGACATAGTATTTACTTAACTTTTAAGGATCTGATAACATTATTATGTTATCTAATTAATAGTAGTCTGGATATTTAACCCATTACCGGTACTTCATGAATAATCAATGAACACACTAATGTATGAATATCAATTAGCCTATTGTTTATAAGGCGTATGAACAAAAAAGCTCTTGACCCTGATAAAAAACTGTAGATTCAGATCTTTATAACCCCACAAGCAAACCGAGGAGCCGTCTGATATTGGTCTACTCTGTTTCAAAAGGCGATCAAAGGCGCATCTATGGTGTAATGCAGTAAACCCTCTCTATAACGGCCACTAAATTATGTTGGCATTTAGGGTAGGTGGCTGCTTAAAGCAAGGTGAAAGTAAAACAGAACGCTCCTATATAGGAGCGTTCGGTTTTACTTTCACCTTGCTTTAAGCAGCCACCTGCCTCTATCACAAAATACTTCATGTTATTTAGTGGCCGTTATAGAGAGGTTTTACTGTAGTAACACATTAACATATAACATTTACTGAATCTGTGGATGTAGGGTGTGTGTTTCAAAACTTTTATTTAAAAGAGCAACTCCCATGGGAGGAGATATAGTTTCCGTTGAATGAATTAAATGAAGAGGGAATTAATCCTTTCTTTCATATAAACGCATTTTAATAACGCCTTTTTATACATTTGCAATCAGTGTAGACCTAGATCGGACGGCTCCTGTAGGAGTTGTCTGATCAGGATTTGCTCTGTTTGCGTATGGTGTGATATACAGTAAAACCTCTCTACAACGGCCACTCAATTACATCAAGTGTTTTTTGTTAAAAGCAGGTGGCTGCTTAAAGCAAGGTGAAAGTAAAACAGAACGCTCCTATAGGAGCGTTCTGTTTTACTTTCACCTTGCTTTAAGCAGCCATCTGTCTTAAATACCAACTAATTAACACAATTTAGTGGCCGTTATAGAGAGGTGTTACTGTAGATCTAAATGTACAGATTTTGTCAAAGGAAAAACATTCCCTTGAAACTTTCACGTTAAAAGCATTTAGCTAATAGATATCCATGTCGTTATTATATCACATGAATATTGAAAATGTAAAGGATTAAAAACATTGCTTGATAGTCTCCACTTGACTAGACATGTCGGTTTTTTGTCAGTTGTTATTAGAAGTCTACAGTACATGTATATGTAAGCTTATTAGAAATGGTAAATGGCACAGCTGTCTGTTATTTCAGTCCATGTGTTTAACATATTATCCTTTAAGCAATAGTTTGTCCTGTAAATTGTACATGTGTGCAAAGTGCGCTGCTGTTCTATAAACACATACTTCATTTCCAAAAGCATTAACAGTTTGCGTCGTTTTTAACTTCCTATTCAACACCCCCACCCGCGACGATAACACATAGTCCTTCAGAAAAGAATTAAGGCTACACTCATGTTGTACGTTTACAACCTACTGTTATTTATAAAACTCTCTATTTACCAGACGTGTTAAGTGATCTGGTCATTTATCTCCGGACACAAAGACGGACAATGCGGGGTATATGGATGTTTTCAACATCAAGGCTTTTCAAAATCACTTGACCGAGCTGACCCTTTGATCAGCGACATCCTTTAACCAGTCAGAACCGCACTTCCATATTAAAAATTTAAAGCCTCGCAAAAATACTTAAAGTTTAAACAGTCTGGACCCAGACCGGACTTGAAGTAATGTTGATTTGGCAAGGGCCAAAGTATGTTTCCAAAGATCGCTGTTTTGTTCACCTTATAAAGGTAACATAAGGCTTGGCGAGTGAAAAGCTTAAACGCACACTCTATGTATAGTTGTCACTTCGTTTGTTTGAAAGTTTAGCTGGTATCGTCAGAGCAGATTATATGCTAAGATTAATAGCATTTTTATCATGACAGCTATCGGAAAAAAGGCAGTGGCGATGCAATAAATCACATCCAAACAGGACCTTTAGTAAAGAATACAGTAGATCCTGCCTTAAGCGGCCATAAGAAGGGTCTAATTATGGGTCTGCACGACAGTTGGTAGCTTAATGTAGGCCAAGTAATGCAAAAAGTTCTTATAGGAACTTTCTATATTACTTTTGCCCTGCATTAAGCAACCACCTGCTTTTTAAGACTCCTATGTTCAATAAATGAATGACCGCTTATGGCAGGTTCTCGTGTTATTTATGTCTGTTTGGGCTTGCTTAATGCTGGGTGAAAGTTATGTAAAAAGCTCACTTGGAAGCTTACTCGTGACTTTCAGTCTGCATTAACCCTTCTCTTGCTGAATTTTAAAATACATTTCTCCTTCTTTACCCATGCTCTGTTGTAAAATTACATATATCTTCACTGTGTACAAGTATATCGCTGTGCAATCATTGCTCTGGGTGCATTGGTTGCACAATCAACTTGTAAATAGTGCAGACCCTGATGAGACAGTTCCTGCGGGAGCTGTCTCATCTGGGTCTTCACTATTTACAGGTAGGTATATTGACGTGAACAGCAAGCGAAGGGTTAACTCTTCCCTTCCAAATATTGTCATCTGCAAAGTTTTATCATATGCTACAATTTTCGTTTGTATAATTTTCGTCATTTTTCTTTTAAGCACATTACCATATTAACAAATAGTTTTGGATCCTGATGAGACGTCGAGACGTCGAGTTACTCAGGGTCTCATCGCGATCCAAACTGTTTGCATAGGTAATTACTAATCACAGATTGGATATTGGCAACGAAATAGTTAAGCTGCTACCTGTCTTAACCCATTACCTCACAGGCTATGTTTAGATCCAACCTCTTTGAATAAACCTACCGAAAAGGAGCATTAACTAGAGAAAGGGAATTTTTTAGAATTTTGTAATTTGAAACCATTGTGATAAATAGAGCATTTGCTTCTATTGGAGCAAATGCTCTATTTATCAAAATGGTTTCAACCGGGACTTTTACAGAGGCGTAGAAAGGCGTATTTATGGAGGAAAGGGTTAAATACCGACATTAATACGGTTTAGATGGGTTTATTGTATTCCTTTCACTTGTTTCAAGTAGAACTGAAATTCTAATTACGTTTAACAGTATACATATGCATGCACGAGCATACCCGTATTAAGAAACTCGCTCAATAATCTCCATAAAGGTCTGGTTAAACCGGAAGTAGCCAAATTCAAAGCTGATCAAATTTTTCAGCAGACATTATTTTTTCCACAGCAGAGTAAGGGTTAAACATGGATACCGAATGTCAGTTGTAGTTGAGTAAATGTAGACTATCCAACTGCATATTTATTAAAAATGAATTAAAATGCATGCGTGTACCGCGTACCTGTGTGAGTACTCATTAATGTTCACCTTTACCCATTCCCTCATAGGCTATTTTTATATCCAAACACTTTGAATAAATCTGCCGAAAAGGAGCATTAACTAAACAAAAGGGAATTTTTAGAATTTTTATAATTTGAAACCATTGTAATAAATAGAGGATTTGCTCCTATAGGAACAAATGCTTTATTTATCACATTGGTTTCTTAAAGTGACTTTTACAGAGGCGTAGAAAGGCGTATTTATGGAGGAAATGGTTATAAACAACAATACCAATTTTATTTACATTTCTCCATTTTTTACATCAGCTCTTGCTTTATCTCAAAACAATCTACTTTAACAACATGTACTGTTTGGTGATAATCGATTTTTTATGAATTCTCTTTTACCCCGTAACTAGCCAGTCACAACCTACAGTAGACACTCTTAAATCAATTCACTAATAGGCCATTTTATATCCAAACACTTTGAATAAATCTACCGAAAAGGTGCATCTACTAGCCAAAAGGAACATTTTAGAATTGTGTAGGCCCCCTAGTTATTAAATCATTGTGATAAATAGAGTATTTGCTCCTATGAAGCACGTGCTCTACTTGCCACAATGCTTTCAAAAAGTGGCTTTAGGGAATGGGTTAAACGGCTTAGTACAGGAATACACATGTATGTCAGCTAAATGCGTTTGTAAAAGTCACTTTCTGAAACTATTGTGATAAATAAGCGATTATCACAAGAATAAACATTGATGTAAGCTTAATGCAGGACAAAGAAAGCGTCTATTCTTCTACATTGATTTCGTTCTGCATTAAGCAACCACCTGTCTTAAAGACCTCAAATGCAACCCATTACCGCATAGGCTATATTTAGATACAACCACTTTGAATAAATCTACCGAAAAGGAGCATTAACTAAAGATTTTTGTACTTTGAAATCATTGTGATAAATAGAGCCTTTGCTCCTATAGGAGCAAATGCTCTATTTATCACAATGGTTTCACAAAGTGACTTTTACAGAGTGGTCAAAAGTTGTCAATATGAGGGAATGGGTTAAACTATTGTTGGGTGGTTCATATATATATATAGGTTTTACTGTAATTGTATTATGAAAACATTTATAAACCAGAACGAACAGAATCCAAACTGTATTGCATATTCGGATATGATCCATTTTTCACTTCCTTCCGATTCGAACAAACATTTCAGATATTATTGACTGAGTGTGAAATAGCTTGGATCCTTGTGAGATGCCGAGTTACTCGGCATCTCATCTGGATCCAATTTGTATGCTTATGCGACTCAAATCACGGATGTATGTATTTTTCGGGCAGATTAAATGTAATAATGATTACATTTAACCAATCAGTATCGTATTCAGAACATTTTGATATATTGCCACAATTCGTTTTGTCGGTTTTCCTTGTTAGCTTAATTCTCAAGGATTACCCATTTGGATGTGACAATAGATAAAAGGCTTATCAAGATACTTAAATATCTTTTCAACCGCTAAAATGTTGTCGTGGAAATGGGCAGTTTGCAAACAATATAGATTTACCGCCATATAGGAATAACTTAGTCTGATTAGGATAGACATTACAGTAGAAAGTCTCTTAAGCTACCATAACAAAAAGTCAAGTTCTATTTAGATATACATGTGTATAGTAACTTAATGCAAAACAAAAGCAATGCAGACAGTTTCCAATAGAGCTTTCTGTATTACTCTTGCCTTTCGTGAAGCATGGATCTGCATCATTTGCCTAAGTGTACAGTCAATCTCCTTTAAACCAGAATTATAGTAGAGAAAACATTAGGCAGGTGGCTGCTTAATTCAGGGTGAAAGTCATGCAGAAAGCTTTCTGTATGACTTTCACCTTGCATTAAGCTGCCACCTGTCTCAATGACAAATATTTATCCTAAATTGAACGTCCGATTTAGAAGGGGTTTGCTGTACAGTCTGAATACTTGGGGTGATTAGGGTACTTGTGACAATACCTCTCTATAACGGCCACTAAATTACACCAAGTATTTTGTGTTAAATGCAGGTGGCTGTTTAAAGCAACGTGAAAGTAAAACAGAACGCTCCAATAGGAGCGTTCTGTTTTACTTTCACCTTGCTTTAAGCAGCCACCTGCCCTAAATACCAACTAATGAACACATTTTATTGGCCGTTATAGAGAGGTTTTACTGTACATTAAATGCACAGTAGAACCTCTCTAGTGACCAATAGATAAATACACATCGGTGTCTTTAATGACAAATGGTTATTCAATGCAGAACGATAGTTGTGCAGAGATCTCCTTTGGGGGCTTTCTGTATTACGTTCGTCTTGCATTGCCTTAAAACCAAAGAATTTGACCTCTTTTGATGATTGTTTAATATGGTTATTTTACTCATTTACGAGATAAACCATAAGACCAGTTGTTCTCTAATGTACACATTTTAATGGTTTGATCAGTAATAATCTAATATTTGATAGTGTTTTTTCGATGGTATTTTTAATCTCATTTCACAGGAAATGCTCAATTTGTAACATTGCCCGAGATAATTTTATACAACTTCTATGTACAGTGAAACCCCTCTAAACCGGACGTAAAATACTGATATAAATATCGGTCTTGGAGACAACTGAAACAAATCACCAGACCTTTAAATCAGCACAAAACGATATACAATTTGTATGTTTTGTAAATAAAGTTATATTCTGTTCTGTTCTGTTACTTGTTTAGGATATTATGAGTCATGAATTCATTTTTAGAGACTGGCATACGTGCGGTTTATCAAAAAAAAAAACAATCACCATTATTGACTATGTAACTATTTTCGAGCAATATAATGACAAATAAAAACCGAAAGAATATTTTAACAGTCTAACTTGATTGTCCATTAAAACATCACACTAAATTGCTTTCAAAAAACAATTTATCGAGGGGCAATTTTCGAAAAGAAATCCGCCTTTGAAACTGATTGAAACAAATTACGAGAGAGAAAATAACAAAGCGCTTCATTGATTGACTAAAGTGCACTTGATAGGGTTAACGCTTTGCGCGTTAGCGGCGTATTCTAAATAAATTAAGCAAACAGTTTGGATCCAGATGAGACGCCGAGGATCCAAACTGTTTGATACTCTGATTATGTTGTTTAGTTTTCAAACAGAATGGTGGAAAACTCATAGATGAAACTTGAATTAGGCGACGTGGCAGTGAAATAGTTAAAACCCTTTAGCATGTGTTAATTGGCTTTGTAAACTGTCTAGATCTGGTTGAGATGCTGAGTGACCATTCTACACTGTATATCATTGCTTCTGGCTGGTATCAATTAAAAACTGGAAGAGTTACTAGCTATTTTAAGTTGTGTCAGAGAAGCCTGACAGTTGTCTGGTGTGTTAAAGCAGAGAGTTAAATATAAACGTCCCTGGCTAAGCTGGAATATCCTAATTAATCTAAATATTCGGATATACATTTCTCCAATCTCCATGTATTTGTGAAACTGAATAGCACGATTTTGCACTATTTTTGTTATAATTTTGAATTAGACTTACATAGTCGCGCATAATGAAGACCCTGATCAAACTGCTCTTGGTGGAGCAACTTTATTCTGAGTTTGCATTATTTGCCTAATTTTGTCTGCCCGAATTCTTAGCGTATTTAGGGTAGGTAAAAACTTAAATTTGCCTGAGGGTAGGAAAAAGTGGTAAGTGTTCATCTTACTGCAATGGTTTTTATAGGATGGCATTAGAGAGACACCCTTCTAAACCGGACGTTAACCTATTACCTCATAGGCTATTTATAGATCCAACCTCTACTGAAAAGGAGCATTAATTAGAAAAAAAGGAAAATTTTCGAATTTTGTAGTTTGAAACCATTGTGGTAAATAGAGCATTTGCTCCTATAGGAGCAAATGCTCTATTTATCACAATGGTTTCACAAAGTGAATTCTACAGAGTCGTCAAAAGTCGTCAATATGAGGGAATGGGTTAATGCAGGCAAGAAGTCATGCAGAAAACTGCCAAAAAAAGAAGTTTCTGCATTAAGCAGCTACCTGCATAACAAGACCTAAATTGTTCCAAGAGCTTTACTTTATATCTTATGTAGTGTCCAAGTACGTTTTTGTCTCGAATCTCGCAGAAATGATACCTTTGTTAAAACCGATATTAGTTATAAGCGAAAATATGATACTCTGAGCTTGTAGATAGATTCTAAGGTATTTTCACTGATTATACATGGAATTATAAATAGCTTAACCCTTCGCTTGCTATTCACGTCAATATACCTACCTGTAAATAGTGAAGACCCAGATGAGACAGCTCCTGCAGGAGCTGTCTCATCAGGGTCTGCACTATTTACACGTTGATTGTGCAACCAGTGCACTCCACAGCAGTAATTTCACAGCGAAATACTTGTACACAGTGAGGATATATGTAAATATACAACAGGGCATGGGTAAAGAAGGAGAAATGTATTTTAAAATTCAGCAAGAGAAGGGTTAATACTTATCCTGCTTTCCGCGATCTGACTCACATTTGAAAACAGTTTGGATCCAGATGAGAAGCCGAGTAACTCGGCGTCTCATCAGGATCCAGGCTGTTTGATATTCGATCAATAGTTTCTCTAAAACTAGTTAAAATTGCACCAGATCCAATTTCAAACATTTATTGTTTTGTCACAGCTGGGTAACAGCAAGATGCTTAATTAACCATTCTCTTGCTGAATTTCAAAATACAGTTCTCCTTCTTTACCCATGCCCTGTTGTTTAATTACATATATCTTTACTGTGTACAATTATTTCGCTGTGCAATCACTGCTGTGGAGTGCACTGGTTGCACAATCAACTAGTAAATAGTGCAGACCCTGATGAGACAGCTCCTGCAGGAGCTGTCTCATCTGGGTCTTCACTGTTTACAGGTAGGTATATTGACGTGAATAGCAAGCGAAGGGTTAACAATTCGGCGAATCGTATACTAACCTACGCAAACGATGTAGATCTAGATGAGGCAACGAGGCACTCGATAGGATCTAAACTATTCAATATGTTTATCGTATTAAAAAGAAATGACAGAAAATTAAGTTTTAGAATGTAATCATTGACAAAGTTTGACCAATAAATGGATTAAACTTTATGTCCCTATAATTTAGGGGTCAAATAGCGATCTTTATCATTCAGTTTCACATTGAACGCTTTTAACACGCAGTAAGTCTAGAAATAACAATCGTAAATTAGTCCTTCTCCATCTGTAAAAACAAACATGTCAGCTCAAATTTGGATCTGGCGCAATTTTGACTACTTCTGGATTCGTTCAAGCTGTTGAGAAACAATTGATCGAGTGTCAAACAGCTTGGATCCTGATGAGACGCCGAGTAACTGGGCGTCTCATCTGGATCCAAGCTGTTTGCAAATGAGAGTCAGATTGCAGTTGGCTGGAGAAAGGGTAAATAAAGGAGGCTTTGATATAAGGCAGTCATGCTGTGGTGCGGAAAAATGACTGGTGATCAAGCAACCGAAGAAAAGTGACTGCTGACAGCCTCTGATAAAGATCATTGCGTCATGTCCTTTTGTCGTCTAAATGGCTTGGTAGGCTTTTAACTGCTAGGTTGGCTGTCAAAGAGAATTTGTGATACACCTGTGCCAACAATTGGGATCCGGATGAGATGTCGAGTAACTCGGCGTTTCATCAGGATCCAAACTGTTTGATGGTATGACTATATTTCTGAAGGGAAATGGAAGAAAACATTATCTTTTGAAGGGGAATGAAAAAAAAGGTTATTTTTGAGAAATTTGTATCAGACGATGATTTTAGGAGACGACAATGGATTTAAATTGTAACTCGTGAGTAGGCTGTCGATGCGAGCAATCGCTTTGTTCCACTACGGTAAATTGCTGAATTGCCTGAAGCTTATAATAGCAAGTATACAACCGAAAACCTTCAAATTTCAAATTAGTTACATATCGGGGTCTTTATAATCCACAAGCTTTCTGAACGACTGTCATCCTGCATTAGGCAGCCACCTTTTTACATGTTTTAAACAGTTTCTTTATTGGACGGAGAATAAAGCATAGACGTCGATGCAACATTTCAAAGCAGCTATAATCACTTATGAACCGACAGTTACTGGTATATATCAATTTCGTAAATATACTTTAATTTTTACATGTGTATTCAATGTACTAGGGTTAGGGGAGTAAAAACGCATCAAGAAATTAAGCGAACTAAAATATGTCGCTAATCTTTACTTCATGAATATTAATGTAAGAAATAATAACACCATTAACCCATTATCTCATAGGCTATTTTTAGATCCAATCTCTGAAATAATCTACCGAAAAGGAACATTAACTGGAGAAAAGGAACATTTTAGAATTTTCTTGTTCTGAAGCTATTGTGATAAATAGAGCAAATGCTCTATTTATCACAATGGTTTCAAAAGGTGGCCTTTACAGAGACGTAGAAAGGCGTATTTATGGAGGAAAGGGTTAATATCAATTAATTATTTTTATAAAAGCAAATGAACACAGGAATCTTTAATCATGGCAGAAAATGTAGAATCAGCTCTATGTTATTGTAGAAGCAAACAGAGCGAACCCTGATTAGACGGTTCCAATAGGAGCTGTCTTTTCTGGGTGTTCTCTGTTTGTAAAGGCTTATCAATGCGTATTTATGGAGTACAGGGTTAACCCTTTCCCTGTTCTATATTTAGGCCAAATTTCAATACCTACTGAATATTCATTAACAAAATAGTTATTAAGAAATATTGAAGGTGGAACATTGTAGACATTTTAGAAAGTAAAGAAACAGATCTATCAAATTTTGTTAGCAAACAGAGCAGAACCTGATCAGACGGCTCCTAGGAGCCGTCTGATCTGGGTCTACTCTGTTTGCAAATGCGTAAAAAAAGTTTACATGAGGGAAAGGGTTAACAATTTATATATGGTAAACTCGTCGAAATCAAAAATCTAAAATCCATTCATTTTCATGACAGACCAGAGGGGTCCTGAAAAAGATTTATATCCTGTTGACAACCTTTGACCTTAATTGATACAGCAACTAATGCTGACCTAATTAGAGGGGCCCTTCACGAGCCCTTTGATCTGGATCTGCACTATATGCCTTTGTCCAATGTATGGGATCAAGGGCGTTTATGGATTAAAAGCGGGTGACGGCTTAACGCAAGGGGGCTCATGTAGAACGATCCTCTGGGAGCTTTCTGCATGACCTTCACCCTGCACCCAGTTCTCAACTCTTCTTTACTAAAAGTTCGCATTGGCGAGATTAGACTGTAGATACACGAATCAACATTCGATTATGAAGCCATCAAATGGTCTACAACATTTCTTTCAATGAAATCAATGCTGAGACATTTCAAAGATTGGCACATTTGTATGGCTCTGTTGTGGTTTATTTTGTCACTTCACTTCACCCCGTGATATCTAATATAACCCCTGTCTGATTTCCAGTACCTCGTACACCAGTATATCAAGTGTCAGCGAATGTAAAGGATAAAAACCTTATATCAAAATATTTAACTACATTTGAATGAAACCATTCAATGGACTAAATGGCCCTCTGCACGAAGAGCAATTTGTTTCGACTCCCTTGATATAGCGGATTGTTGAAGACATAATCCGCACAGTACCAAATATACTGTCTGTCCAAATTTGGATCTAGTGCAATTTTGTGCAATTCCGACTCATCGAAGCTTTTGATTAATTACAGTAAAACCTCTCTATAACGACCAATAAATTACATTAAGTATTTTGTGTTAAATGCAGGTAGCTGCTTAAAGCAAGATGAAAGTAAAACAGAACGCTCCTATAGGAGCGTTCTGATTTACCTTTACCTTGCTTTAAGCAGCCACCTGCCCTAAATACCAACTAATTATCACAATTTAGTGGCCGTTACAGAGGGGGTTTACTGTATTGACTAAGTGTCAAACAGTTTGGATCCTGATGAGACGCCGAGTTACTTGGCGTCTCATCTGGATCCAAGCTGTTTGCAAATGCGAGGCAGGTCTTGGATAGCGAGATGAGCACTAAGACTTACATTTTACAAGTGCGATGGGACAATTTGGTTTGCCAAGAATATTGTTTGTGCTGAGCCTATTTGACCCTTTACCTGACAGAGACACATTTTACGCCTTTGCAAACAGAGGAGACCTAGATCAGATATTCTAAACCAGACTCTATAGTTTCTGCCATGGTCCAAGCATAATATGTTCATATGCCATATAAAAACCCGCCAATAAATAATCCCGATGTCATTATTTCTTACATAGATATTCATCAGATAAAGGGTTAACTTTGACCAATTACAGTTTACAATGTGTTTAATTAGACGAGATGCAAACTCGTAAAATTCATTTCGATATCCTGGTATCAACTTATTTTGAACCATTACTTTTGCGTTAGTAATCACTTGCTGATTTTAATTTGCTGATTTTGATATACAATAGAACCTGTCTTAAGCGGCCGATCATTTATTGGACATATGAGTCTTTAAAAGCAGGTGGTTACTAAGTGCAAGTTAAAAGTTATACAAAAAGCCCCTTTAGGAGCTTTCTGCATTACTCTTGACCCGCATTTAAGGTACCACCTACCTTACAGACCCATAATTAGACCTCTTTTTGGTGGCCGCTTCAGACATTTTCTACTATATATGTATATAAATATATATCCAGATGGGTCTTGATTTGACAAAAATAAACTCCACTAATTTAACAACCCTGACGACCCGACAATTTTCTTACAAACTTCTTTTGAAAGTTACGCCTCGACAAAATACTTTAATCCGGTTGTCAAACAGAACATGCTGGGGTTTTAATATACTTTTTTGCTGGTCACATCTAATTAATCTTATGACCGAGTGTATCGAGTTTTTTCACTGAACTCTGTCACGCAAGAACGGAACACAACGATGGCATAAAATAAACCAACAGTATTTGCTGGTAGAAAAATATGGCCAGAATAGAATATACCAATGTCGAAGATATGGAAAGCCACAATTCACCCCACCGACGAAACGTACTTTTCTCTATAACCTGTAGAACTCAAGTGACCACTTAATGTGATTAAGGATGTATATCTATAAATGCAGATGTCTGCTTAATACAGAAGGAAAGTAAAATAGAAATTACTAAAAGGAGATTTCTGCATAAAGTTCGCCCTGAATTAAGCTATTGTCTGCTACTACGATCGGACCTTTTTGTGTGATTGAATTAGAGGGGTTTCAATAGCAACACCCTTTACTCAAATCAAAGCAAGGAACTCTATTTTCATTGATTATTCGTGAATCGGTAAGTTATTTAAGTTTCGGGACAGAACAATGAAACTTATATGTAACAACAATCCATTCATGTATTCTAACAACAAAAACAACAATAATAGTGAAGACTATTCAACTCATTCGACAAGTTCAATCTTCCATGAGGCCCTCAACAAGAACACCTATATATAAATGTATTAAAAAGAGTTAAAACAGATACTAATTAAAAACGAAAGGGTCCTTTACTAGTTTACTAATTTACATACAAATACCTATGCAAATACTTTGATATACATAAGCGCTTTTCATGTCAAGGAAACATATGTTGTCGACCTTAAATAGTTTTCTGCCAAGAGCAGATTTTTGTGTTTTGTTTTTGTCTTTTTATACCCTCGCTATTAAAAGATACATTAAATGAATAAACAATGGTGGACCGTTACGTATCCGGTCCTTATAACGATCACGTCCATTGTATGCAGTAGAACCTCTCTTAAGTGGTCAATCATGCACAGGGGTCTTAAAACGCAGGCGGTTGATTTATGCAGGGTAAGAGTAATACAGAAAGCTCCTATTAGAACTTTTGCATTACTCTGGACCTGCATGAAGCTACCACTGCCTTACAGTAATAAGACCTCTTTTTTATGGCCACTTAAATATGTAATTTAACTATTTTTACTCCATAGATACGCATTTGCATTTGCCTTTGTAAACAGTGTAGACACAGAACATAATGGTTCATGAAGGAGCCATCTGAATAGGATCTGACCTGTTTGCTTATGGAATTCTACAGTTTCTGCAATGACCAATATATCTCTTGTGAATAAACCGTTATAAATATCCAGCTAGATGATATTAAGGCATACATTATTTCTTCTATGAATATTAATGAAATAATTATGTCATATAAATGTAATTTTGAAAGCGTGCTGCGGTTTCTTCCTGCATTAAACTACAGTAAAACCCCACTAATGCGACCACATAAAAGAGGTATAATTCTTGGTGCTAGATGCAGGTGGTAGCTTAATGCAGGACAAAAGTAATGCAGAAAGCTCCTAGAGGAGTTTTCTACATTACTTTTTGTCATGCATTAAACAACCACCTGCTTATAAAGACACCCATGTCTATTCATTAAGTGGTCGCATTAGAGGGGTTCTGCTGCTGTACATGTACAATTGGTCATAGTTCCTTGTGTAGTAGTCTACACATCATCTTCTAGATAACCTCCAGCCTGCTACGGGCGATTCCGTGGTTACCATTGCCCAGTTTAAATCTAGGTGAGACGCCAAGTATTTCGGCGTCCTATGAAGATCTAAACTGTTTAACATTCTAATTGTGTCTTTGAAAATAATTGAAAGAAAGTCTTCGAAATGTAAATATCTTATCAGCGACAACTTGCTAAGCAGATTAAAAGCAAAAGTTTTATGTAACGTCAAATGCATAAGACCATACCTGATATATTTAACCCTTTTCCCTGTTCTTTGTTTATTCCTAATTTCAATACCTACTGGATAATCCATGGACAAAATACATGCAGTTATAATGAAATATTGAAGGTGTAACTCTGTACCCATTTTAGAAACTAAAGAAACAGATTTATCAAATGCCATTAGCAAACAGAGCAAACCCTATAGGAGCCGTCTGATACGGGTCTACTCTGTTATCAAATGCGTAAAAACGCATTTATATGAACGAAAAAGTTTACCATTATACCGCTATTAGCGAACTAGCTCGCATTTGCAAACAGCTTGGATCCTGATGAAATGCCGAGTTGCCGAGCTGTTTGACACTCGACCAACAATTACGCAAAAGTTTGATCGATTCGGAAATAGTAAAACTTGCACTATATCCAAATTTAAGCAGACAATATTTTTGTTCACATTAGGATGGGGGTTAACTGCGTATGACGCACAATATGTAAATGGAAAGATAAAATCTGCAGAGCGAAATCCAACATGGCCTCAGCAAGAAGTTACGAATGATTTATGGAGTATGCCATAATTACACTAAGTATTCGGACAGGCAAATATAGGCAAAAAAGTACAGTCCCAGATCTAACGGCTTCTGAATGAGCAATTTGATCAAGGTCTACACTATTTGGTATTCTGTCCGTCTAATATAATGTTACAGAAATGGTCCCTACCTGACCTATTCAGCTGTACAATACTAATGGAGAGGAGAGATTTGATATTCCGAATACATAGGATATTTAGTGTACTTTTATACATAACAGTCGGCAACACAAGACATCGGTGAATGAACGTTTGTTCTATTTAACAGCGTAGACCTAGATCAGTCGGTATGTTTTAAGGCGATGTCAGGTCAGGTGAAGGTGAGTAGTTTCTCTTTGCATGTGTCACACCCCAAATGAACAGTATAATACACTTATCAGATGCCATGTTTCAGTCTACACTGTACATGTCCGAATTTCCATGCTACATGTATCGTGACGTAAGCCAAGTAAACGTGATACAGTAAAGTCTCGATACTACGAAATTGTAGTAACGAAGAGTGTATGTTTTTGTAGCTAGGTGGCTGCTTAATGCAGAGTGAAAGTTATACAGAAAGCTCCTAGAGGAGCTTTCTGCATAACTTTCACCCTGCATTAAACTGCCACCTGTCTTAGATATCGGTCGTATTTGATTGTTCGTATAATCAAGATTGTACTGTATAAGCTATCTATTCGGCATATCTTTTGTACATACAAGATAATTATGACCAAATGCAAGTTTCGCATCATTATTCATACCCCATTATGCCACCCTTTACCTCATGAATATTCATTTAAGAAATAATGACAGTGCGGGTGTTAATAACCTGAACTTTTACAATAGCTTACAACCATTTCCTTCATGTAAACGTGTTTAATTATTCTGTAAGATAAATGGTCTTGAAAATGTCATGGCAGCCATCAACAAAATCTGAATGGGGATGTTGATACTACCATACACATACGGAATATCTCAAGCAGATTCTTACGCACGAACTCAATGTTTCAAATCAATGTGTTTATCTACCTGTGATTGATCGATATTTACCAATGGATAACCGATAAAACACAAATGCACGAATGTACATTAACTGATTTCGTAAAGGTATATCTTTGTATGGCATACATATACAGTATAACCCCTCTAATGCGACCACTTAATGAATAAACATATCTGTCTTTGTAAGCAGGTGGTTGCTTAATGCAGGACAAAAGTAATGCAGAAAGCTCCTCCAGGAGCTTTCTGCATTACTTGTGTCATGCATTAAGCTACCACCCACCTCTACAACCCAGAATTATGTCTCTTTTAGGTGATCGCATTAGAGGGGTTTTACTGTACCCAAATAGTGTGTGTGTGTGGGGGGGGGGGCTTTATCTAATCCCGCTATCTACACATTTACAAACAGTAGAATAGGAGATCCAGAAGAGACACCGAGCAACTCGGCATCTCATCAAGCTCCAAGCTGTTTGACACTCGGTCAAGAGTTCCCCAATAGCTTGATCTAATCGGAGGTATTCCAAATTGCACCAGATCCAAATTTGAGCAGACATTATTTTTACATTGGAATAAAGGTTAAAAGTATTCCTAACTTTGCTCAACCGAAAGTTTGTAATAGATTAAAGTTGTGAATAAAGGAAGTCCCAATGAATTTGATATGCAGTCTGTCTACAGTGTGTCTTGCGTTCGTCTGTTATCGAGATCGAAATGTCCACCACACAATGTTAGCGAAATTGACTGTAAAGATTTAGTATGAAATGAGACATTTTAGCTGAATAATTTTAACATTTACAGCTGTATCTCGTATATCGTGTTGCAAAAGCATTTACCTCTCAAGGTTTATTTTGACCGCCGTTGAAGATACCATTTCATGTTGACAACTTAATGCTGGCTATATAGGACTATTTTTGTTAATATCACGAATTAATCCTTATCCCGCTATCCGCGACCTGACTCGCATTTGCAAACAGCTTGGATCCAGATGAGACGCCGAGTAACTGGGCGTCTCATCAGGATCCAAGCTGTTTGACCCTCTGCCGATAGTTTCTCAAAAGCGTGATTTAGTCGGAAGTAGTCAAACTGCACAATATCCAAAACTGAGCAGACATTGTTTTTTAAGTATCATTCACATATTGCTGTAGGTGTATGGACTTATACTGAATTACATGTAGTTTAATATTTCAAAGAATTGAATTAACGCTTTGAATACGAGAAAAGAGAACACTGGAGATTGCAAACGGCGTAGGCTCAGATCAGATGGCCATTCGAGTGGTTCCATAATCAAGTTGTACGTAAAACCCCGCTAATAAGACCTATAATAGGAGCTTTCTGCATTACTTTTGTCCTGCATTAAGCAACCACCTGTTTATAAAGACACCCATGTTTATTCATTAAGTGGTCGCATTAGCGGGGTTCTACTGTATGCTGTTTGTCATTTTGAATTCCTCTAGTTTTATATACTAAATTAACTCTATAGTTTCACATTAATGTGGCATTCAACTTTGAATGGTCTGCCATCATGAGATGAAACTAGAGCTGACTAGTTCAGTGTCCCAATCGGGACAATGCTGAAGATTCCATGGGGTGGTCCGTCAATAGTAAACCCGTTTTAAGACGTTTGAAATATCTGCAAACAGACCGGATCTAGAACGGACGGCTCCTGTATCTGACATGGGTATTCATGAAGGTAAGGGTTAGGACACCACGCCCTTAAAACCAAGAACTAGGCTTCCTATTCGTGGTCACTCAAAATAGGATTTACTGTACATACAGTAAAACCCCTCTAATGCGACCACTTAATGAATAAACATGGCTGTCTTCATTAGCAGATGGTTGCTTAGTACAGGACGACGGTTATGCAAAAAGCTCCTATAGGAGCTTTCTGCATAACTTTTGTCCTGCATTAATCATTAATGAGATAAAGGGTTACAGTGGTAAATACGCTATTCCTACCCATTTACCCGTTTTTCTACGCGTAAGAAACGGGTAGTGAACGGTTAACGGACGGTTAACGAACAGTTACGCGATAAACGGTTTACACGCGTTAAACGCGTAAAGAAACGATTATACCAGAGAAGTTGCGGTAGGTGCATAAGTTTTCCGTTTCATGCGGAGATTTCGGATCTTATCGATGATAGCCGTTTTCAAAAAAGTCCGAATGAAACGGGTTAGCCAAAATAAGAATCGATTCGTCACTCAACGAACGTTTAGCGGTTAAATCCCGGTTAGTGTCGACGATATGCTAATTTTGGTAACGATATGTTCTTAAATTGTGTTTGTACAAAGCTATAATATCGGATATCCACTGTATATCAAACAAATGGATTGAAGAATTAGTTCTTTTTGAGTAGGTTTCTACATTTCAGATAAAAAAAACTGTCACAAAGTAAACCACCAAATTTTGGATCTAGAATGAAGAAACCTACTAAAGAATTCAGATCTATTCTATGTCTTAACTCTTTCCCATTTGAATATTTCTGTCAGAAAAAAATGACATCATGAGTATTTATTAGATCTTGCTGAATTTAACAACGGTAAAAGTGCACACGCCTTTTTGATATTTGAAGAAAATATAGTCAACTCTATTAATTTATAATTTCATAAGCAGAGTGGGCCCTAATCCGAAGGCCCCTACAAGAGCCTTCATGTCTAGGTTTACTCTGTTTGCAAAGGCGCAGAGTGTTATATTCATGTGTATGTAATGGGATAAGCAAATAATGCAGACCCAAGATCAAACGGCTTCCACGCGAGCAATCTGATCTGAACCTCTTACGTTTTCAAAGGTGTTTTCATCATTATGAGGTAGATCTAAAGCGTTTTAAACAAATAATCATATTTCATGCTCACATATAACTATGAAAACGTTCTTATTATTTTGTTACTTTGTGAAGATTAAACCTTTGTATGCCGAAATCTAAAAATGGAATGGCCCATCATTGTTTAACTGTATATTCCATTCATTATTACCAGGCTTAAATTTGCTAGATGATTTTTAAGTAGGCCTATGAAAATACTAGTGAAGACCCTGATTAACACCCTGATTTAGTAGCTATATTGTCTGTGTTTACACTGCTTTCAAATGTCAGTACTTTTGTTCCCCGCATTCAAATATTTGAAAAATACTAACTCTATAATTGTTATGAATGCATGAAAATAAATTGTCTTATTTGAAGACTTTATTATTTACCCAGCCTAAATATACGATCAAAGCTGCCAGATGGTCAGTAAATCCCCTAGCTATTTTCTCAGCAGGGGACAATGGTCTTGACAGTGATCACACCACTGCTTTCTTATCAACAAATTTACGAACTATTACGTAACAGAAATACCAAATAATGTGCCCAATGATCTAAAAGTATGATTTGTTAGCTTCTCCAAAATACAAGAAAACTATGTTTTGAATAATTGTAGATTTTTGGCTCAGCACAAAGTTAAATCCAAACGTTTTAGACCAATTTAAAATTTAGATTAATATAAATTCTAGTTTTAAAGATAGTTTAGATTGATATGATCTATATCTATTGTAAAATACTTCTACTATATCTTCTACGGTACTGTACGTACAGTAGCAAAAAAGACATTTTACAACACATAGATGAACGCAATGAGAATGTAGATCTATATTTTAATATAGATCTAGATCTAGCTAGATCTTATGGAAATGAAACGAGAATTAAAAGTTTAAATATTGTTAACCCTTTCGCTGCCAATATCGGATCTGTGATTACATTTGCAAACAGTTTGGATCCAGATGAGACGCAAAAGGTTTTGGACCCAGATGAGACGCCGAGTAACTCGGCGTCTCATCAGGATCAAAACTGTTTGTTACTGTTACTATGGTTTTGAAACAAAAATGAAGAAAATCAAAAGAATGAAAATTTGTAGCAGACGACAAAGTTAGCAGACGACAGAGTTTGGCAGCGAAAGATCTTAATTTTACATATCAGGAGTGTCCAACAGGTAAATGAGAATGTCTCCCATTTCAAAGAAAGGCCATATCAAGGCTTACCCCCTTTCGTCCATGATTACTCCCCTTTCATCCGGGCTCTTAAACGTTTAGGAAACGCGTTAAGAAACGCGTAAACGAACGGTTAGAAACCCGTTTAACGAAACGGCTAAGAAACGGGTAACGAACGGTTAGGTAACGCGTAAGAAACGCGTTAAGTGGGTAGGAATAGCGTATTTACCACTGTAAAAGGCAGCATCAGGTTATGCTCTATTTGTCACCGAGGTCAGCAAAACAGAACAGGCTCTTATGGACGGCAGAACCTGTGACCAGACTCTACGTTATCAACAGAGTGAGCAGATCTGGTCTTACACTGTTTGAAATGGCTAAAGGTAGGCATTTCATAAAACATATAGTGCAGCGTACAATTCATGTACTTTAACCCATTACCTCATATGCTATTGTTAGACCCAACCTCTTTGAATAAATCTACCGAAAAGGGGCATAGCTACTGAAAAAGAAAATTTTAGAATTTGTGGTTTGAAACCATTGTGATAAACAGAGCATTTGCTCCTATAGGAGCAAATGCTCTATTTATCACAATGGTTTCACAAAGTGACTTTTCCAGAGTCGTCAAAAGTCGTCAATTTGAGGGAATGGGTTAAATCCAAACTTAATTCTGAAAAAGAAGTATCTAAACTTTGTCTCATATATATGCAAATTCAGCAAATATATAGTTATAGTATATCTAGCCTTTTGAATGAATTTTCTAATCTATAAATCGATATGTCCTGTTGTCACATTTGTCAGCCATGTTTGCAGACCACTCATGTGCCCACCCTGTCAGTATGTTATGTAGATTATATTTGTACTCTGCACCCAGAGATAAAGCGGGTATGTACTCTATCATTTTACCTATTGTCAGATCAGTAGGCCTATGTCAAATATCTCTAGCGACTTCCTGTATTCCCTGTTCTGTTTGATAAAAAACCCAGGTACATTGACTATTACAAAGGCATGAATCGAGACCATAGGTTTGTTTTTCATACTTATGTGTTGTATATAACCTTTAGTTTGATAACGTGGTTTAACCCTTTGAACGGGAGGAAACGACTGTGCTGTCATTTGTAAACAATGTAGACCAATCTGATACATCAGCTCTCTGATCAGGTCTGCATTGTTTGTAATTCCACTTCTTAAAGCCAATTTAAACCTTACAAACTGAATGGGCTCCCTATCGAAACTTCAGTATTCAAGACATTATATTTCTTTATTCAATACATAGAGGATTTTACATGAGTGTTCATTACAAATTGTTTTTTTATGAAACGAGTTTACTATAATATGACATGAACTTTAACGAGTGTAATATTCATTATAGTAAACGTGTTTCATGAAACAATTTGTAATGAACACTAATGCAAGATTCTTTTTTATCAAATAGCCCTTAAAACGTGCAATAGAAAGTGAAACAGACTATGTCTGACTGCCATTACTTACAGAGTAGTACAGCGGGATTCAAACTGCTCATTTGCATAAAAAAATGCACTAGTGCATTTCCGCGATTTACGACACTCTATTTCGGCACTCCCACACGGTAGATTATGTGATCATTTTTGCTTAAGCTGTAACAGACGTAGCTGACAGAAACCTGCTTCGTGACATTATGAGTATTCATGTAAGAAATAATGGCGTCAAGTCTTTCTTTCATTCATTCATTCATTCATTCATTCATAGAAATTAGATGAATATTTATAATTGCATGTGGAAAATGGCAATTTAGCCATGACAGAATCTACAGAAATAGATCAATATATATGTAGTCCAATACCCAAACACAGCATACCCTGACCAGGCAGCTCCTACAGAAGCCGTCTGATCTAGGTCTACTCTGCTAGCAAATGCGTTAAAAGTCATTTGTATCAGGTAAAGGGTTAACCCCTTTAACCCTGAATTTTCAAATGGACTATTCCAAAATTCATACAGGTCAAGCTTACCGTAAATATTCAACTTTATTTAAAAAAGAAAACTATAACTTGACAAACAGTGCAGGCCCTGACGAGAGAGCTTCTCTATGAACGCTTTCATCAGAGTCTACACTATTAGCAAAGGATAGTAGTGGCTCATTCCCGCAATGAAAGAGTTCACTACCATAATTAGTTGATGTCCCAAGTTCTAGTTCAATTACAGTAGAACCTGTCTTGAGTGGCCATTCATGTATTGAGCATATGAGTCTTGAAAAGCAGGTGGTTACTTAATGCAGGGAAAAAGTAATGCAATAGCTCCTTTAGGACCTTTCTGTATTACTTTTAACCTGCATTAAGCTACCACCTGCCTTACAGACCCATAACTCGATCTGGTTTTGATGATCGCTGACGACAGCTTCTACTGTATTGTCATTTTATGCTTACAATCAGCTATACCAAATATTTGTACAGACATTGGCAAACGACCAGTGATCTATAATTCAGCATTATTGATATGTTTTATATCAATTTCGAGTATATATGCACATGCCATATATAGCCCTTAGCCAGCTATTCACGACCTGGTTCGAGTTTTGCAAACAGCTTGAATCCAGATGAGACGCCGAGTAACTCGGCGTCTCATCAGGATCCAAGCTGTTTGCCACTCAGTCTATAGTTGCTCAGACGCTTGATCGAGTCGGATGTAGATTGTTGTTGTTTTTTACACACAGCGGGATGAGTTAACATATCTAACCCGTATGGGCCTCACAAGGTACAATGTACTCCATAATCTTTGTCCGCGAAGTCACGGCCATTAAAAGAATACATAAACATAATGTTTGCACTGATAGAAAATAAAATTTAAAAGGACAATTAAGAAATCAACAGATGTACGCAAGTTACTCAAAGTAACTGATCGCTCGTGGTACAGTAAGTCCTCTTCAAAAAACAAATCCCTTCAAAGTAATCTTTTAAGATAAGAAGTCTCAAAAGAGGGGCTTGATTAATGCAAAAACCCTCTCGGATGACCATTTGAAAAAAGAGGTTTTTCAGAGATAGTGGTTGCTTATTGCAAAGCTTCTCAATTAAACACTTTGTCAGTAACATACACATTATCATCTGTCTTGTTACATGCTACAATTAATTGTGAAAGTTATTAAAAGAGTTCGTTTAATAAAAAAAGACTCTCTCTTCTCTTCTCTCTTGATTGTCTCTCGATTCCGAGGAAGACGATATTTCATCTGTGGGTACGCCTGTGGCTTCGGAGTCCAATGTCTGAGGCACACTATTACTATTTTCTGAGACTACTTAGTGGATCAATACAAGGTCTTTCAAAGCAGGTACCCTGTTTGCTTTTAACCCTTTCGGCGCCAAATTTCTAATTGTCGTCTGCAATCCAATTCTGTTAAATCATTCGGTAAAATAAGGGAATAAAATAAATAAATGCAAACTTCAAAAGAATAATGCACATATGTAGAAATAGAGTTTGAGACAAATAGTGAAGTCCCTGGCCAGACGCCGCCGCCCCCGCTGGTCTGGGACTGCACTATTTGTCGCGGTGCATTTATGCGACATCGGCGGTGAAAGGGTTAAAATAATATAAATATGACTTTACAGATTATACATTGGCCTAACTACTCTGTGTTCACATACCATTATAAAAACAGCTAATTAATTTTCATACAGTCATTATTTATCACATGAATATTCATTAGGTAAACAGTTAATTGTATTTTATGTTAAACTGTCGTCTAGTGCAGTGTTCTCTGCGCATACATTAGATAAAATAATTAGCATTCCAAGTACGTACAGTAACACACCCTTAACACTAGACCTACAGTAAAGACGATGTAAGAAATTTTAGACAGAGGACTGCTAAATGCGTTTTGAATGTCATTCTAAAAGTTCTATCGAGAGTTTTCTTCATTTCTTTCAACCTGCATTTTATGTTATCTGTTTTAAAGACCGGCGTGGATACAAATTTGAAATTCAGCTTCAGAGATTTGTTTCTATATTCATGTACTGGCTTAAAAGTCGTTAGCTGTTTTATCCTTCCTACTGTACCATTGCTGCCCCACCCTACATTTAAGGCAGATTGTGTCATAATCATCCATTTTATACCTGGAGTTTAGCTTCACCATTTACATTGTTAATATCTATGAAAGTCTCGGCATTTTATGAATATTAATTCAGTGTTTGCACTAAAAGTTACAAGGACGAGTTTCGTACAAAGGCAATATGTAGCGAATCAGTTATGTTATATATACAGTAAAACCCCACTAATGCGACCACCTAAAAGAGGTATAACTCTGGATGCTATATGCAGGTGGTAGCTTAATGCAGGACAAAATTAATGCAGAAAGCTCCTATAGGAGCTTTCTGCATTACTTTTGTCCTGCATTAAGCAACCACCTGCTTATAAAGACACCCATGTTTATTCATTAAGTGGTCGCATTAGAGGGGTTTTATTGTATAAACAAAAGAGCAGACCCAGCGCAGACATCTATTGGAAATGTTCCGGTATAGGTACCTGTATTCTCTATCATGACTAGACACTGTTAAAGTTTTGTCAATAAAGCACTTATATATTCATCTACTTGCCAAGGCGTAAACGTGAGCTAATTAACCATTTCCTTCATATAAACGCTTTTCACGCATTTGCAAACAGAGTGGACCCAGATCAGACAGCTCATACATAAGTCGTCTAATCAGGGTCTGCTCAGTTTGCTAATGGCATATGATAGATATGTCTCTTTACTTTCTAAAATGGCTACAATGTTCCACCTTCCATATTTCATTATAATTATTTTGTCCGTGAATATTCAGTAGGTATTGAAATCTGGAATAAACATAGAACAGGGAAAGGGTTAAGCTAAGGTTTAGGCAAACCCGAAACCTAATGACTGTATCATAAACATCTTAAGCATTGCCTCCCCTCTACAGAATAATGGATGCTCAAATCTGGGTCTAGTGCATTTTGACTACTATCGATTTGAACAAGCTTTTGAGACTATATTGACCGAGTGGCAAACAGCTTTGATCCTGATGAGACGCCGAGTAACTCGGCGTCTCATCTGGTTCCAAGCTGTTTGCTAATGCCAGTGAGGTCGCGGGTAGGGGGATAAGGGTTAAGATTTAATACCCTGGGCAAGGTGTATTCTATTAAACTGCTATCTGCTTTAATGATCCAGGTACATTTTTCATCCAGTTTTCAAACAATTACGACAAAAAGCTTAAAACAGTTTGGATCCTGATGAGACGCCGAATTGCTCATCTTCTAATCAGGTAATAGACCATCTGCAATTGTAACCAACATCTCGCCAAAGGTAGCTAAACTCAAGCAAGACTCCTAATGCAGATTATGACAGGTAAAAATGGATACACCCATACATAATTAGTTGCATAAATTTTAGCATTACAGTAGAACCTCTTTAAAGTGGCCACTTAAATTCGTTCATACCTGTGTCTCTAAAAGCAGGTGATTGCTTAATGCATTACAAAAGTTTTTGTATAACGTTCATCCTGCATTAAGCTACCGCCTGCCTTTAAGACCAAGGAGTATGCCTCATATAGGAAGTTGCTAAAGAGGTTTTACTGTACACTGTATGTTATATTATGCATTAATTTGTTGTAAGGTACAACTGCAATGTTTAACGTTTAACACGCTATCTCATAGGCTATTTTTAGATACAACCTCTTTGAATAAATCTACCGAAAAGACTCATTAATTAGAGAAAAGTAAAATTTTAGAATTTTGTAGTTTGAAACCATTGTGATAAATAGAGCATTTGCTCCTATAGGAGCAAATGCTCTATTTATCACAATGGTTTCACAAAGTAACATTTACAGAGTCGTCAATATGAGGGAATGGGTTAATACGCTACTGAGGTATCGGTTGTTACGTCTGTGTATAGTGTTGATCTAGATCAGACATCGAGCAGTTTGGCATCTCATTAGTATCCAAAATGAGTGACACTCTGGTTAAAGACTTACACAAAGTCTGAATAAGACGCCATTTTCATTTTCTATTGACCAGCTTGTCAGAGGTAAATCCTAGAAGATATATAATAAGGACTTACACAGGTCACATAATCACTATATAATCACCTTGTGTATTATGGCCGGCGTCAGGGGAAAGAAAGACACTCGGACATTTTTTCAACAAAGTAGATCCAGATCAGCAATTGTGATCAACGTTAATGTTCTACAATAATTTGCAGTAGTTTCAGCAATAGCGTCAAGTACTGTTTAAATCATAACAATGGCGACAAACAGGTCAAACACAGTGTTATTAATGCAGCAGCTGATCTGGGTCTGCAGTTCAAGTAAAAGTCCAATTTCTCTCTTTATACGTAGTTACGCTGATCTCACGGTATCTTATAACGGAGTTGTAATCAAATATTGACAATTCCTTGAAAAAATGTTTTCACCTGTTCTGATAAAGATACTTCCTAGTATGTAAAGCAACTGAATATGTCCACATAAAATATTAGCTGGCTGATTTTGAATTCAGGGTCCATGCTTATAAGACGTTTAGTTGAGTCTGAGATCGTTCTCAAGTTTTTGATTGGTCAGATTTGAGCCTTTGGCCCAAATCTGACCAATCAAAAGCTTGAGAACTCAAATCTGACCAATCAAAAGCTTGAGAACGAAACTCAGACTCAACTAAAAGCTTTATAAGCATGGACCCTGGCCTGTCAGTTAAGATGTGTAATGATATCAAAATCTCATATATTTCAGCCTTGGAGAGGCGATTCTTATGGGAAGCAGCAAGATAGGGTTTAGCGGAGAAATATAAGAAATATTGTAATTACAGTTGAACTTCGATAGCTCGAATTCAGATAACTCGAACTTCAGGATAACTCGAACTAAACGTTCGGTCCTTCGTCAATTTACAATACAGAATTGCTCTAAAATGTTCTCACTACGCATATCTAGAAACACATGCGACAGCTTAACCCTTCTCTTGCTGAATTTTAAAATACATTTCTCCTTCTTTAAACATGCCCTGTTGTATAATTATATATATCTTCACTGTGTACAAGTATTTCGCTGTACAATCACTGCTGTGGAGTGCACTGGTTGCACAATCAACTTGTAAATAGAGTATACCCTGATGAGACAGCTCCTGCAGGAGCTGTCTCATATGGGTCTTCACTATTTACAGGTAGGTATATTGACGTGAATATCAAGCGAAGGGTTAATTAATGCAGGTCTAAAGTAATGCAGAAAGCTCCTGTCTGAGCGTATCGCATTACTTTAGACATGCATTAAGCTGTGAACTTGAGACATTGTTCGGATTAGAAATCGGATAATTCTAACTTTGGTTATCTCGAAGTAGTTTTTATGATCCCTTGAAGTTCAAGCTATCGATGTTCAACGGTATATTTCTTAAATGCGCCTCTAATTTACACCTGCTTTGAATCTAAATAAATATTGTGCTTAAATTACATGTAATGAGTCCATTCGGTTCGTGTTCTCGTGTAGCTTTGGTATAATTGATTCATACTGCTGGCGTGACTGAAATTAACCACAATTGATTTAAGCTCAGTTAGATATAAGCATTGCGGAAAACTACAAAACACTATCTAATAATAGATAAGATATGCACATGAATCATAATATCAATGTAAGGTTTAGTTGTGCAGCTGTTTCCTTCCATGTACATTTTACAACATAACCTCTTTTTGAATATTTATTAACTGGACCTTTATAATTATAATGAAAACAGTATTGCGTGGTCATGGCAGAAACTGTAGAAACAACTATATATTACTGTAGACCCCCTTTACTGCGACCCCTTAATGATTAAACATTAGCTGTCTTTATAAGCAGGTGATTGCTTAATGCAGGACGAACGTTATGCAGAAAGCTCCTATAGGAGCTTTCTGCATAACCTTCGTCCTGCATTAAGTTACCACCTGTCTCTGCAACTTGGAATTTAGAATTATGCCCCTTTTTGGTGGTTCCATTAGAGTGTCTTTACTATATATCATAAGCAAACCGGAAAAAGTCTGATCAGACTGGTTCTACTACGGGTTCTACTCTGATCTGGTTCTACTCTGTATGCAACCCCTTAAATATTCGTCTTTAACTCTCTGTTGGGTAAAGGATTAAGCCAGTTATAAGTAGCTTAATACAGAGTAATACGGCCATTCATCTAGCAGTAAGCTTTCACATCCAGTCTGCATTAATCAGCCACTTGATTTTAAAGACCCTCGGTTTAAGACTTATTGTAGTGTCCGCATTAACGAAGTGTTACTGCACACGTATATTAACCATTTGCATGCGACAAAAGGAATATAGCTGTCATTTGCAAACAGTGTAGACCCAGATCAGAGGGCTCCTCTAGGAGCCCTCTGATCTGGATGTTCATTGTTTGTCACTCAAGCTTATGTAACAGTTTTATGTCGAATGGATTGAATGATATCGAATGGATTGCATAGTTAAACACTGATGAGCCTCTCCATTTTGAATATTTGAAGCTTTTCAAGAGATTATCCATGTTTGTCTCGCAAGATTTAGAACGAACACGGCTTATCACTATACATACTACATGTACTTAATAGAAATAGAATTTGCCATGCACTATATATTCTCGGACTGTTCCAAACAGAGAATAAATATTAACATGACCTAATTACCCTAAGTAGTTGGACAGATAAACAGAGGCAAATAGTGCAGGTCGTGATAAAACTGCCCCTGAAGGAGCAAATCACTATTTGCTACTTTGTCAGTTCAATTTAAAGTTGTCAAAAAGTTTCCAGGTTGACTGATTCAACCTTACAAAGCAGTGGTGAAGGGGTGGGGCTGGTTATCTGAATACTAAAGGTAATTAAGGTACGTAAAGAAGGCGGTGTGAATTAATCAGATACATGAAACATATACAATAGTCAAATAAAGGCCTTTCATAATACTTGCAAGGATTGTCACTGTAAATTTATGCAATGGATGGATATGCATTTGCAATGATAATACTGGAATAAAGGAAATACTGTAAGCATAGCCGTGTTTATATACACTATACGTATAGACATTTTCAGGAGTTTACTCTCCATTCTCGTCCGAGTTAATTAGTAAGTGTTTACTGAGTTCATTAGTAAGTTGAGTTCAGTAGTAAGTGTTTGCTGAGTTCATTAGTAAGTGTTTACTGAGTTCATTAGTAAGTGTTTACTGAGTTCATTTACTGAGTTCATTAGTAAGTGTTTACTGAGTTCATTAGTAAGTGTTTGCTTGGACAGAGTTTAAGTATCACCAATGAGATGCTTGAGAATAAACTCAAGCTCAAGTGAAAAGCTTTATAATCCCAGGTAATGGTGCACTTGGTTTGCAAAGCTCAGGATGCACCCACATTATCTCTGGGTGCGGCTCATACCTTTAACCCTTACATTGCTGGACACGAGCCACTAATGTCCTTTGCAAACAGTTTAGACCCTGATGAGAGGGCTCCTAGAGGAGCCCTCTCATCAGGGTCTGCATTGTTTATCATGTTACATTTTTCTTTAAAAAAAGTCCCTAAATATTCACCATAAGCTTGACCTGTTTGAATTTTGGAATAGTCCATTTGAAAACTCAGCGTTGTAAGGGTTAATGCTAAAATAACCTTTATCCCAACTCGCAATTACAAGTACATTAGATCCTGCCTTAAGCGACTGTATATCAATTGGACACAGAACTCTTAAAAAGCAGGTGGTTGCTTAATGCAGGACAAAAGTAATGCAGAAAGCTCCTATAGGAGCTTTCTGCATTACTTTTGACCTGCATTAAGCTACCACCTGCCTTACAGACTCTTCCTTACATCCCCCTTTTTAATGGTCGCTTAAGACAGGTTCCACTGCATGTTCATTCCAAGTGAAACTCTAAATAATTCCGCGTCTCATCTAGATCTGATCAGGGTCATACTTATTTGCTACTCAATCAATAAGTTATCCTTTAGCCGACTGAGCAAACTTTGTTGGTAGAAAATGTCATCGTCTTTAATAGTCAAAGTCGATTTATCTTCCATTTATTTTCAACAACACGGTCCGAGTATCAAACAACTTGGGGCCTGATGAGACGCCGAGTTACTCGGCGTCTCATCTGGATCCAAACTGTTTGTATTGGAAATCATTCACCCGCATTCAGCAGGCTAAAGGTTAAAAACCCTATAATTAGTTATAAAAAAAATCTAATAAGTAACTCGTTAAATTAAAAAAGGCAGCAGACAAGATATTTATCTGGTGATCATTTTCACGTCAAGATGGGTTAACCCTTTACTCCATGAATATTCATGTAGGAAATAATGACATCATGAATACCAACGATTTATGATTTTGTAACGGTGTATGCACACAGTAAGTGTTGATCCTGATAGAATCTGTAGACTTAGTTCCTTATATAAAACGAACAGACCTTGGTCAGGAGGCTCCTACAGTTGCCTTCTGATCTGGATCTACTCTGTTTGAAAAAAAGGCGATAAAAGGCGTTTTCATAAAGTAAAGGGTTAACTCTAAAATTTCGCAAATGCTAATACCTATGCAAACAGTTTGGATCCAGATGCAGACAATATTTGGCCGCGAAAGTTACATAAACGTTACTTTACATTTTACATACAAACTGATACATGCAGTAACAATGTATACATGACGTCAGAAATATAACACCTGTTAAAACATCATTGTCTCCTGAATCCCTGAAGCTCATGTTTACCGAAGAATTTTACGAATTGTCCATTACAGTATCTAATAACTGGAATCCGACCAAGACCATTCAGATAACATGTGTCTGATCTGGATACACACTAACTCTTGACACTGTATTTTGTTTTTGACAAAATGAAGGAAAATGACAGCCTCTCGCTAAGCGAGAACGTAAATACAATTCATAAACACATACTTATTTGTAAATCAATCACTATGTATTTAATGTTTAAAAGAGATTTCAAAAGTTTTAAAACTCACCCTCTGAAAACACTCAAAATTAAATCCCGTCCAACGTACACATTAAGCTTTTTCGAACACCTATCTTAACCAATACACATCCCAACTTTCATAGGACTGGTTTTAATACTGTCACAGACCACTGACCATGTGGTACATAGTGTTACCTACATATATATTGGCAGGCATGTTTTAACCCTTTCATTGCTGAGTGTATACAACCATTTACTTCATGAATATGCATGTAAGGATAATCAGATCTATATTATTCCATAAGCAAACAGAGAAGACCCTGATCAGACGACTCCTATAGGAGCCGTCTGATCTGGGTCTACTCTGTTTGTACAAACGTTAATATGCATATCTATGAAGTAAAAGGTTAATATGGATTAGTTGTTTTGTGTTTTACTAAAATGGCATATCATTTACCAGTGGAGTTTGAAGTGCAAACACTGCAGACCCTGGTCAGAGGTTTTCTCTAGAAGTCATCTGATCTGGGTATACACTGTTTGCAGATGTCAGTACACTTGTTTCTCTCATTTAAAGGATAACCCCTTACAGTGTGGGACACGGGTCACTAATGTCATTTGCAAACAGGGTAGACCCATATGAGAGGGCTCCTGGAGGAGCCCTCTCATCAGGATCTGCACTGTTTGTCATGTTACACTTTTCTTAAGAAAATCCTGAAATGTTCACCATATGTTTGACTTGTTTGAGTTCTGAGTTTTTGTCCATTTGAAAATTCAACGTTAACCTCTAAGGGTTAACCTCTTATCCTGCTGAGTCTGACCTAACTCAAACATTGACATATATATTCGATCCAGAGCAGACAATCAGTTACATGTACCAGGCGTCTTATCTGGATCCAAACTGACTGATGTTCGGTCAGTAGTTCATCAAAATGTTCAACGAACCAATGAGGCAAAACATTTGCAGCGCATGAAAGTTTTGAGCAGACATTATTTTAGCATTAAGGTAACAACTAAGTGATCAAACTGCGATAGCATTAAACTCTTTGCCCACCAACCATGCGTCGTCTGCAATTATTGTCGTCTGATTTTTATTTTTGAAGCAGAGTTTTCTGAACTTTGTTTTTTGAAGGCAACAACCAGGGAGGAAAACAGTTCGGATCCTGAGGAAATGCCGTGATTGGATCCTAATCTGGGTCTAAATTGTTCGTAAATTGCATCTCGATTTCGAACATAGCGCTGCAATAGCGAGATTAAGACATCGTCATAGGAGTGCAGGACAAGGTACAGTACAGTACGAATATGAATAAACCTCCTTTGTTGTTCTTTTCACTAATTGTTCAGATAGCAAAACATACATTTAAATCTTTACCTGATTAATATTCATTTAAAAGTAATTACTCATACATATAAAATTAATGAACGGTCCTGACTACTATGGTATGTGAAGGCATTGTTTTTAGGCAATATCAGAATATATATAATTTCACCAGCAGATCATTGATCAGGCTGCATCTATACAGGAGCCGTCTGAAATGGGTCTACTCTGTTTGCAATGCGCCAAAACATTTTATCAGGTACAAGTTTAACCAATTTACTCATACTGACGCCTTTTTGCGCCTCTGTAAAACTCAATTATTGAAACCATTGTGATAAATAGAGCATTTGCTCCGTAGGAGCAAATGCTCTATTTATCACAATGGTTTTAAAACTACACAATTCTAGAATTCTCCTTTTCTATAGCTAATGCTCCTTTTCGGTAGATTTACTCAAAGAGGTTGGGTCTAAAAATAGTTTAGAAGGGGAATGAATTTATACAGAGTGGGGAAATGCTTGCCAGGCTATTCGTTTATTTATTTCGAAGCTGCTGACCTTTTTCTTCATACAGACGCAAATTTACGCATTTGCAAAGGGAGTAGACCCAGATCAGCAACAGGGGCTGTCTGATCACAGTTTGCCCTGTTTGCTTATTGGATAATATAGATAAGATGTTTTTGGTTTCTGCTATGGCCAAATACTGTCTTGGTCATATCATCATTATGTAAATTTATTGATCAGGGTCTGCTCTGTTTGCTTATGGGGTAATATAGATGATTATACAGATTCTGTCTGACCAAAATGCCATTAATTAAAAACACAATCTACTGTATCAACAAGTAATATTCTATCTACACGTGGACGGACTCGATGTCTTAGCAGGATCCAATCTGTTTAACATCCTAACGCGACTCCAAAGTCTTTACTAAATAGATAGGTGTTTTATTACCTTTGCAAGAACAGAAACTACCCAGGTCTGACATCTGATCTTGGTCTAATCTGTTTGCTTATTTAACTACATTGTATATAGAACTAATTCTTCTACAATATCTGTCATGTCTAAAGATTCATGCGTTTATATATAAACATAATTCATTTAAAATAATCTAATTAATATTCAGGATGACAGTATTTTCTTACATGAATATTCATGAAGTAATGTCAAAAAACAAGAATGAAAGAAAATCGTCATTTGATGATATTGACTTGAATCAGAGACATATTTTTAAGATGACAATAGCGTCAAAAGATTTAACATTCATGTTGTTGCATTATATATCTGAATAATCATAATTTTATGTAGAAATGTTTTAACCTGAATATCAATCGTTTGAGCTGTGAATAAGACACTGACAATCTGGATAGAAAGCGAGTGTAGAGTTCGGAACAGATTAAACACTGATCTCTTCTGCGCATGATTTGAGCTAAGATACTGTCTCTTTAATCCTTTAACTGTGAGAAACAAACGACTTTACTGTCAATTTCAAACAGTGTAGTACTAGACCAGAGGGCTCCCAAGCGTTGTTCAACATTCTCTGGTAAATTGTTTCCTACTGATTTGGTTTTACCATAATCAATCGATCCATCTTATTTTCATTTTCACCAATTCGACTTCACTCTTGACCCAAGAAGACCATGCCACTTTAATTCTTTTGGCGCCAAATTTAAAAGTGTCGTCTGCAATAATAATTTCATATTAAATATAATTCTAAACTAAATGATAAAGGTATATTAGTAAAACATGTGTTTTTAAAGGCATTTATGCTTGGGCTAAAATAATACAGAAAACAGTGAAGTTCCAGGACAGATGCCGCCTTGAAAAGGCGGCATCTGACCTGGGACTGCACTGTTATCAATGGTGCCAACAGGCGACATTGGCGCCGAAAGAGTTAAACATTCATCATTCAAAGGGTCAAAGGTTATTCCTTATTCAAATGTTATCATCTACTTCAATGTTCAAAACAGAACTTTCAGAATAGTACATACTGTAAATGTAGTTAAGTGGATCGTCGTAGCGCGTCTGGTTGAATCGGAGAGGCCAGGGGTTGAGGTGAGAGGGCTCTCTGATTTCCTCTAATACTCATGTTACTGACCACACACACTTGTAACTGACCACACATGAATCCACTTGAGTCATCGAAATGGTTTAAATGAAGGTATTGTTCGATTAGCAATGAATGAAAGAAACTATCGAATACTCCGATAAATTCAAGCTTTAAACATACAGCAGAACCTATCTAAAGCGATCTCATAATGAATAGAAACGGAGACTATACCAATTGATGACTGCTTAATGTAGGGCAAAAGAAGGAGCTCCTACAGGAGCTTTTTGCCTAACGTTTGTCCAGCATTAAGCTACCACCTGTCTTGAAAACCCAAACATTTTGGTAGTCGCTGTAGATAGGTTTTACTGTACATGTCATGAATGGTGTCAAAGTTCTTCACTAACGAACCACTAGATGAATGCATTTTTCCAATGTAATGACTTATTTTGAATTGAGTGTCCACAGTTAATTGGGTTTTCAGAAAATATGAAAGGCTAAAATTCTAATACAACACGCGTTACACACAATTATAGCTAAATGTTCATTGCAACAGTGGGCATTTCACAAACTTTCGATCTAGATAAGAAGACAATCAATCTTGTATGCGCTCGTTATCCAAAGTGGTTGACAATGCTATTTAAAAGAAGCCAAAAACATACAGTCTGAGATTTGAAGCAGACGACATATTTGCAGACGATTCGACTGTATTTAATCCTTTGGATACTGAATATTCAAAGTAGAATGACCCATCACTTATTAACCATAGAGTCCATTCAGTTTGAGGGAATTAGAATTGCCGCAGGAATTTGAATGACAAGCAGTGTATACTCTGATCTTATGGCTCATGTCTAGAGTATGTACTGTTTGAAAATGCCATTTCACTAGAACCTGTTCTAAGCAGCCATCCATTTTTTAATAAAGGAGATTAAAAAGCAGGTGGTTGCTTAATGTAGGGCAAAAGTAATGCAGAAAGTTCATAGCTTTCTGCATTACTTTTGACCTGCATTAGGCTACCACCTGCCTTTAAAACCGATAATTATATATCGTTTTGATGACCGCTTAAGGAAGGTTTTATTGTCCAAAAATTCCAAGGGTTAACTGTATAGTTATTGTATTACATATTGTAATCGATGGGAAATCGTTGAAATCTTACTGTTCAAATAGAATAAACAGGTTAAGTGTCTTTCATTTAGTTACTGCCCGCGGGTAAATAAACATTCAAGATAATTGATAAAGATCTGTGATGGAATTTTATGAGCAGTTAGATTATTTGATAAACAATGACATACGGATTGGACCCATGAAGGATAAGTCTTGAACTCTATAAAACAATATGAATCGTATGACCTTTTCAAACAGTGTGTATCCGGATGAGATGCCGGGTAACTCGACGTTCCATTGTGTTCGCAACTGTTTGACACTCTGGTCGAGAAATGGAAGAAAACTAAATTTTAGAATTGAAGACATTTACCTACATTTGTGTATAAAAGTTTAGCCCCTTAATCCAAGAATATTCATGTAAGAATTGATGCAATATTGCATATTAATTTGCTGATATTTTATAATGGCAAATGTACACAGGAATATTTGGCAATAACAGAAACTATAGAATAAGATATATATATCATTCCATAAGCAAACCTGGCATAACCTGATCAGACGGCTCCTATAGGAGCTGTCTAATTTGGGGTTATTATGTTTGCAAATGCATTGAAAGGTGTATCTATGGAGTAAAGGGTTAAAGCGATAACTAATGTATCCTAACTGCTTTAACGTTTTCCTTCATATAAACGTGTTTTCACGCATTTGCAAAGAGTAGACCCAAATCAGACGGCTCCTAGAGGAGCCGTCTGATCAGGATCTGCTCTGTTTGCTAATAGAATTCCATAGATCTGTTCCTTTGCTTTCTAAAATGTGTATTATATTCCACCTTCAATACTTATTTATAATTATTTTATTAATGAATATTCAGAAGTATTGAAATTTGGCCTACAGGGATATGGTTAAGTAATTGGAGAGATGATCAAGGGCAAATATCACGTTCTTGCAGAAACACTCATCAAAACGGAAATTAGACGCATTCAAAATACATATTTGAACGAATTCACTAAGAAATATACCTTAAATGAGTTCAGTAATTTAATATCCTGCCAAAAACCTTGATGTGTGTCATATATTTCACGTGCCCGCTGGACTCTTTTACAATCGCAAATACTATTTTCGCAATATGGCCAGTGTGATTCCTACAATGACGTTTTGTGTACAGGTGATACGTCAATCACAAGTAGAATACTATATTTCTGTTCGTTACGAGAAATACATTCCGACTCTTTTCCCGTTATTTTGAATTCAATATTTTGCACGTGACCAACACAAACAAAACAAGTTATAACAATTTAAGTTATACTCAATGGAAATAATTCAAGTATGGTGAACATTTTAACCCTAAATGTTAAGTAAACTATGTTTTTATAGAATTATAATTAAGTAAAGTTAAGTGTATAGCAAGTGTTAACAATGAATCATATCTGAAAAACAGATTCGTTGTTTAGAAATTGGCAGTCCTTGGCCGCCGGACTATATTTACATAACCGTTGATTGACACATTGGCAGTAATTATTTTAGAAGCAATATTTTCTCTGAACCCTTTTACCTCGCGAATTTGCATGCCAGAAATACAATAGAACCTGTCTTAAGCGACCATCAAAAATATATCTAAGAATGGGTTTGTATGGTTGGTGGTAGCTTAATGCAGGTAAAAAGATGCAGGAGCTTCTGCATTAATTTTGCCCTGCATTAAGCAGCCACCTGTTTTTTAACACGCATATATTCATTAAATGAATGGTCGCTTAAGACAGTAGGTTCTACTGGAATTATATTAGAAGCAATATTTTCCTTAACCCTGACCTCAAAAATTTACATAAGAGAATAATATCAATTAGCTGAATTGTATTATGGTATACTGAACAGGACTTTTTGAACATGGAAGAAGCTGCAGAATCGGTTTACTCCATAGAGACGCCTTTTGACGCCTTCACAAACAATGTCAACCTGCTAGAAGCCGTCTTATTAGGTTCTGCACTGTTTGCTAATTGAATTTGATTGAATTACATAGATCTGAATATATTTTTTCCGCAATGCCAAATATCCAGTGTTCATAAACCATTATAAGATTTATTCATAATGTCGTTATTACTTATATAAATTTAATAGTTCAAACTGTAACTAAAAAGGCTTCATTTTATTCAAACATATAGACTAGTACAGTAGCGTCTCGCTAAAATGACCAATTGATTCATTATCACAGGAGTCTGTCGAAGCAAGTGGTTGCCTAATGCAGGGAGCTTTCTGTATATTTTTGTCCTGCATTAAGCTATCATAAGTTTTGAAAATTCAGAAATAGACTTCTGAGTGGTTTTATTAGTGAGACTTTGCTGTATCAACCCTTCGCTTGCTATTCACGTCAATATACCTACCTGTAAATAGTAAGAACCAGATGAGACAGCTCCTGCAGGAGCTGTCTTATCAGGGTCGGGTCTGCACTATTTACAAATTGAGTGTGCAACCAGTATACACCACAGCAGTGATTGCACAGAGAAATAATTGTAGACAGTGAAGATATATGTAATTATACCACAGGGCATGGGTAAAGAAGAAGAAATGCATTTTAAAATTCAGCCAGAGTAAGGTTAAGAGAAGTCTAGTACAGGCAGTGCAGACAACACTGTTGCATTACATATACAGAGGAACATATCGGACAGAAATAAAAATGATTGACATTTTGACCAAAAAACAGGTTCAGTTGTTAGTGACACCACATTTTTATAATTCATTTTGCATGTAACTGTCGATCAGGAATATGGTCCATACTAGTACAGTAGATTTCTCTAAAGCGGCGTAGCTTAATTAACCCTTTCCCTCATATAAACGCCTTTTCGCGGATTTGCAAACAGAGTAGACCCAGATCAGACGGCTCCTGTAGGAGCCGTCTGATCAGGCACTTCTCTGTTTACTAACGGAATTTAATAGATCTATAAAATGTAGTTCTTTAGTTTCTAAAATGACTACAATATCCCATCTCACAAATTTCACTGTAACCATTCTGTCCATGAATATTCAGTAGATATTCGAATTAGAATAAACATAGAACAGGGAAAGGGTTAATGTTGAAGAAAGAAAGAAGAAAGCCCGTGTGGTACTTTTCAATTTAATTTATGTCCTGCACTAAGTACAATTTCTTCATTTATTGCGTTCTGTATTAATCTGCCTCGTGCCTTTCGCGACCCATCATCACTTTTTGGTGTCCATTGTAGAGAGTTATAACTGTATATACATGAAGAAATGCGTGCATGACGCATTTCCGTGTACAAATACGCCATAAAACATTAAAGCGAGACAGACCAGGATTTATTTATCTGCAGTGCACGATTGCTTGTTACACAAGGATGTACTTTAAGTTTTAGTTTGGTGCCCACCATTACACTTCCCACCCAATCCACGTTTCCTTCGACCACTACATTCGCGAATTTACAATCAATATTCTTTCTATAACAAAATGCAATCAGATTGCCACAGCTGATTACTCTCCATATCATTTGGATGGATTCAAACTTTTGCGTCCCAGTTTACACGCAACATGCCAAAGCTTCAGTATGGCCAGCTATTTCAACCAGAAATGATATGCAAACACTGTGATCAAACATTGCCAGTGTACACTCTTGTCTTAAGCGACTATTCATTTACTGAATATTGGAGTCAAAAAAGCAGGTGGTTGCTTAATGCATGGCAAAAGTAAAGCAGTAAGCTCCTATAGGAGCTTTCTGCATTACGTTTGACCTGCATTAAGCTACCAACTGCCTTATATGCCCATAATTATACCTCGTTTTGAGGGTCGCTAAAGACATGTTCTACTGTATTTCTATAGTACATGATGACATATGAGACTCTCCTGTTTGCACGCTAATGGCTAGTTCGTGCTTGTATATAACCCTTTCCTTCATATAAACGCATGTTCATGCATTTGACATCAGGATCCTAAATGTTTGACATTCTGACTGCACTTTTAACCCTTTACTCCATAGATACGCCTGGAGGAGACCCAGGTCTGGGTCTGCTGTTATAACTTGAATAATATACATCTGATTCTATAGTTACTACCAAGTCCAAAGGTATTCATGGGGCTTTATTAAAAAATCATATACAGTAAAACTCCGCTAATGCGACCACTTAATAAACAGCCACTGGCCTCGTTTAAAGCAGGTGGTTGCTTAATGTAGGACGGAAGTTATGCAGAAAGCTCCTATAGGAGCTTTCTGCATAACGTTCGTCCTGCATTAAGCTACCACCTGCCTATGCCACCCAGCATTATGCCCATTTTTTGTGGTCGCATTAGAGGGGTTTTACTGTAATAGAAAAATCAGCAAATATTCATGGAGTAAATGGTTAAGATTAATGTAAGAAAAAGTACTGAAACAGACAGAAAATGTTGTAGATTATACTTACTTAGATTTCATATGATTTACAGATCATAAATAGGATTGTTTTCAGTTGTCCATTTTTCTGTTTTGAAGAGGTTTTACAGTACGGTAAAACCTCTCTATAACGGCCATTAAATTGAGTTAATTAGCTGGTATATAGGGCAGGTGGCTGCTGAAAGCAAGGTGAAAGTAAAACAGAACGCTCCTATTGGAGCGTTCTGTTTTACTTTGACCTTGTTTTAAGCTACCACCTGCCTTTAACACAAAATACTTGATGTAATTTAGTAGCCGTTATAGAGAGGTTTTACTGTATTCTGAAATGCCTATTGAGCGAGCTAATATTATTATTACCCCTTTGAATGCTTGAGACGAATCTACAAGTATTTGCAAACAGTGTAGACCCAGACAAGAAGGCTCTTGGTAAGATGACAAACAACATTCATTCGAGATTAATCATATGCCTACATTTCCAAAGAGTAAGAATATTGAAATTATATTCTAAACATAGATGTTTACTATCGTTCTGAAATAGGTACCTATTTAACTTGCCCCAAAACGTAATTCAGTGATAATGTACAAGAAAGTATTATGTGACCCTTTGCAATAAATGTCGACTATTACAATTCTAACAGTTCACTTTATTTCTATTTCTTTTTAAGAAAGCAATGTCTGAATGTCGACAGGTTCGGTTCCTGGTGAGACATCTAGTTACCCGGTGTCTCAATTACATGTAGATCTAAACTGTTTACAGGTGGCATTACAAATAGGACCATGGTGTAGTAAGGGTTAGATAGATACAGACAAGAGTTGCGGCAAATTTTCATTTTTTTAATTATATTTTTAGCATGCGAAAAAGCGCAGGTGCCCTGTTTACGCAAATTATGTAAGAGGAGTAAAATGTATAAATGTCAATCTGCAAAATTGGATCTACGTTTTGAAGGAAAAATTTCCCCGCGGAATCATAAGTCTGATACAAAACGAAATTGCAAGTACAGTAGAACCCCTCTAATGCGACCACTTAATGAATAAACATACCTGTCTTTATAAGCAGGTGGTTGCTTAATGCAGGATAAAAATGATGCAGAAAGCTTTCTGCATTATTTTTGTCCTGCATTAAGCTACCACCTGCATCTAGCATCCAGAAATATACCTGTTTTAGGTGGTCGCATTAGCGGGGTTTTACTGTACAGTAAAGTATCGCTAATTCGACCACTCCGGGTTGGACCCCCCGCCGGACCAAGTCCTTCGGGCGAGACTATAAACCGAGGTCCGATGTATCAGTGCTTTACACTGGACATCTAAAAGAACCAGAGAAACTCAGTCGATAATAAGAGTAGGGCATCGCGCTCGGGTTTCTCTGTATCCTCTCCCCTATCTCTGGGGCGTCCAATTAGCCCACAGTGAGCAGAAACGGACGTTAATCAACACAAACAAACAAATATACTCCAAAGAAATATAATTCTAGATTTGTAAAACATGCGATCTAGCTGAATACAGGACAAACGTTACGCAGACAGCTCCTCCTATTGGGGATTTCTGTATTATCTTTGCCTTGCATTAAGCAACAACCTGCTGTTACATACTTATATGTTAATAAATCATGTGGTCGCATTAGTGAGCCTTTCTGTGAAATACATTGCACCCAAATCACCGTTCATCTGTAATGCCATTGCTTTGATCCAGTATAGTCAACTATATTTCAACTGAAAACTGTTTAAACCCTTCAACTTTAAACTCTTCTCTTACTAATTGGACCAACCTCGCATTTATCCAATTGAGACGCCGGGTAACTCGTCGTCTCATCAGGATCCTATATAGCTGTTTGACACCCAGTTAACAGTTTCTGAAATTTTTTAACAAATACATGTAAGTAAACAGTATACATGTAATATATCTAATTTTCAGCAAACATGAGTAAAGATCATGTACAGCATACATTCATTATAGAACAACATTATCGCCGATGAAAGTTTAGTAAATAAAACCATTTCTACACTACACTTATACATGTGCAGTAAACCGGGCGTTCGATTCAGTATAAATATCGGTCTTGTAGACAGGTGGCAGCTTAATGCAGATTGAAAGTAATGCAGAAAGCTCCAAAAGGAGATTTCTGCATGGCTTTCACTCTGCATTAAGCATTCTAAACTCCGCTATACTAGAACTCCGGTATGGAGGGTTTCTACTGTATACAGTTTCATAAATGATTTCATAAACGATGCACGTAAATAAAACCCGGACTCAGGTCCTTTACCTCATTGGTATTCATGGAAGAAATAATGACGTCATGCATACTGATTAGTTGATTTTTTGTAATGGTAGGCCTACATGAACACAGGTTGTTTTGACCATGGCAGAAAGAAGCAGAACAGACCCTGATCAGACGGCTCCAACAGGTACTGTCTGATCTGGGTCTACTCTTTTTTGCAAAGATGTGAAAATGTGTTTCTATCAGGCAAATACTTAAAAGAGGTACATGCATGCTATTTAACGATGACTTGCATTATGGAATATTGAACCCTTTAAATGATAACCCCGCCTTTTACGTTTTGTAAACAATTTAGACCCAGATCTGCAGAAACAGACCGTCTGATCAAGGTCTGCTCTTTGTGCTTATATGATTATCTGCTGGTGTCACATTAAATAACATTTTCTTCTATTTTATTTAAAAACTAAAGCAAATAATATTCATAATTGGCGGAATCTTACATAATAATGAAATAACTGAACTTGAAACATACAGTAAATCAGTCAAATCTAGCAGACAATACAGGGTCCATGCTTATAAAACTTTTAGTTGAGTCTGAGAACGTTCTCAAGCTTTTGATTGGTCAGATTTGAGCCTTTGGCTCAAATCTGACCAATCAAAAGCTTGAGAACTCAAATCTGACCAATCAAAAGCTTGAGAACGAAACTCAGACTCAACTAAAAGCTTTATAAGCATGGACCCTGGTGAACACTTTACAGTACAAAACAACAGGGGAAGTCCTGTTCGTCAAGGTACGGCCGCTGACTCACAAAACACTGTGATAAATCAAAACTAAGCTGAATCGGTTGTAAGTACACGCTACAGTTCATCTTGTCGTTTATTGTAAATATTCACGCTTCATGAAAGGTGTGCTCAAATTTAACTCTTACCCCGCTGTGAAAAATAAAATGTCTGCTTAAATTTTGATCTGATGCAACTTTGACTACACCCGATAATTTCGAGCTTTTGAGAAAATATTGACCGAGTACCAAACAGCATGGATCACATCTAGACGACGACGAGTTACTCGGTGTCCCATCTGGATCCAAGCTGTTTGCAAATACGAGTCGCGATTAGATGAACAAGGGTTAAAAGTTTGTGAGTCATTTTGTATCCATCTAAAATCTTTTCAATCTACATGTGTATATGCTGTGCTGTAACTGCGGACATAAATACACTTTCCATAATACTTATAGTCTACCTGTGTCTGGCTTACTGTACATCTCTCTCTCTATCTCTCTCTCTCTCTCTCTCTCTCTCTCTCTCTCTCTCTCTCTCTCTCTCTCTCTCTCTCTATCTATCTTTCTCTCCCTCTCTCTCTCTCTCTGTGACTCTCTCTCTGATCTCTCTCTCTCTCTCTCTGACTCTCTCTTTCTCTCTCTCTCTCTCTCTCTCTCTCTCCGTAAGTCTGTCCATCTTTGTTTGTCTGCATCTGTCCGTCTGTCTCGTTCCGCCTCTTCTCGTAACTCTCATTCTCTTTTAGCATGCACCCTGTCTGTACGTCTCTTTCTATCACTATCTGTCTAGCTGTATTTTCAAGTTTCTTTTGAAGCTTTTGAGAAACTATTGACCGGGTGTAAAACAGCGTGGATCCTGAAGAGACGACAAGATATTTGCCAAGTGGTAGAAAACGGTATAAGAGTTAATCAATAGAGGTCCAGAACAGATGCGTAAAATAAAACATTTTTAAGAATAACTTCTTTATTCCTCCACCAAACCATGTGTTGTGACCACTCTTTAGAATCGTCTCTTCGAGTGGAGAAATGACGATTTTAGACTTTGAGTAGTACGCACACTTATCTGTAGCGCTGATCAATATCTGTATTTTCTTATCTGAAATATTTACAAGTTAGTTTATATAATATCTTAACCCTTCGCTTGCTGAATTCTAAAGTACATTTCTCCTTCTTTACCCATGCCCTGTTGTATAATTACATATATCTTCACTGTGTACACGTATTTCACTGTGCAATCACTTCTGTGGAATGCACTGGTTGCACAATCAATTTGTATATAGTGCAGACCCTGATGAGATCATCCTGCAGGAGCTGTCTCATCTGGGTCTTCACTATTTACAGGTAGGTATATTGACGCGAATAGCAAGCGAAGTGTTAACCACTTCACTTGTATAACCCTATACTCCAGGAAAATTCCTGACAGATCCCACTCATAATGGACATTAGTTAACTAATTATCTCATATCGTTATATAAAGCAAGTGAATACATGGCTATGTCAAATAGTATAGAATAAGATCTAAGAAATACTATTGGCAAACTGAGCAAACAGAGCAGACCCTGATAAGACGGCTCCTATAGGAGCCGTCTGATCTGGGTCTACTCTGTTTGTATAGGTGTAGAAAGGCGTCTCTAATATAAGAAATACATGGATATAATAGTACCATACCAATAACCACGTTCTCGTTATTTATCAATGTTTGTTTTTTCTTTCAATGCCACAATCAATTCACGGGATTTCTTTTATTTACACGTAAACGCTTACTTATTAATCACTATTGACTTTTTAGATCTGCCTAAAAGACTTAGGACAGCCAGAAAATCAAAGAATATTTCTAATGCCCCCCTCTTTTCAGGTCGCGAAACATGTAACATTTAATCAGATTATATTAACCCTTATCAGCTTCGAAAAAATAATGTCTGCTCAAAGTGTAGACCTGGTGCCATTTTTACTACTTCCCACTCGGTCAAGATTTTACACGAGTATCGAGCAGCTTTGATCTCAATGAGATGCCGAGTTACTCGGCGTTTCATCAGAATCTAAGCTGTTTGCAAGTGCGAGTAAAGTCTTGATTGGTGGAATAAGGGTTAAGTGGGATCTTAATCAGGCCAGGTGGTATGATTTACAATGTACGAAACAATTAAACAGCATAATATACGAGTACGTCACTATTTTGATTTAACATTCTTATAGTTAGCTATTTTTCTTAGGCCAACTATCTTATTTTCTAGCATGTTCAGTTTTGGTCAATTTTAGATTATACTAACGTAGTATAGCAAATAGCGAAGACACATACAGTGAAACCCCTCTAAACCGGACGTTAATTTTGGTATAAATATCGGTTTTGGAGACAGGTGGTAGCTTAATGCATGGTGAAAGTCATGCAGAAAGCTCCTCTAGGAGCTTTCTGCATGACTTTTACCCTGCATTAAGCAGCCACCTGCCTAAAAGTAGCTAAATTCTTCTCTTCTATAATTCCGGTTTAGAGAGGTTTTGCTGTATCAAACTATTCCTTCAGGAGTCGTTTGATCTGAGTAAATACTTTTTGCCAAAGTTTGTCTGTCCCAATAATTAGGGTAATTATGATAAAGAATGTCCGTGAGTTTACCCCCTTAGCCCTTACACTAGTCACTATTGACCTTTGCAAACAGTGTAAACCCAGATGAGGGGACTCCTAACGGAGCCCTCTCATCAGGGTCTGCATTGCTTGTCCTGTTACATTTTTCTTTAAAACAAATTTCTTAAATATTCAATGGAAGCTTGACCTGTTTGAATGTTGGAATAGTCCATTTGAAAATTAAGCGTTGTAATATAGTTAAATGATAAGTATTACTGAACGTCTCCGTTCGTAAGGAGATTTAGTGCCCAGGCCCCGAGATTGAGATCATTCTCAAGCATCTGATTGGTCAGATTCTGAGCTTGCTCAGAATCCAACCAATCAGATAACTTGAGAACGATATCAGACTCAGATTCACAAGTTTTATAACATTGGACCAAGGGAGTAGAGAATGGTATCTATATAACATAAAGACTTACAGAGCAGACTCTGACCAAGAAGCTCCAATAGGAGCCATCTGATTTTACCCCCCCCCCCCCCCCTGCTTGCAACGGTTTAAAAGGCGTATTAAAGGGACTGATAGACAACGTGTAATCTGATCATTACAGTAAAACCTCTCTAAAACTGTCACTAACCTACATCAACTATTTTGTGTTAAAGGCAGGTGGGTGCTTAAAGCAAGGTGAAAGTAAAACAGAACGCTCCTATAGGAGCGTTCTGTTTTACTTTCACCTTGCTTTAAGCAACCACCTGCCCTAAATGCCAACTAATTAACACAATTTAGTGGCCGTTATAGGGAGGTTTTACTGTATATGTAATGATCAAATCAGCTGACTCTGAATGAATGTCATTTTTTTGGCCGTGTCACGTGACTGATACTCCTGTGTATCCAGCTACAATGAGCTAGTAAGATAGATTTGATCAGATGACTTAATTAGATAAGTAGACTGTCATTAATGTATGTATATATTGTATGTTAGTGAGAGGCAGTTTGGATCCTGGTGAGACGCGTGCGTCATTCTGGTGTCTCAGCTGGGTCTAAACTGTATGCAAATATCATCACATATCCTCTCGTAGCGTTCGAAAGCAAACAAATGTAAATAAACGTACATGTATTTGCAAACACAGTAGACCCGGATTAGACGCCTTCTGCTGGGACTGTCTGATCAGAGTATGCCCTGTTTGCTTATGTTTGCCATGGCCAATCAACCCTGACAAAAAAACTGCACTCGGAACACCTTGACGATTTCTACGTAAAGCATACAGAAAACAATACAGAATCCGCCATACTTTCAACATGACGTTGTAGAATCAGAAATAATTTGAGACACAAGTGAAACATTTTCAAAAATAAAATTATCGAAACGAGAGTTATTGTTTCAGTTTCGTTGTTTTCATAAAAGTTAATTATTGAGAAATATTCGGGCCCTACACGCGCACAATAGATAACTTATACAAAACCCACACAATAAATGGCTGCGTTTACGCGGTACTTTTCTGAACTTGTCGGAAACCGACACTACATTACGACTGAAGAAATCAAGTGTCTTTTTGCTTGCTATTTACAAAGGTCAGTTAAATTCTTTTCAAAATTACAACCAGAACGTCAAACGGTTAGGGTCCTTATGAGACACTAAATCACTGGACATCTAGAATCTGGGGTGCAAACCCTTTGTAAAGGTTATAACGACTTCGCCCTGAATGTTCAGGATCAGATATAGACCATGTAAGGTACAAATAATAAATTGTCCCATGACAGATAACATGCTCAGATCAAAAACCCAGCACAGGTGTCATTTGGTTTTATGGTGATATCAAATGAGTTGTAAATGTGAACCTCTGTAAAAATGTTTTCGGTCGAAAAAATGTGCAACCTGCTAAACACTTGATATGTGTAAAGTAGAACCGTTATAAAGCGATCGTTTGACTATTTCCCGCCAAATTTTGTCATCTGCAAACTTTGTCGTCTGCTATAATTTTCAAGGTATTTTTAAACATTTTGTTTCATAAAATAGTCACAGTAACAAACAGTTTGGATCCTGATGAGACGCCGAGTTACTCGGCGTCTCATCTGGATCCAAACTGTTTGCATAGGTAATCATAGATGCAACATTGGACGCGAAATAGTTAATGAATAAACATAAGTTTTTTAGAAGCAGGTGGTTGCTTAATGCAGGGCGAAAGGGGTGCAGTAAGCTCCTGCAGGAGCTTTCTGCATAACGTTCACCAGATGCATTAAGCTACCGCCCGTTTCTATTACCCATCGTTATCTGGCCAATTTTTAACCTATTATATTATATGAAACTGTAAGTTGTTCCGACATTTATTCAGTACATGTTGTTATTCTTTAATTATTAAGCATCGATTAAGCTATATAGAATCACAGAAACTGGTAACAAAGATTGAGGGAAAACACTCACAATGAATATACATTTATAGTACAGCACAACCCCGCTAATGCGACCACCAAAAAGGAGCATAATTATGGATGGCAAAGGCAGGTGGTAGCTTAATGCAGGACGAAAATTATGCAGACCCCAATGACTGTTTATTACGTGGTCGCATTAACGGGGTTTTACTGTACATGTATCGATTCTTTTTATTCTTTTAGCCCAAACTTTGTTACCAATGCATATGTATAGAAAACAATAAGACATTTGTTTTGGTTTTTGTTTTTTACGATATTTTCTAATTAACAAAATATGTTAAAGGTGGAATTTAAAATATTTGCAGCTAAACCTGTTTTCCATTTATAGTCCTACATGCAAGTAAATAACAGTTGAAAAGTATAAGATTGTTTAAAAGATTGTTGAATGCTGTCGAACATGCCAGTAGTTCAAACTACGGTAAAATCTCGCTAATACGACCACTCAAAAGAAGTATAATTCTGGATATTTAGAACATATGGTAGCTTAATGCAGGAAAAAAAAATATGCAGAAAGCTTCCATAGGAGCTTTCTGCATTACTTTTTCCCTGCATTAAGCAACCATCTCCTTTTACAGACTCCTATATCAATAAAGTATGTGGTCACATTAGCGAGACTCTACTGTAGAACGCTTTTCATGAGGTTTAATTTCAAACCAGAAATGCGTGAATGAAGTACTCGGTAACATATTTATCCTAGTAATAAGTAAGTCCCTGTCAGTCCACGTGATTTATAAGGTCATTGTTTACTTACTTATTTAGAACTATTCACAAGAACTGATAACCGCCATAAAACCAGTTACAGTGCAAACAAGACTTTCTATACCTAAGTCCGTTTGTCAACAAACAATATCTAAGAGAACATATATCAGGTGAACCTTTGACCAAAATTTTAATTGTCTAAATATGCCCTCGCTTCACCTACAAAATACCGTGTACAGTAAAATCCCTCTTAACTCATTCCCTCCTAGGCTATATTTAGACCCAACCTCTTTGAATTAATCTACCGAAAAGGAGCATTGGTTATAGAAAAGGAGAATTTTAGAATTGAGTAGTTTTGAAACCATTGTGATAAATAGAGCATTTTACAGAGACGCCAAAAGACGTCAAGAGGAACTGAGTTAACCGGGCGTATAGGAGAAAAAAGGCCTATCAGGGTAGGTACAATGTAACTGCTTAATACAGGGAGAAAACCATGCAGGCAGATACTTTTCTGCTTGACTTTCATCCTGTATTAACCCTTTCCCTCTTGAATATTTGTGTAAGAAATAATGGCATCATGATTATTTATTATCTGATGTTTTATAATGGGTTATATGCGCATGATTTTTGGATTAGAAGAAAATGTACTAGTCAGATCTATTACAATTTCATAAACGAACAGAGAAAACCCTGATCGACATCTTCAGGAGCCGTCTGTGTGCAAAGGCGAGAAAAACAGGTTACACCATCACCTGTTTGAAGACATATAGGTATTGACTCCAATTTAAAAGTCCTGTTAAGTAAGTATCTAAGTATTGGGCAAATTATAATATGTCTTTATCAACCTATTCCTCCATAAATACGCCTTTACAAACAGAGTAGACCCAGATCAGACGGTTCCTATAGGAACCGTCTGGTCTGGGTCTGCTCTGTTTGTTTAGGATAAAATATATTTATTTCTTCAGTTTCTGCCATCGTCAAACATTCTCGTCTCCATGTACTATAACAACAGTTACTATAATTAATATTCATGATGTGTCATTGTTTCTCACATGAATAGGGTTAATCCAGTACTACATGGGACTAGGCAATCCTCTACTGAGATACGACCTTATAACGTCCTCACTGGGAGGCGGACGATATTATACTGTGCGAAGGCCAACTTGCTCTACATTCAGAGTCTCGAACAGATACATATAGGACCATGATGCAATGCAAAGCTAGTAAACATCTCGTCTGGATCCAGACTGTTGCAAATGACGTCACAAACACGTGCCCATAACGTGCTAAAGTGAATCTCTAGCAGTCAAGGTACAGTAAACCCCCGCTAATGCGACCACCTAAAAGAAGTATAATTCTGGGTGGTAGAGGCAGTTGGTAGCTTGATGCAGGACAAAAGTAATGCAGAAAGATGCATTACTTTAAATTTGTCCTGCATTAAGCAACCACCTGTTTATAACGACACCCATGTTTATTCATTAAGTCGTCGCACTAGAGGGGTTCTACTGTAATTGTTATCTGAAAATGTTGTGATCCGATCCAAATTTTAAGAGCAATCATTGTTTTTCTTGTTAGAAAAACACACAGACAGTCACACAGACATAGTAACACACAGGGGTAGACACACAACTACACACAGAGACATACACACAGAGACACTCAGACACATACACAAACACACACACTCAGAAAGCCACATACATAGACACATATACAGACACACAGTTAAATCTAATCAAGTCACTGTTTCTGATCAAGGTCTACACGGAGTGTACTATGGAACCATGCATAAATAAGACGTCTGAACATTGAATTTAACAATTAGTGTTATTCCATCTGAAGGTCGTCTCATAGACGCAATCACAGGGCCTATGGACGCAACGTATGAATCCAGGTTCTGCAGTTTGTAGTAAGAATTATATATCACATTCTACGTCTTCAACGCACTTGAAGGTATGGGCTTTACACTGTTCCCATAGTCTAATATACATTTGTTCTCGTGTCATACCTAACGTCCTTCAAAGCTACGAAGTGTTTCAAAGTATGTCTCGTGTTTAACCCATTACCCCATAGGCTATTTTAGATACAACTTCTTTGAACAAATCTACCGAAAAGGAGCATTAACTAGAGAAAAGATTTTTTTTAGAATTTTGTAGTTTGAAACCATTGTAATAAATAGAGCATTTGCTCCTATAGGAGCAAATGCTCTTTTTATCACAATGGTTTCACAAAGTGACTGTTACAGAGTCGTCAAAGGTCGTCAATATGAGGGAATGGGTTAATAGCACCACGCTATCCGAGACCTGACTCGCATTTACATATTGGATCCAGATGAGACGCCGAGTAACTCTGTGTCTCACCTGTATCCAAGTTGGTTGACACTAGATCAATAGTTTTGCAAAAAGTTTGATTGAATCGGACTTAGTCAAAACTTGAATAGATCCGAATTTTAGCAGACATTAATTTTTACATAGTGAGACTACATCGGTAAAAATATGACACATTCACAAATATTAACATAAAATTGCATATGGAGTTTCGCCTATTGTTTAAATTTGCTATAGATAACTGTCCTCCTTGCACGCTTAATAATTCTTCTTAATTATTTCAGTATTTTTTTCCATTTCATTCTAAAATCTATAGGGTATCAAGCAGTACTGATTCTGATTAAAAGCGTAGTTGCTCGGCCTCAAAATTAAATGTCCATTTTTTTGTAATAACTGCCGGCGTGCAAAGAGTTAATTTCATACAAGAGTATTTAAATACCTTATTTAGTGTTGCTCTCGTATCTCCATATAGATTAAATTCCTCTACCTTTGACATACAACGATGTAATACAGCAGTACATATCAATGTACCTGCTCTCAAATACAATAGTACACTGTAGCTATATTCAATATCCAAGCGATCTTATCATATCGGCCTTTGTATGGTTATTAAATGGACAGTAAGCCCCCTGAATGCTGTATTTATATATAATAAAAGTGGAACGTCCCAGCATTGTTTAACGGTTGAATCTATTCAATACTAAATAATTAGTTTTGTAAGTACAATTTGAATAGCAAACATCATAGACCCTAACCTGGTCGCTCCTCCAAGGACACTCTGATCTGGATCTACACTGTTCGTAAAGATTAGTCAACCATTTGGGATAATGTTTCAACCCAATACACCAATTTCCACATATTTTTTTAGATACCTCTTTGAATAAAACTACCGAAAAGGAGCATTAACTAGAGAAAAGGAAACTTTTAGAAACCATTGTGATAAATAGAGCATTTGCTCCTATTAATCACAATGGTTTCACAAAGTGACTTTTACAGACTCATCAAAAGTAGTCAATATGAGGGGATGGGCTAAATATCTGTCAACTATCTAAGAACGGTAGAACCTCTCCAAAGCGTCCATTTAATGAGTACAGTAGAACCTGTCTTAAACGACCATTAAAAATATATAATCTGGGTATTTAATACAACTGGTAGCTTAATACAGGTCGAATGTAATGCAGAAAGTTCCTTTGGAGTGTTCTGCATTATTTTCGTCATAAATTAAGCAACCGTCTGATTTTTAAGACTCTTACATTCAATAAAACAATGGTCCCTTAAGACAGGTTCTACTGAAATACGATTGTCTTTAACAGCAGGTCGCTGCATGACCATGTACCTGACAGAAGTGCCGTTTGACGCTTTATGCAAACACAGTACTAGACCAAGACCAGGCGTCCCCTGTACGAACCATCTGATAAAGGTCTGCTCTATTCGCTCAAGGATTAACCCCTTCCGTGCCAAGGGTTAATGTAGAATAATAGCCCATATTTTATATTTCGTTATAAAATTTAAACTAATTGATATACATGTATGATGTCATATTTTTTAATGAATATTAATCTCGTGAAAGGTTAATGTAGAACGAATGCATTACAGAAAACTCTCATGGGAGATTTCTGTATAACCATCGCCCTGTTTTAAGCTACTACAGTAAAACCTCTCTTAACCGGCAGTTAAATTTAGTATGAATATCGGTCTTGGAGACAGGTGGCAGCTTAATGCATGGTGAAAGTCATGCAGAAAGCTCCTAGAGGAGCTTTCTGCATGACTTTCACCCTGCATTAAGCAGCCACCTGCCTAAAAGTATCTAAATTATTATCTACTAGAATTCCGGTTAAGAGAGTTTATACTGTATTTTGCTTTAAAGACAAGGGAATAGGGTTATTTTGGTATGTCGCTATTGTTGAGATCGACTGTATATATTAAAATATGAGAAATATGCATTGTCATCGGAATTTAAGTTTTACCCCTTAATCTGCTAAAGCTGATGTCTGCTCAAATCTGATCTTCTACAAGCTTTTCTTATATTCGATTCGTTAAAACTTTGGAAAATCTATTGACTCAGTACCAAACAGCTTGGATCCTGATGAGACGCCGAGTTACTCGGCGTCTCATCAGGATCTAGTCTGTTTGCAACTGACAACCAGGTCGCACTCAGTAGGAGAGGGGTTAAATATCGGGTTGGATAAGGTCGCCAGTTTCAATGCACGAGACTGCATAATCTGATAATGTTTTGTTCTGATACTCCGAAAGTACATCACAAATGGTCACGGGACAATGAGACATCTACAAACAGGCGTATACCTAAGGTCAATGGATACGTTTGATCACGGTGTCTAACCAGGGTCTACATTGACTGCAATACAAACGTATATCTAGTGTGTGCGACTGTACAGTGATCCAAAGTGTTTGCAGTTGGCGTCACAAATAGGTCCATAGTGTTGAAAGGGCGAAATGAGCCTTCTGATCGTTGTCTACATTGTCTGCATATCTTACGGTAGGCGTAGGCTACATGTATGATTGCACCGTTTGTGGTGATATTCTTATTAGTCTCATTACAGTAAAGTTCTACTTAACGGAATTCTAGTATAGAGAAGAACTTAGATGCTTTTTAGGCAGATGAATGCTTAATACAAGGTGAAAGTCGTACAGAAAGCTCCTAGAGGAGCTTTCAGTATGGCTTTCACCCTGCTGCCATCTGTCTCCAAGACTGATACTTATACTAAATCTAACGTCCGGTATAGAGGGGGTTTACTGTAGATCATATTTATTAATGTCGTTTACATAGAGCAGATCAATATTATTCCTTTAGAAAATCCCCAATAGATCCTGATCAGATGGCTGCTACATGATTCGACTGGTCTGGGTCTATTCTATTTTGTATATATGCCAAAAGGCATCTCTATCTCTCTGGCTCTCTTTGTCTCTCTTTCTGTCTCTCTTAGTCTCTCTGTCTGTCTGTCTGTCTGTCTCTGTCTCTGTCTCTCTGTTTCTCTGTCTCTGTCTCTCTCTCTCTGTCTCTCTCTCTCTGTCTCTCTTTCTGTCACTGTCTGTCTCTATATCTCTGTCTCTCTGTCTCTTTCTTTGTCTAGCTGTCTGTCTGTCTGTCTCTCTCTCTCTCTATCTCTGTCTATCTGTTTCTCTGTCTGTTTCTCTGTCTGTCTGTCTGTCTCTGTCTGTCTGTCTGTCTCCTTCTCTCATTTGTCTCTCTGTCTCTTTCTTTCTGTCGGTCTGTATGTCTCTGTCTGTCTGTCTGTCTCTGTTTCTGTCTCTCTGTCTCTGTATCTGTCTCTCTCTGGGTCTCTACCTGTGTGTGTCTTTCTCTGTACTCTGGATGTCTGTTCGTCTCTCAGTCTCTCATTCTCTCGAGAATTCTCTCTCACACAGACTTTCGCTTCGATCAAACTTTTTCAAAAACTATTGAATGGGTTTCAAAGAGCTTAGATCATCTGGCTCTCATCTGGATCCAAGCTTTTTGTAAATAACAGTCAATACGAGCTCAGCATGAGAAGAGAAAGAAAACTATAAATACAGTAGAATCCCTCTAATGAGACAACTTAATGAATAAACATGTCTGCCTTTCATCCTGCATTAAGCTACCACCTGCCTCTGTCACCCATAATTATGCCCATTTTTTATGGTCGCACTAGAGGGGGTTTACTGTATCTTTAAATAAGTAGTACGCATTTACCCTTAACGCTTCGAATGTGGAAAACGAATAAACTGGCATGTGCAAACCGTGTAGACACAGATAAGAGGACTCTTCATAGAGCCTTCTAAACATACCAGCACTGTTTGTCATACACAATCCGCCCGCAAACTATTATGATTCCATACGGAATGGTCTATATTATCTAGCAATGAGGGGACCATTCCATTTTCAAAAAAATAACATTCAAAGGGTGAGACTTGAGGTATAAGTATTTTGTCGCCAACATTGATAATACGGGACACAACAAACAACGAAAATACGTCATGTGAGGCCTTAACGCTTCCCGTGGTAAGCGCGCTTTGGTTGGTATTTCCAAACAGCTTGGATCCTGATGAGATGTCGAGTTACTCGGCGTCTCATCAGAATCCAAGCTGTTTGATACTCGGTCTGTAACTTCGCCAAGGATTGAACGAATTGGAAGTCAGTTAAATGTTCAATAAAACAGCGATTGACAAGACATTATTTTTTCCAGCATGAGTAGGGTTATACAATTAAATACAATGAACCAATATTTGATCCTATCAGCAATATGAATAAAAAACATTATCGACCTCATGCACTCGATAACAACTGGTTCCCTTTCAAACGTTATGTTTATAGACAGTTTATCCATTTACTCTGTAAATACGCTTTCCACGTCTTAGCAAACAGAGTAGATCAGGATCAGGGTCCATGCTTATAAAGCTTTTAGTTAAGTCTGAGTTTGTTCTCAAGCTTTTGATTGGTCAAATTTGAGCCAAAGGCTCAAATCTGACCAATCAAAAACTTGAGAACGAACTCGGACTCAACTAAAAAGTTTTATAAGCATGGAACCAGAAGGCAGCCAGGGGCCGTCTGATCAGATATAAGTTTTATATCTGTTTGCAGTTTCTGCCATGGCCAAATATTCGCGTGTTTTGAGCCACTATTAAAAAATCTAATTAATATTCATCATTATCTCTTACATGAATATTCATGGAGTAAAGGGTTAAATTTAGTTTCTTTACATTGTAATATTAAGAAGAGTCGAACTGGGCAAGTATTTGTAAGCAATGTCTTGAAACACTGGGTAACCATTTTGTATTAAACTGACATACGTTCTGTTCCAACTTTGATCTGGAGCTATTTAGCTTGTGAGAGGTGGGTTCCCTATGCCAAACAACCTGGATCAAGACGAGACGCCGAGTCACTCGATGTCTCATCTGGATCCAAGTCGGTCGCGTTGACAATTAGTTCGCGAGTGACAGGATTATTTACAGTGTTGTTGCAAGCGCAAAAAAAAACTTTCTGCATTGCATTTGCCATGCATTTAGCAACAACATGCTTTTTATTGCTCATATATGCAATAAATGAATGGCCACTTAACCCATCCCTCATTCTGACGCCTTTTGATGCCTCTGTAAAAGTCACTTTCTGAAACCATAGTGGTAAATAGAGCATTTGGAGTAAATGCTCTTTTTACCACAATGGTTTCAAAACTACACAATTTTAAGTTTTTCCTTTTCTGTAGTTAATGCTCCTTTTCTGTAGATTTATTCAAAGAGGTTGGGTCTAATATAGCATATGAGGTAATGGGTTAAGACGGGTTCTGCTTTACACCAATCACTAGAAAATATCAGTCTAACTATTTGCCGTTAACCCTTTCCCTGTTGAATATGCATATAAAAGGTAATGACATCATGAATATTTATTACCTGATTTTTATAATGGTATATGAACGTAGTATTTATTTGGTATTGATAGAAGTGTAGAATCAGATCTATTATAATTTCATAAACAAACAAACAGACTAGACCCTCATGTAGGAGACGCCTGATCTGGATGTACTCGTCAAAAAGCGTTCATAAATATGCAAAAAAGGGTTGACCCATTCCCTCATATTGACGACTTTTGACGCCTCTGTAAAAGTCTCTCTCTGAAACCATTGTGATAAATAGAGCATTTGCTCCTATAGGAGCAATTGTTCTATTTATCACAATGATTTCAAACTACAAAGTTCTAAAAGTTTCCTTTTTTCGAGTTAATGCTCTTTTTATTTATACAAAGAAGTTGTATCTAAAAATAGCCTATGAGGTAATGGGTTAAGATGGTTAGTTAATGAATGTAGGATGAAAGTGCTATAATTAGAAAGTATTCGGACAGATAAACTTAGGCAACTAGTGCAGACCCAAATCAAAGGGTCTACACAATTTGCTGCTATGACAACCTAATCTAAATTTATCAAGATGGTATAATAGTGAATTATTTAGATTTACAAACTAATGAAGGTTGGATCTGGATCTCCAAACTGTTTGTATAAGTAATTTCAGATCAACCCGCAACAGATTAAATGTAAATATTGAAGTAATAACTTAAGAGGGGTTCTGTTGGGGTTCTGTAGGATTGTAACTCACTTCCCGGACATGCACGAACACAAATGGTGTGCGGTGGTCTAGTGGTAACGCGCTTGGTTATCGATCCGGAGATTCGGGGCTCAAATCCCGGTCCCTCCAGGAAATTTCAGAGACGCTTTTCAGTGTCTCCCACTCGCACCTCCTCTCCATCCAGTGGTTAAAATGGGTACCTGTGATGGTCACTAGCCGCTACTGTGGCTGCATGATTGCGCCATATGTTAGCAGTGCTCAATATTGTTGGCGAATGACTCCATGACCAGAGGAGTAAATGTATAGTCGGCTGAGCGGTCATTCGGACTGAAAGTAGACTATAACTAGGTACCTTACTCTTTTTTTACATATGTATGAATAAAATCGAACTACCATGATTCCATCTAAGAGCTTACACTAAAGTGTCAGTTTATAATCAATAGATCGATCTCAATTCTAACATGGTTTTATATCAATCATAATATTGCACAATATGATGTCAAATTAACGCATACATCGTAAATCTAAATCGCATCTTAAGAGTAATCGGTAATCCAGCCATAAATAGGCACTGCCTGTCTTTTTCACGTGAATGGTGGCTAATTGTCTCATACAAGTGTCATAAAATCAGTACCACATTAAACAATTCCCTCATATTGACGACTTTTGACGCCTCTGTAAAAGTCAGTTTGTGAAACCATTGTGATAAATAGAGCATTTGCTCCTATAGGAGCAAATGCTCTATTTATAACAATGTTTTCAAACTACAAAATTCTAAAGCTTTCCTTTTCGATAGATTTATTCAAAGAGGTTGTATCTAAAAATAGCCTATGAGGTAATGGGTTAACCATTTATTTTATGAATATTTATGTCACAATAATGACGATATGAAGATCAATTCGTTGAACTTTTTTCAGTGGCATACGAACAATGTAATCTTTGACCATGACAAAAAACTTGAATCAGATCTATATTTATTCATAAGCAAACAGAGCAGACCCTGACCTGGGTCTACTCTGTTTTCAAAGGCATTTAAACGTGTCTCTATAAAACAAAAGGGTTACCCCAATGTCATGATATATAAGCAGGTGTATAAGCTGCACACATGACGATTAGCCTTAACCCTTTACATATGGATAAGTGTACAATAATGTCACTGAGTATAATTATATGGTAGGTACTAAGAATCAGTACTATTTTATTTCCATTAGCAAAAGAAAGAAGGCCTTGGTCCCAGTGTCTGACAATTTATATGAATATGCATTTTCAACAACAGTAGAGCAATGTGCGCTCCTTGTGTGCAATCTAGAAACTACATTTAGACGCAAACATTACAGACCTACTGAATATTTATGGGCAAAATAGTTATACGGAAATATGGAAGGTGGAACATTGTAGCCTTTCAGATACTTAAAAACAGGTCTATTAAATTCGATTTGCAAACAGAGCAGATCCTGATCAGACGGCTCCTATAGGAGCCGTCTGATGTGGGTCTACTCTGTTTGCACTTGCATGAAAACGCGTTTATATGAGGGAAAGGATTAAGTGTTTGGCCATGACACAAGCTGTACAACCAGAACTATATCATTTCATAATCAAACAGAACAGGTCCAGGTCAGACACGGGCCTGTTCTGTTTGCAAAGATGTTAAAAGGTGTCTCATTGAAGTAAAGGGTTCAAATGCAGAACAATAGTTGTTCACCTGTAAGCATCATTTTACATGTGTAAACATATTAAGAGGCATGTCGATCTGTCATGAATAACGATTTATAACGGGTTTCAAGGAGCACTGAAACTTAACTAATTTTCTCTCGCGATCGCACGAATGGGACATAAAAAAAAATATACAGTAAAACCTCTCTATAACGACCACTAAATTACATCAAGTATTTTGTGTGAAAGGCAGATGGCTACTTAAAGTAAGGTGAAATGAAAACAGAACGCTCCTATAGGGGCGTTCGGTTTTCATTTCACCTTGCTTTTAGCAGCCACCTGCCCTAAATACCAACTAATTAACACAATTTAGTGGCCGTTATAGAGAGATTTGACTGTACAACCATATATACGACTGGCCGTAACAGAGAGGTTCCCTGTATTAAATCAAATCATATTATAACGCGTTGAACAAAATTTCATACGACTCAACACCTTCGAATTGTAACATTGTTTAACTTCTAAAAAGCATAAACCCGGTCTAGCTATTAACACAGAAAATAAAACAGGTTCGGTTTCGCACTGCAGTAAAACCTCTCTACAACGGCCACTAAATTGTGTTAATTAGTTGGTATCTAGGACAGGTGGCTGCTTAAAGCAAGATGAAATGAAAACAGAACGCTCCTATACACAAACTACTTGACGAAATTTAGTGACCGTTATAGAGAGGTTTTACTGTAGTTGTACAACAAATTAGCAAAGAGATTGATCTGAAACATTGCTCTGCTAGTAGTGTCTATTCATACAGAAAACATTTATAAACGCACTAACTTAAACAAAATCTTAAAGGGTAGATTGTATTCAGTATAAAAACATTTAGACAAACATAAAAATGTTCATTGTAAGAGCCTCTTTCTCTCGTGTGGAGTTATGTTGTCATATCTCAGTCGCTGTATTGTGAGCTCGGTGAAAGGCCTTAGTGGACACAATGGATGGTGTCAGTTTGCCTGACAACAAACACCCCTTCTTCATACACACACACTTACAATATATCCACTTTTGTTCAACAAAAGACACACTATGGCTTTAACCCTTACTCTGCAGGACACGAGTCACTAATATCCCTTGCAAACAGTGTATACCCAGATGAGATCTAGGAGCCCTCTCATCAGGGTCTTCACTGTTTGTCATGTTACACTTTTCTCTAAAAAATCCCTAAATATTCACTATAAGCTTGACCTCTTTGAATTTTGGAATAGTCCATTTGAAAATTTAGTGTAGCAAGGGTTAGACATGAGATAAAATATTTACACACGTGTGGTATGTTGCATGTTTTTTAAAACACTTTACAACCGGTCTTGATTCAGATCAAATACCCAAATGGTGTTGTACAGCCAGCATGTTACATAAGTACGTATTGTACAGCCAACATGTTACATAAGTACGCGTTGTACAACCAGCATGTTACAACCATGTAAGTACGTGTTGTACAGTCAACATGTTACATAAGTACGCGTTGTACAACCAGCATGTTACAACCATGTAAGTACGTGTTGTACAGCCAGCATGTTACATAAGTAGTGTTGTACAGCCAGCATGTTACATAAGTACGCGTTGTACAACCAGCATGTTACAACCATGTAAGTACGTGTTGTACAGCCAGCATGTTACATAAGTACGTATTGTACAGCCAACATGTTACATAAGTACGCGTTGTACAACCAGCATGTTACAACCATGAAAGTACGTGTTGTACAGCCAGCATGTTACATAAGTACGTATTGTACAGCCAACATGTTACATAAGCACGCGTTGTACAACCAGCATGTTACAACCATGTAAGTACGTGTTGTACAGCCAGCATGTTACATAAGTACGTATTGTACAGCCAACATGTTACATAAGTACGTATTGTACAGCCAACATGTTACATAAGTACGTATTGTACAGCCAACATGTTACATAAGTACGTATTGTACAGCCAACATGTTACATAAGTACGCGTTGTACAACCAGCATGTTACAACCATGTAAGTACGTGTTGTACAGCCAGCATGTTACATAAGTACGTATTGTACAGCCAACATGTTACATAAGTACGCGTTGTACAACCAGCATGTTACAACCATGTAAGTACGTGTTGTACACCCAGCATGTTACATAAGTAGTGTTGTACAGCCAGCATGTTACAAAAGTACGTGTTGTACAGTCAGCATGTTACATAAGTAGTGTTGTACAGCCAGCATGTTACATAAGTACGCGTTGTACAGCCAGCATGTTACATAAGTAGTGTTGTACAACCAGCATGTTACAACTATGTAAGTACGTGTTGTACAGCCAGCATGTTACATAAGAAGCGTTGTACAGCCAACATGTTACATAAGTACGCGTTGTACAACCAGCATGTTACAACCATGTAAGTACGTGTTGTACACCCAGCATGTTACATAAGTACGTGTTGTACAGCCAGCATGTTACATAAGTACGTGTTGTACAGCCAGCATGTTACATAAGTAGTGTTGTACAACCAGCATGTTACATAAGTAGTGTTGTACAACCAGCATGTTACATAAGTACGTGTTGTACAGCCAGCATGTTACATAAGTAGTGTTGTACAACCAGCATGTTACATAAGTAGTGTTGTACAGCCAGCATGCTACATAAGTAGTGTTGTACAACCAGCATGTTACATAAGTAGTGTTGTACAGCCAGCATGTTACATAAGTAGTGTTGTACAACCAGCATGTTACATAAGTAGTGTTGTACAACCAGCATGTTACAACCATGTAAGTACGTGTTGTACAGCCAGCATGTTACATAAGTACGTGTTGTACAACCAGCATGTTACAACCATGTAAGTACGTGTTGTACACCCAGCATGTTACATAAGTAGTGTTGCACAGCCAGCATGTTACATAAGTACGCGTTGTACAGCCAGCATGTTACATAAGTAGTGTTGTACAACCAGCATGTTACATAAGTACGTGTTGTACAGCCAGCATATTACATAAGTAGTGTTGTACAGCCAGCATGTTACATAAGTACGTGTTGTACAGCCAGCATGTTACATAAGTAGTGTTGTACAACCAGCATGTTACATAAGCACGCGTTGTACAGCCAGCATGTTACATAAGTAGTGTTGTACAGCCAGCATGTTACATAAGTAGTGTTGTACAACCAGCATGTTACATAAGTAGTGTTGTACAGCCAGCATGTTACATAAGTAGTGTTGTACAACCAGCATGTTACATAAGTAGTGTTGTACAACCAGCATGTTACAACCATCTAAGTACGTGTTGTAAGCCAGCATGTTACATAAGTAGTGTTGTACAGCCAGCATGTAACATAAGTAGTGTTGTACAACCAGCATGTTACAACCATGTAAGTACGTGTTGTACAGCCAGCATGTTACATAAGTAGTGTTGTACAGCCAGCATGTTACATAAGTACGCGTTGTACAACCAGCATGTTACATAAGTACGTGTTGTACAACCAGCATGTTACAACCATCTAAGTACGTGTTGTAAGCCAGCATTTTACATAAGTAGTGTTGTAGAGCCAGCATGTTACATAAGTACGCGTTGTACAACCAGCATGTTACAACCATGTAAGTACGTGTTGTACAGCCGGCATGTTACATAAGTAGTGTTGTACAGCCAGCATGTTACATAAGTACGGGTTGTACAACCAGCATGTTACAACCATGTAAGTACGTGTTGTACAGCCAGCATGTTACATAAGTAGTGTTGTACAGCCAGCATGTTACATAAGTAGTGTTGTACAGCCAGCATGTTACATAAGTACGTGCTGTACAACCAGCATGTTACATAAGTAGTGTTGTACAACCAGCATGTTACAACCATGTAAGTACGTGTTGTACAGCCGGCATGTTACATAAGTAGTGTTGTACAGCCAGCATGTTACATAAGTACGGGTTGTACAACCAGCATGTTACAACCATGTAAGTACGTGTTGTACAGCCAGCATGTTACATAAGTAGTGTTGTACAGCCAGCATGTTACATAAGTAGTGTTGTACAGCCAGCATGTTACATAAGTACGTGCTGTACAACCAGCATGTTACATAAGTACGCGTTGTACAACCAGCATGTTACAACCATGTAAGTACGTGTTGTACAGCCGGCATGTTACATAAGTAGTGTTGTACAGCCAGCATGTTACATAAGTACGGGTTGTACAACCAGCATGTTACAACCATGTAAGTACGTGTTGTACAACCAGCATGTCACAACCATGTAAGTACGTGTTGTACAGCCAGCATGTTACATAAGTAGTGTTGTACAGCCAGCATGTTACATAAGTAGTGTTGTACAGCCAGCATGTTACATAAGTACGTGCTGTACAACCAGCATGTTACATAAGTAGTGTTGTACAGCCAGCATGTTACATAAGTACGTGTTGTACAGCCAGCATGTTACATAAGTACGCGTTGTACAACCAGCATGTTACATAAGTACGCATGTCATGTGTAAATAACTTTACAAAATAATAATATATTATTTAATACTGACGGCTGAATTTAAGAAGAAAATGTCACAAAAGGAGGAGAGTATACAAAATTATCCTAAAAGGCGAATACAAAATAACCTGTCCTAAGCGGTCATTCATTTATTGGGCATATGAGTCAGGCGGTTGTTTAATGCAGCGCAAAAGTAATGCAGAAAGCTCCTATGATACCTGCATTAAGCTACCACCTGCCTTACAGACTCATAATTAGACAAAAGGGTTAAGGACATTCACTGTAGAGATTGGAAGTATTAGCCCATACGTTGTATAGTTTGAATACAGACCGGTAATTCCGCTTATCATAAGGAACCAAGCTGTTATACACACAGTATGTAGTTTCTCAAAAGCTTAACCCTTTCCCTGTTCTATGTTTATTCCAAATTTCAATACATACTGAATGTTCATGGACAATGTAGTTATAATGAAATATGGAAGATGGAATATTGTAGCCATTTTAGAAACTAAAGAAACATATCCATCAAATTCAATCAGCAAACAGAACAGATCCTGATTAGACGGGTCATATAGGAGCCATCTGATCTGGATCTACTCTGCAAATACGTGAAAAGACATTTATATGAAGGATAGAGTTAATTAACCGGAATTAAAACAATTGCAACATGTCTGTGTTTAGCCCTCATACACACGTGATCCCGTGGGACATAGGTAAACCTGAAGGACTCCTCTGATCAGGATCTACATTGTTTGCTGTGCAAATCATATCAAAGGTTGTCACCAGGACATATTTTATCTGCAGAACCCCTACCCCTTCCACGAAAAGTGGATGGGTTTTAAAATTGAATATGGACGAGTTTACCTACTAGAATATGGGAGTTAAAGGTTAAGTTGGGTTTTTTTCAGCAGGGTAATACTTAACCCTTTCCCTCATAGAAACGTGTTTTCACGCATTTGCAAACAGAGAAGACCCAGATCAGATGGCTCCTCTATCAGGGTCTGCTCAGTTTGCTAATAGAATTTGATAGATTTGATGCTTTACTTACTAAACTGTCTACAATGTTCCACCTTCCATATTTCTTTATAACTGTCTTGTTGATGAATATTCAGTAGGTATTGAAAGTTGGCCTAAATAAAGAACAGGAAAAGGGTTAGCCCATTCCCTCATATTGACGCCTTTTGGCCCCTCTGTAAATATCACTTTTAGAAACCACTGTGATAAAGAGACCATTTGCTCCATACATGATATGGTTTCAAAACTATACACATTTGAACTTTTCCTTTTCTTTAGTAATTGCTCCTTTTCGGTAGATTTTTTCAGGTGTTGGTTCTAAAAATAGCCTATGTGGGAATGGGTTAATGCTTAGACGCAGCAGTATATATGTATATACAGTAAAACCTCTCTAAACCAGACGTTGAATTTAGTATAAATGTCGGTCTTGAAGACAGATGACAGCTTAATGCCTGGTCTTCACTCTGCTTTAAGCAGTCACCTGTCTAGCGGTGTCTACATTCTTCTCTACTAGAATTCTGGTTTAGAGGGGTTTTACTGTACCTGTAAGATAGCCATGCACAAATAATATAACAAATCAAAGGTCTTTCGAGAGAGGAGTGTTCTCTGAAAATTATAAAGAAAATGTTTGATTCCTCCTAGTTCATTCATAGTCGTCTAAATAAATACTCTTTAATAATAACTACAACCGTTAATACTACATTCAAATGAAAGGGAGATAAGTGATTTACTATATTTTTCTCCGGTACACAGTGTTGTCCCTTATATGCTACAATGTTTTACAAAACAAGTGAATACATAACTATGCCAAATAGTGTATATGATCACCTGTAAGATACCATAAAAGGCAAACAGAGCAGATCACGATTAGACGTCTTCTACAGCCCCTCCCTTTTTGAGTGAAGTTACAAAAGTATTCATTTATGCATTACTGTTGACCTACATCAAGCATTAAGTTACCGCCGCCTTACAGACCAATAATAAGACCTCTTTTTGATGACCGCTCCAGATAGGTTGTAATGTATTACGTCTTTGAATTGTCATAGAGTCTTGGATTTTCCTTCCGTTAGACTATAATAAACAAAATATATCGACACGACATCAAACCGAGTTTTCCTTCACTATTAACTTGTGATTTCTAGGTTCGAAGGGGAATAACTCCATTTAAAAAATGCAGAAAGAAAAATCCCCAACAATATGCACATCTACATATTGTGTCCTTGCTACATGCAAGGTTTTATGAAGATATGTTGAGCATTTTCAGAGGAGCTGCGCTTTCAAGACTGGGAGCAGTCCGTCCGCCCGCCCGCCCGCCCAATCGGTGTATATCACCATTTCAATAACCGGATTTTTCCCGTGACAAACCCGGTTAGAAACACCTAAGTATACGATCATCTGAATAAAGAAAAACCTGTCTACAGCGCCCATCAAATACAAGTTTAATTTTAGGTTTAATTTTAACACCCTCTATTTAAAGATGTATGCTGCGCAAAATTTGCGTTTCGAACTGACTTCAGAATTGGAATCTATGTACCTTAACACTTATTTGACGCTAAACAGCATGGTCAGTAAATGGTTGTTTGTGTCGAAAAAACTAGAAAATGGATTGCTACGGAAACCAACGGAACAGCCTTTTCCATTGGTCGGAATCTGTCGTAAGATTCAAATTTTTACATACAGGAAATAATCATTCGATGTACCTGTATAAGTTAGCTCTCTTTGACCATTATATTTGATTGACACCATTGAACGGTATAGTTAGCATGTTGTAAGATGGGCATATTGTCTTATTTTCCTGAATAAAATCTATTATGTAGGCCAACAACCAGTGTCAGCCATTGTACATGTAGTAACATTCTAATTAATATTCAAAGCGTTGTTCCGAATAGAGTCATTCAGAACCTGGCCGAACATGTCCGCTGATTTCCGTACAAAATCTCCGTAATAAAAAGGAGGCTTCTTTTTTAAGATTTTAGCAGTATTCGGATAGCGATAATATTTAGCTGAACAAATATATCCTTTCGGAATATAGGCTGTAAGCATTATTTTCATTGTATGTATGCCTGTACAGCGTCCGGTGTTGATTGATTAATACGAAAAATGCGCATAATACATCTTTAAGAAATTTGCATACTATACACTTACATATATGCATAATCGATTGTTATTGGAGTTTGAGATCGTTTCGGTTATGTAGTTTGTATGTGATAGAAGCGTTATACTGAAAGGGGAATTGTCATTGATAGAAGCGACATTGGTACCCTGCGCGACTTGCGCACTCAAATACCACACAAATCTTTGTTGCATTGTCTTCTGGTCCGCAACTAATCAAATGTGAGTGGGATAATAGCGTCAGGTTGGAGCCAGTTGACCGAAAACGAAATCCGAGCAGAATATTTAGGTGCACAATTTAAGTGTACAATTTAACTATCATTTCAAAAGATAGATGCCCGGGGTGCCACCATTGTAATGATGGCTGGATCACCGATTTCCCGGGATCTGTCGTATTTGAATTGGCGATAAATCCGTTCTCGGGGTTGTAGTTCAATCGTACACGCTAATGTCAAATTTGCATGTGAATTGTTCAATCAGGAGCCTTAATTAAGCCTTTTGGGGCATATTTTGTAGCCTATTGTGGCACACTTTGAAGTTTTTTGGGCATATTTTGAAGCCTATTGGGCATACTTTGAAGCCTATTGTGACATATTTTAAAGCCTATTAGGACATTTGTTGAAGCCTATATATGGTTTGTGGCTATTGGACCTAATGATTATAAATTTGGGATACCACTGCGGATGGCTGGTAAAAGTCGCACCTACACGGCCATTTGTCCGGTGTATCTGCTACCCAATTAGGATAGCACGGTGGTTTCGGGAACCATGACCGACAGAGCCAAACCTGAACCTTAGTTGTACATATTTTTTTTAATAAACCAACATTGTGATTGAAGATTTGTGCCTGTTATTGTTATGTTAGGTCCACCAGATGTTATGTGGCAAGGTGACATGGGTGTATGCAGAGATGTTATATCGGGCTGACATTGCAGATTGACTTTGATAATACGTTAATATGAACAGCGTCGCTTATGTTGGGAGAGCATTCACCCATGCCCCCTTGTCCGGCAGCTGGTGTCCTCAAATCTCCCAATAACAATGAAATGATTGAACGAAAGAACGAAATATTATAAAGCTTATAAAGTTTCTCTCCTTTTTCCTATATATTGAGATAGGTGGTAGTTTACTGCATAAAGAAGGTTATGCAGAATACTCCTCTAAGAATTGCCTGCATTACTTTCGTCCTGCATTAGCAAAAACCTGGGTCCATGCTTATAAAACGTTTAGTTGAGTCTGAGTTCGTTCTCAAGCTTTTGATTGGTCAGATTTGAGCCTTTGGCTCAAATCTGACAAATCAAAAGCTTGAAAACTCAAATCTGACCAATCAAAAGCTTGAGAACGAAACTCAGACTCAACTAAAAGCTTTATAAGCATGGCCCTGTTTTTTGTACACCCTGTGGTTCGAATCTCGATTTTGGTATCTGGATTTTCTTGTGAGGAAGCCTTCCAGCTGGCATGCAGTAAGTCGATGGTTCCATTCGATTGTTCTCCTGTGCACGGTACAATGTTATTTGACCCGTGCGAAGAAAATAAACAAACTCAAGGGTCTTCCTCCACATGTAATTAGCTGCAATCGCAATGTGACTGAGACGTACAATCCCACTACAAACAAACAAAGAGAGGAGGATTCTGTGTTAGTTATTTTACTTATTTAATCCAAATATTTCCAGATTATTTAACCCTTTCCCTTATATAAACGTGTTTTCACACATCTTCAAACAGAGCAGACCCAGATAAGACGGATCCTAGAGGAGCCGTCTGATCAGGGTCTGCTCTGTTTGCTAATGGACTTTGATAGATGTGTTTCTTTTGTTCCTAAAATGTTCCACCTTCCACATTTCATTATAACTATTTTCTCCAGTGGGTATTGAATTTTTTAATAAACATAGAACAGGGAAAGGGTTAAGGAATCTCGATCTTATTTTGGAACCATCTATTTTCAGATTTAGGAGACACATCAAAGAACATATTTGCTGGTATAAACCATTGGCATCGATGTGTTCAACAAACAGTGCAGACTGATCAAAGAGATCCTGATAACCTTCTGATCTGGGTATTCACTGTTTGGTTATGTCATTTTTAGGGACACTGGGCAGCAATGAGTTAATGCCATAATCATAAAGAATTACAACAGCTGAATAAACATTGGTAGAGAACTACGTAAGAATCAGCCTTGCAAAATTAAGTACATGTAAGGGTCATGCAGGAAATACCACATACGAAACACACAGTCACCCGAACAGCACCACGACAAAAAAGAGCAGAAAATGTACATGCCTGTCAATTTTAAAAAGACATAACATACAAACAAAAGGGGGAAGATGAAAGTATCTTTCGGTCAGTGACAATTGTCACTGGATGTTTAAATAGGTTTAGGGGCGCCCAACCTGTCACGTATTCTATCCGCATCCTAAAAGACAACCCGTGTAAATAAATGTATCCCCTCTGTGACTAATCTACAAACACCGCGATAGCAAATACAGTGGTAAATTGCATGTAAATTGAAAACATATTTAAGTGAAACAAACTGTATTCACCTACCGCTAGTGCACAGAGTAACTGTAGAAAAGTAATAAAAGGTACACTATGACAAAAACAATTACTGAAACCTGGCAAACTACCACAAAGAAGAAGATTTAATTACTTTTCCGTAAAGCTGGTTGTTTTGAAATTATAAAGAGTTGCAAACTATGCATAGTGTCGATGGGAATAGTTTTTATCTTTGGCACCGGTATTTACGTTTTGGTTCTGGGTTCGATTTTAGGTCAGAATTATCATTGTCTTTTACCTCATTCCTTCATTTAATTTTGCTTTTTAATGAACATGCATGTTCATATGCTGTAATCTGTTGTTTACATATTTATCTATCCTTTAGAATGTATTGTGGATCACCATTGCATATACAGGTCTAACAAAGTTACGGGTGTTCAATAAATAAAGCATATTTTAACCCATTTGCACCCAGTGGATTCTTCCATGTTTATACATTGGATTTGTCCATTTTGATCGAAGGAGTGTCTGGCCTAAAATTTCAATTTCGTTTTGTTTTATATTAAAATTACTGTCAGCAAACAGTGTAGACTCTGATCAGACGCCGCATTATGCGGCGTCTGATATCAGTCTACACTGTTTTCCTACGCCCCACATATGGGATCGTGGGAGCATATGGGTTAACATGGATGTTGTTCTATCAACATCAGTTTTAGAAATATGTCGTATTGAATAGAAAAAATATACACACGCCATAACACGAATGCAGATGTAATCATGACAGAATAATGACCCTCTATAGAAGTATGACCCCGTGGCTGTAGCATTTTAAACTGATAAGGGTAATTGCGTTTAGTATGATGTCGTTCTGTTAAGAGTTACACTCCAGGTCAAACTTCGATGCATAATATTACCCCGGCAGGAAGACGTTGATAATAACCCACCCTGAACAAAAACCATGGTTAACTTAAAAAGGAAATGTTACAATGGAAGTGTGAAATCAAAAATGGAATTATATAGATACAGAGAGCGATAGACGTTGCCAGAAGGAGGGAGACAGAGACATATATTATGTTGTTGGTGATATTGCTTAGATAATGAATTAACAGACGCCGTCAATTGTAAATTTGCAATATCATCCACCCAAGGGAATTTAATTGAACATTTTAATGTAAGGGGAGACTCATTTCATTTCTAGTCCAGTCCTATCCATTCCCTAGGATACAGATCATAATGGTTGGTTCTATTGTACAATACACTGCCTTTGCGGGGATACCCTTTCCAGTATATAACTTCGCCACCAGCTAGCCATGCGCCCCACCATCCAAACGTCCCGGATGTAAATACAACGTGATCACAGAGGGACAAAAGTGTAAAATCAAGTTCGACAGCGTCAAATGGACTTACGGTGACGTCATCCCCCTTCATATTTTCTTGACACCATTCTTTATCATTACTTATCACAAAAAAGTGAACACGTGTATAGTTTTTTCTGAAGCGCTCCATGGCCTCTTGCAAATATCGAATGGGTGCTACGACGCAACCTTTGTCTTGATAAAATCTCTCAAGATAGTCGCCTCTGCGTACATGCACACCAACAATGGTTACACGGTTCTGTACCACACCACGAATGAAATCTTTGACCTGCACTACATGTTTTTCTTTCAATTTTAAAGCTTCCCTTATTACTGCCTCTGCACCTTTGAAATATCTCCAGGAATGCATATAACCGTTCAAGGTCCAGTTGTAAGAGTGATCCAAAGTAATAGTTCCATTATCAAAGTTTCGAGGTGATGTTCTCGTAAATGTACGAACGTTGTCAAGTTTGAAATTAAGCACATTTGGCAAATCAAACAATGTCGTAAGTGGGAATGATGCATTGATTATCGGTGTGTAGTTGTGGTACAGAGCCGTTCCGATAAGGGTAGACACCTGAAATATTTGGTTCCCAGTTCTTCCGCCGTGCATCTCGAAAGTCATAAAATGTTTGCATTTAAACTTGTCCTTTGTGTTTCGTCTGAATAGACAGGTTTCTAAATTCCAACGCTGTCCACACAAACCTTCGTTGAGACATTCTAGATCTAGAGCATTATGTAAAACCATCCATTGGTTAGATCCAACAGAAGGTTCTTTTGGGACCAGAGCATTTTCTGTAATTTTCAGAAATCGATGTGACTGAATGTTTGTTTCGAACAATACTATAAAGGCACCCAACCAAATGGCCATGCCTTGTGTTAAAAGAAAAACATACCGTTTCATCATTGCAAAAGATCAAGGTTTGGTTATTATTAGAAATATGTCAAGTATAACGTTACGCCACAGTAAAGTTACAAATGTTCTGCAAATTTGTTTTCTCTTATGGCCATTTTCTGAAAGAAAGAAATGAAAGTACACTGTGTATAACGCCGTCATCTGTAATAGCTGTCATATGCTATATTTTTCGTTTATTTTAATTTTCTTTCATTTTATTTCAAAATAAGTATCACAGTATCAAATAGTTTGGACCTTGATTCGTAGATCACTGCTTCATACTTTTTGGTCCAAAGGAAAAATAGTAAATGACACATGAAAGTCTACAGCAACACCAGAAGCACAAATGAAATGGGTGTTTGTACATAAATACACGACCATAACCATTTCCCTGATGAATATTCATGTAGGAAATGATGACGTCATGAATATTAATAAGATTATTTTTTATAATGGCATATGAACACAGGACATTTTGGCTCAGAAAGAAGCTGTAGAATCAGATCTATATTACACCATGAGCAAACAAAGCAGACCCTGATCTGGGTCTACTCTGTTTGCGTCAAAATGTGCTTACATAAGGGAAAGGGTTAACGAAATGTTCCTTGCCTGTTCCACACTGACAACATATAAACAGCGCCGTCAAATTAAAACTCAACCAAATTCATCGAAAAACAATAAAATGTGACGCCATATCTTACGCAATTTTGTATATGCAAAACGCCTTACTTGAGAATATATATAGGTAAAAAGAAAGTCCAGAACAAGAAAATTATATTGAAAAGATAAACTGACACCACTGTGAAGATTCAGTTTCAGTTTATTTCGAATAAGCACAAGTCCTGCAATGAGCAGGCGCCATCAGCATAAATATAATAACATAAACAATTCACAATGACAAATGGAGAAACGGCTAATCAAATATGAGTTGATATTAATTTCTTCGAATATACGGTATGTATGCATGTGTTTAATACCAGGTCGTGTGAGAATCCGACTGTTTTCATAGATAACTACACCGTTTCAGTTAGGAAGTATATGAGTGTCAAACAGCTTGTGTCCTTGGTAGATGTAAAGTTTATTAACATCAAATCGAATCCAAACTGTTTCTGAACAATAAGTTTGCGTCCCGTATTGATATTCTAAATAATAATTGTACGTACCGCATATTAGAGACGTTAATAATTTCTTAGTAAGACAAACACATGAACAGATATATTAGAAAATAAATAAACCGAGTAAATACATAGGAAATGTCAGATTATGTATCTTTTGTTCGTCTCATCAACATGGGCAGTTATTCCCTACCGGTTTCACTACTGCTCATCAGGGGAATAACAAATACATAGCAATGACGTTACTTGGTAACGCCGCAGTAACGACGTCATGACGCCATAAAGACAGCGTCAAATGACGTTATAAAATTCTGTTTAATTTTGGGTTAAATACCCGTATGAAATGTTTTTCAATAAGTAACCTAGCTGAAACATCATCGATGTGAAACTTGTAAAATGGAAAAATTGAAAATTTAGGATTGATATTGCAATACTGGTTTAAATGAGAACTTAACGGTATTTGTCTTGTTGATGGATCTCTGATTTGTTGGTCATGCACTGTCCTTCTGTTGCGTAATTTGTCTCCAGTCTGAGCAATATACAATTCTCTGCATCCATTACAAATGAGAACGTACAGTACATTTCTAACAGTGCAGTTCATATTTTCTTTTACATGGAATACTTTGTTATTTAAACATAAGGAAGAACCTTCCACTATGCAGCTACAAAGTCCACATCGGGGCTCTTTGCATTTGTTAACTGATGGACGCAATCCAAATTCTTTAAAGTTAGATCGTGTTAGAAGGCGCTTTAAGTTTGGTAGTTGCCGTTTGCCTTTTATCACCCTAGTACTGTTCATTATTCTTTTCATTGTTTCATCATTATTTAGAATCTCCATATTTTGTTTCAATACACCAAATATCTCTTTATCTTTTGGATTAAAAGTTGAAATAAACGGAATAATGTGCTCTTCCTTTCTTCTGTTAACTGTAAGTAATTCCTTTCTTGGTATTTTAAAGGCTTTAATAATTCCTGTCTTAACTATTTCTGGTAGATAATTAAATTTTATAAGATTAAATGCCAATTCTTCTAAACGTTTTAAAGGAATATCCGAATCGCCTACAATTGTACAAATTCTGCGAGCTAAAGAAAATTACCACTAAATGGGTATTCAAAACCTTTCGACGTAAAGAGTTTCTCTACGCGCTTCGTTACGTGATAAAAGGCAAACGGGTCTACTCTGTTTGCGTCAAAATGTGCTTGCACAAGGGAAAGGGTTAACGAAATGTTCCTTGCCTGTTCCACACTGACAATATATAAACAGCGCCGTCAAATTAAAACTCAACCAAATTTTCTGATTTTAAGTTTGTACTGTGTATTACCTATGCTTTGAAACATGAGTGTGTACCTTTTAGAAATACTTCCTCCACAGGTTGTCTGTTTACCTGCTGTTATTTTGTTATAGTCGGCAAACAGCTTATTGTAGCTAATGTTTTTTGTTGTACAACCGGCTCAAAATAAAGATTATTGTATCTTGAAATACAGCTACCAAACAAACAAACAACAAACAAAAAAAACACACGCGAGATGAAAACTTTAAACATGAACAAACGCACACGTACAAAGACACCAAACAAACATAAAAGCAAGGTTGACAAAGAGAGTATCGCCTTGGAACGGTCAGTGGTAAAACCACCACTGGGGGGTTTAAACCAGTTCACAGACGTTCTTACCTCACACTTATCTCAAAGTTACCATTGCTTAACAAATAGTGTAAATAAAGGTATCCCCCACAGAAGCTCATTTCATAATGAGACCACGATAATTATATCACAATAATGGCAATAATGCCGAAGGCCACCGGCAAATGTTATATATATTCTAGAGGGAGACTTAACTGTGTCATATGGCTATAAAACTGTTTAATTACTAAAAGTAAAAAAATGAGTCATGCAGGAAACACCACATACAGAACAAACAGTCGCCCGACAAACAGTTAGCTTAGTAATTAAACAGTTGTATAGCCATATATATTTTCTATATTCGAGGGATGTCCGAAATGTACATGTACAACTGAGTTTACTGTGAACTATATATATGACCGAATTTCTTCACTACATGTATTTGATTTTCGTTTTCAACCATTTTTGCTACAGAGACCAATGACTGTTCAGTTCGAAATAGCGACAACACTGTTAAACGACTATTAATTGGATACAGGTATGTGCCATTGTGTAAGTATTGGATAGAGGTAATCAGTTACATAGAGCCTACACAACGACGTGAAATGCCTCGTGGATACGGCATTTCATCACAATACTTTCCGAACACCCCTCTCGTAAAACACTGTTACACGTAAGGAAATATCTGTCATATATGATATGAAACATTTTATCGTCACTCCAGCTGTTATGAATATTAATCAAAATAATAGTTTATGGCAACAATTAACATGAATGATAATGTCCTACATATGGAGTAAATAAAAGAAAATTCGTCAATGGGACAAGGATGTCCCCGCCAGGTTTTTCTAAATTGCATTAAAATTGATTGACTTAGGATTGGGATGTTTGCCTCATGCATATTTATTTCTATCAATAAATATGATCTCTATTTTAAATTAAGTTTTTTCGAATTCTCAAATAAAAGAAAATGATGGCTGGAAATAATGTAGTAACAAAATCTTGTTTTATTCTTGTGTTGATGATTTGAAAATAAAACGGTACACAATATTAATACTTTGTGGTAAGTCTTATAAGGAGGACATGTTTTTCTATACATGTATATCTAAAATAATAAAAGTTCCGTCAAACAGGAAGTGGACATGTGGCAGATTCTAAACTGTCTTACACGATTCGAAACTGTCTTACACGATTCGAAAATGTGGTACCCGATACAGTTCTCCATACTTATGCTATGTGCCGAATATCAGGAAGCTGGCCTGTGTTCCTGAGAAAAATGTGACTGAGAGTGATTGGTGACGACGACGCAAGATTTTCATAATGATCCCTATACGTCGCCTCTGCGCAACGCAGGCCGCACAATAACGTACTATAAGCTAATATATTGATACTTCTGTATATACTACACTTACAAATTACTAATAATATAACCATAAACAGGAGAAGAGTGTTAAACAATAACCAAACTTCAATCAAAGTGTCGCAAACAGGAAGTATATGAACGACAGACTTGAAAGGGGGAGACACGGTACTACTCGCTATGATTATGCTTCAGACAAAATATCAAATCATTCCAGCATACACAAGTCAAGCAATCTTTGATTATTATTTTTTGTCATTAAACAATCAGCAAAATTCAACCAAAGGGTCGGCAAATAGGAAGTAGATGAACGACAGACCTGAAAAGGGTAGACACAGTACAATTCACTATGATTATGCTTCAGACCAAATATCAAATCATGCCAGCTCACACAAGCCAAGAAATAAATATTTGACGAAGATGTTTGTCATTAAACAATTAACAACAAGAAATGTCGACACGACATCAAACCGGGTTTTCCTTCACTGTTAACTAGTGATTTCTAAGCTCAAAGGGGCATAACCCCCAGAACAGTTGCAGAAGGAAAAATCCCCGACAATACGCACATCTAAATATTGTGTCTATGCTACATACACGGTTTTATGAAAACTCTGTTGAACAGTTTGAGAGGGGTTGCGCTTACAAGGATCTTAGTTCAATGGGGCATAACTCTCAGAAAATTGCAGAAGGAAAATTACCCGACAATAAGCACATCTACATATTGTGTTCTTGCTGCAAAAAAGGTTTTATGAAATGTTGATGAACAGTTTGAGAGGCGTTTCGCTTACAAGGATAGGGTCAAAAGACCTAGTGATTTCAAAGGAGCATAACACCGGGAAAATTGCAGAAGGAAAAATTCCCGCCAATATGCACATCTACATATTGTGTTCTAGCCACATACATGTAAACGATTTTATTAAATTCTGTTGAACAGTTTAAGAGAAGTTGCGCTCGCAGGGATAGGGTCAAAAGACCTAGTGATTTCTAAGTTCAAATTTATCAAACTAAGTTCGGCATAATTCCGAGAAAAATTACAGAAGGAACTTATGCACATCTACATATTGTGTCCTTGCTACATGCAAGGTTTTATGAAAATCTGTTGAACAGTTTCAAATGAGTTGCGCATACAAGATTGGTTGCCGCCAGCCCGCCCGCTCGCCCGCTCGTCCGCCCAGCCACCCACCATTTCTAATTCAATAATTGGACTTTCTGCGGAAAACCCGGTTAAAAATTCAATCAAAGTTTCGGCAAACAGGGAAAAGATGAACAACAGATCTGAAAAGGGGAGATACGATATAGCTCACTATGATTATGCTCCATGCCAAATGTGAAATCATTCCAACTTACATAAGCCAGGAAATATTTGACGAAAAGTTTTATCATTAAACAATCACCAAAAAGTGTCGGCAAACAGGAAATAGATGAAAGACAGACATGACACGGTACAACTCACTATGATTATGCTTCATACCAAATATCAAATAATTCCAGCATACAAAAGCCAATAAATATTTGACGAAAATTTTACAGTACGGACGTACACGGACTGACAAGGGTAAAACATAATGGGCATAAAAATCGGAGAATTCATCCATAATCTTCTTTTACCTCATCGTCCTACATATAAATTAACTATAAATATTTTATGTATAGTGTTTGTATGCCATACATACACTCACGCCAGGTGGTTCTGGGTCGTAACTATGTCACGTTGACACTGTACATGGAATGTTATATTTGAGTTTTGGTGATCTGAGTGCACTGACACGATATGATATAATATAATATAACACGGGCATACAAACTTATGGAAAAGGGTAATTTGGTTTTAACTATAATTATTTTATTTTATTAAATTTATATATGCCCGTCTTCAGACGGGACAAATTATGTCGTGGTGCTTGTCTGTCCGTCCGTCCGTCTGTTCGTCCGTCTGTCTGCCTGTCCGTCCGTCTGTCTCGGCCAAGTTAGATAACAAGCAAGATTGCCCCAGACACTCCAGAATTATCTCCCCTTATTTTACGAATTTCCGTGAACGTTTGCTTGTCCGCTCTCAAACTCAACAAATGTAATACAGTCCTTTTCAAATTTGGTCAGCAAATGTACATGTATTACCATAATGTCTCAGTCAAGTTCGATGGCCAGCAAGATTGCCCCAGACACTCCAGAATTATCTCCCCTTACTTTATGAAAATATGTGAACTTTTGTTTGTCCGCTCTCTAACTCAAACAACTGTAATCTAATCCTTTTCAAATTTGCTCAGCATGAATACTACAAATACATGGTGTGCGGTGGTCTAGTGGTAACGCGCTTGACTATTAGTCAGGAGGTCCGGGATTCAAATCCCGGTCCCTCCCGGAAATTTCAGAGACTTTTTCCCTCCCACCCGCATCTCCACCCAGGGGTTAAAATGGGTACCTGTGAGGGTCACTCGCCGGTACTGCGGCTGCATGATTGCGCCATATGTTAGCAGGGCTCAATATTGTAGGCCAATGACTCAATGACAAGGGGAGTAAATGTACAGTCATCTGAGCGGTCATTCGGACTGAAAGTAGACTATAACTAGGTACTTTACTTTACTACCATAATGTCTCAGGCAAGTTCGATAACCATAAAGATTGCCCAAGACTCTCCAGAATTATCTCCCCTTACTTTATGAATTTCTGTGAGCTTTTGCTTGTCTGCTCTCTACCGCAAACAAATTTAATCCAATCCTTTTCAAATTTGGCATCCTTCGTCATTACTATGTCTCAGGCAGGGTCGATAACCAGCAAGATGGACACAGACACTTGAGAATTGTCTCCCTTTAATACTAGACTTCCCGTTAACTTTTGCTTGTCCTCTCTCTAACTCAAACAAACGTAATCCAATCGTTTCCAAATTTGGTAAGCATGTATATTACCATTATGTCTCAGTTAAGTTCGATAATCAGCAAGATTGTCCCTGACACTCCAGAAGTATCCCCCCCCTTACTTTATTAATGTCTGTGAACTTTTGCTACCTATCTGATATGGAGTAATGGGCTTTCAACTTCCTGACATTTGACGGGCGTATTTTGTGACATTTTCGCACTCTTGTTATTATTTTATTGATATCTATATCTTTCTTCTTTTTTTAATAATATATATGCATTGGCTCTATTCAGTTTTGTATATGTAATTTATTCATGTTTTGAACGCAAATGTCCTGAACGCTATATTAATGTGGTATGATGATAATAATAATAATAATAATAATAATAATAATAATGAATAATAATAATTGAACAATATCAGTCGTCAAATGTACAGCATCGAATATTATTCGAGGCCAAGCAAATTACAAAATGTAAGGACTATGCGATTATTTTCAATTTTTAAGTATGTATACTAAAATGACCTCTGGTGAATAACGTTTCCACATATTTTCGGAGTCCATGAAATATAACAATTAATCCTTCAACGATGAATTTTCAATTGGACTATTCAACAGTTCAAACAGGACAAGCTTACCATTAATTTGCATGGATAGTTTTTAAAGAAATGTGTAATATGTCAAACAAAGCAGACCCTGATGGGACGATTCCTCTAGAAGTGCTCTCATATGGGGCTACACTGTTTGGAAATGACGTCACGGACATGTTTGTGCAGCGTTTCTTGATCTAGACCTTAAAATTGATAATGGAATGATTTCTTCTAAAATATATGACAAAAGATATTATTTTGATTTTAATATTGTTAATTTTCCTCATCTTGACAGGGGTGTTCCCCGGGCTCCATCTTACGGGGTTTATATATCTCAACTTATTCGTTTTGCTAGAGCTTGTTCATCTATTGACGATTTTAACAGTCGAAATCTCATTTTAACTGAGAAACTGCTTAAGCAAGGATATAGATACCATAAACTAAGAAAAACTTTCTCTAAATTTTACTATCGAAATCTCTCGCTTATTGGCAAGTATCAATGTAATCTCAAGGCGCTTCTGCGACACGATATTTCACATCCTGAATTTTATGGTGATGTGATTTACAAACTTCGTAAAATTATTGGACATACCCATTTTCTCACTTTGTTCATCCAATATGTTAAAAAATTCATTAAAAAGGGATATGATCCTGTAGTACTACACCATACTGCATGTTTGGTTGTGAACCCTTTTACAGTTGGCAATCACGTTGGCCTCTTTGCATGTAAGCCGACAAGAAAGGTTTAGTACTCTATGAATGCGACCTCTTAAATCCAAAAATGGAAGGAGAACGTCGGATATCTGTACTATTTCGTTTTTGTCGTACCCTTTATTACTTTTCTACAGTTACTCTGTTTGCAGTTCAATCATTGAGTACACTAGCGATTGGTGGATACAGTTTGTTCACTTAAATGTTTTCGTTATACATGCACTTTACCACTGTATTTGCCGTCGCGGTTGTTGTAGATTAGTCGGAGATGGGATACGTTTATTTACACTGTTTGTCTTTTAGGGTGGGGTGGAATAAGTGTGAGGTTGGGCGCCCATAAACCGGTTTAACCCCCCAGTGACCTTTGTCACTGACCGTTCCAAGGCGGTACTTCCATCTTCCCCCTATTGCATGTTTGTTTTGTCTTTGTGCGTCCCTTGTTGTTTTTATAGTTATGTACATTTGCTGTTTCCTTGTGTTGCTGTTCGGGCGACTGTTTGTTCTGTATGTGGTGTTTCCTGCATGACTCATTTTTGTACTTTTTGTAAATACAGATATGTCAAAACGGATTTCTGTATTCCCGGCCAAAATAGAATTATGTCTATATATTACCAGCTTAAGCAGATTGATAATAAATTTCACAATAAAACATAACCAATGTTTTATTAACACTTTCATTTTTTAAAATGTTTCATATATGGCGTGTCTTGTCCACGTTCATTTCAACGGTGGTTCAGTATATAGCTTTGGTTTAAGATGAAACTGTTATATTGGTTCCTCATCGGGATCAACTCAGTTTGACACTAAATGATCAGATACAATGAAAACAACTGCAAGAACATATATAATAAGAATGTGCCAGGCGTCACACTGCTGACGACAACTTTGACCTGAAAGCAGCTACTGAAAGCTCTTCGACACTTCAACTGAGAGACAAACAGTGGTACTGAAAGTAAATGAATAGTGATATTCCTCTATACATAGAAATCTATATCAAACGATACCAAACACTAAATTGTTTCCTGTTAACCCTTTACTCCATAAATACGCATTACTACGCATTTTCAAAGAGAGTAGACTGATCAGGGTCTGCTCTGTTTGCTTACGAGAAGATAGATATTGTTCTACAATTTCTTCCATGGCCAAAAATGTATGTGTCCATGAGCTACTATAACTATTAATCTAATTAACATTCATGATGTCTTTATTTGTTACATTAACCCATTTGCTCCCAGTGGATTCTTCCATGCTTATATATTGGATTAGTCTATCTTTTATCTAAGTGATGTCTGGTCTAAATTTTCATTTTTATTTTGTTTTATATTGAATTTCCTATCAGCAAACAGTGTAGACTCTGATCAGATGCCGTATTATGGGGCGTCTGATCAGAGTCTACACTGTTTGCCTACGTCCCATATATGGGATCGTGGGAGCAAATGGGTTAATTATATTCATGGAGTAAAAGGTTTATACATTTGCTTCGGAAGTCGACACCCCACTAGGCAACACATCGAAAATGTTGTTTTTCACATTTTATCAATTTCAATACTAAAACGTGATACATAAATACTTGCATGATCCCACAATATACGTCACCCTAAAGGTGCACACTATTATTATATCCTGCTTAGTCTAAAATGATATATAGGAGATTAAATTGGCCCAGTATAAAGGAAACAATGACAATGATCCATTTGTGCCAAATGTCAATAAAAATGGATATAGACAGACAATTTAGACCATAGGACTTACTGAATCAGAAGCTGCGACATTTGCTTCGTATATCTGTATCCAAAGGCATGTCACTTGAGTAAAACATTCTTACAGAAACATACCTTAACTAGACGGGCAAAACATATCAATAGGTCAATGTTCAAGGTAAAATATGATAACCAGTTTATTTTTAAGGCTTAAATTGGGGGTAATATATCTGAAAGTCAATTAACGCGTATCGTTTTAGTATTATTTATCAATACTACATGTATATACAATCGACTTCTTACAAAGGGGGTGGGGGCACGGGCACCTACCCGCCTGAAATCATACCGGATTCTTCAGACTGAAAAATCCCCCTCTATAATTTAAAAATTAAACGAGTTCTTACCTGGAAGACGATGTTTGATTGTAATTCTATGAGACAATGTGTGGGAGGAGATAAAATGAGATGTAGCCCCGCGCATGCGCAGACAGTTTTTGAAGAACATCTTGGCATGAACAAGAAAAATGACAACACAATATAACTTCAAAACCCCACAGTTGGGTGGGAGGGAGGCATTTTATCTCCTCCCACACATTGTCTCATAGAATTACAATCAAACATCGTCTTCCAGGTAAGAACTCGTTTAATTTTTAAATTCTATTTCGACAATGTGATTGGTTCGTCGATAAAAATGAGACTTTAAAGCAAGGTCATGCCAAGATGTAACCTTGATATACAAGAAAAATTTGTAAATTCCTACCATTAGATCTTCAGTACTGCCTCTGGCAAAGAACTCTCTTGCACAATGTTCTTGTCATAATATTTAGCAAAGGTGCTTTTGTTTGTCCAGCCAGCCTTCTGCATTATCTGTTCTAAAGGTACAGTCAATTTGGCTTTAGACGTAACTGCAGCTCTGACACTATGTGCTGTAAACTGTGTAATGTCAATACCAGCTCTCGCCATGACTACTTTAATCCACCTCGCAATCGTATCACGAGAAACAGAGCCATGGGGTTTTCTATAACTAATAAACAGCTTGTCTGTATTTGTCCGTAATTCTTTTGTTCTCTTCAAGTATTCTTTAAGAACAAAATATACACATAATCGCCTATCTGGCGGATAACTTTTTAAATGTAAACTGGAAACATTATAACTAGGTCTGTTCTGTTTTAAAAAACTATCGAACTGAAATATAAACTCAGAGGGCAACTTCTTGTAGCCTTTAACAATTAGTAACTGAATTGTATGTACACGTGCTGCATTCACAAGAGCAATTAGCATAACTAATTTTAATGTTAAATCTTTGAAACTTAAATGTTTCACGGGAGAAAGTTTCTGGAGATATCTAAGGACCAAGTCCACATTCCATATATGTGTGTATCGAGCACAAGGTCGCCTGAGATGATAAACTCCCTTTAAAAACCGTATTACTAAAGGATGACTTCCGGCTGGAAATTTATCCATAGTAATTCCTAATGATGACAGAGAACTACGTATAGTGTTCATTGCTGAATAACCTAAACCACGCTGAAACTCCTCAGTAAGAAACTCAATGACATCATTTATAGAAACTGAAAATCGATCAATCTGCTGTTTGTCACAGAACAAAAACCATCTGCGAATATAGACTTCATACTCGCATTTTGTGGAAGTTCGCCACGATGCCATGAATACTTTGGTAGCTGTTGTTGAAAAGCCTCGGTTTCTGAAAGATGTCCCGACAGCTTGCATGCTATCAGTACCAACTGATGTTCTAATGGATGAACCTTGTCTGAATGTGTGAGGGTGAGCATTCTGCCTTTCCGAGGAAGTATCAGGGGAAAATCTACTAACGTTTCTATCATCAGCGGCCACCAATGTTGAGTTGGCCATAAAGGAAAAATTCCCCAACCCCGAGCTTGATCCATCTTGATCTTCTGAATGCAGCGTCCTATAACACTGAAAGGGCAGAAAAAGTAGCATAAATCAAATGTCCCCCAATCAATGCTAAAAGCATCGACAAAACTGCATCCTGGATCTGGTTTCCATGAACAATATTTATCCACTTTTGTGTTCAATCTGGTAGCAAACAAATCTACAGAGGGCCTACCATATTTTCCGCAAATATTGCTGAAAATTTTGCCATCTAAAGACCATTCTATGTTGTCTTTAAATTGTCTGGATGCCCGATCCGCATCCACATTATCTGTACCTGGTACATGAGCACAAATAATCCACATGTCATTGTCAACGCAAAATTGCCAAATTTTTTGACTAATTTGATTGCAATCATGAGATTTTACTCCTCCAAAATTGTTAACATAACTGACTGTGGTGGTTGAATCTGTGAAAACTTTCGTATATTTTCCTTTTACCAAATGTTGGAATGCCTGTAGAACAAATAGAACTGCTAACATTTCTAAAGCATTTATATGGAGCGCTTGCTCATGTTCTAACCAATGGCCACCAATTGTCTCGTTTCCTAGTTTTGCACCCCAGCCTGACTGGCTACTATCTGTATGAATAATCACAGAAGGATTTTCTCTGCGAATCTTTCTAAACTGGGAATGGATATTAGTCATCCACCAATGTAACTCAGACTTCATAGGAAGAGTAATATTCATAATTGCATCAAAATTGCCTTTGTATTCTTTTAATGCCAGAGTTTTTTCAGTTTCTAATTTGCGGTAATGTAATTTTCCGAGTTCCACAGCTGAAAAACTCGACACGAGCAAACCAATAACATGAGCTACAGTGCGAATAGTAGCAGTACTACATTCGTACAGTTTACAACATTCCGCTCTGATTTTCTGCTTTTTGTCATCAGGTAAATAAACTATCATCTTCTGTGAATTAATAACATTTCCAAGATACGTTATGACCTGAGTTGGTATGAAAATACTTTTGTCCATGTTTAACAGGAATCCAAGATCAGTCATAAGACCAGAAGTTGACTGTAAATTTACAGAACATTTATCTTTTGATGTGCCACCGAGTAAACTGTCATCAATGAAACCTGTACTCAAATGCCCATCTGTTCGCAATTTGGCATACACAGGCTTCATTAACTTTGTATAATACCTAGGTCCTGGTGACACACCGTTAGGCATACAAACATACTGAAAGATTTTTCCCCGCCACATGAAACGAAAATAAAGTTGTTGCTCTTCTGCTATAGGGATACTATAGTATGCATTTTTTATGTCTATAGATCCAAAATACATGTCTTTGGAGACCAATTCAAGAGCCTTTTCAAAATTTTCCATTTTAAAATGTTCATATGGAAAATATGCATTTAATTTCTTCAAATTTAATATCATGCGATATTCTCCTGGTTGTCTTTTTGCCCGTAAAAAAATGGGCGACAAGAATTGTCTCGGGTGATAATCTACTTCAATTATCACCTTCTGTCTTAATAATTTATTGATTTCAGTATCAATAAATTGTTCCTCTTTCTGATTAAATTTTTGTTGAGAAAAATGCTCTTGAAAAGGGGGTAAATCACAGAAATCAAAATGACAATTTTCTACTATATCAAGTATTTTTGGATCTTGAGTAATCCGTTTCCATGCTGAGGAAAAATCTTTCAGCCTACCTCCTACAAATTCTATACAAGAATTGTTTCTCACCTCTGAAGTGTTTATTGTTTCCGGACAGGGCGAGGAGGACCCTGGTTCCTTCTCAAGTTTTTTGGATCCTGAAACTGAGATCCAGTTCTCCCATAGTCCGATGAGGGTAAATGAGGAATTCTGTATCCAGAAAAACTACGACCCCTCAAAGAACGACCACGAAACAAGGGTCTTCCTCTAACTGTACGGGTGTCATGTTGGATTTTATGTCCAATTTTCGCTGTGTCCTCTATTTCTTTGGCAGATTTTTCAATGTCTCCAAATAACCACTCATTGTAGGGCTGCATCGAGGAACACAGCGAAGAATAAGGCCGTCTCATTTCTGGCCTTAGCGCCTCCCTCCTTGTCATATTTAACTGTTTATTTGCATGTCCCAGCAGAGAGAGGGCATCCTGACAATTGTCTAATGGTGAGCTGATGTCGATGCCAACCTCTTTTATCTGGTCCTCAGCCTTAGCCATTGAATCAACTGCTTGCGTAATAAAAATTGCAGCCTTAATGATAGAAGTTTCAGTATTCTGGAGTTTTTTATCCACAAACTTGGTGTTAGTGGGAAGAAAGTCCCAAACAATTTTATTGCATTTCACTGTCTGTAAGGCCTCACAGTTTTCAGGCCGAGGGAGGGATTCTTCTTTTATCATATTAGAGTACTCATCCTCCTTCAATCCATTAATAAAAACATCATTAATGTTACACGCTAAAGTGTCCTGCACAGAAGGGCCCAAATTCACTTGCCCTTTTAACCGTTTAGTCATTTGACTAAAACGTGAACTGTCTTCGTGATGTCTTTTTTGAGGGCGAGACACGTTTGACATCTCCCCTTCTTCCAACTCCCCTTCTTCTCCGTAATCTTCATAGCCATATTCCAATGGCGTATCCTCTAACACTGTAACACGATTTACAAGTTCCGTGAATTTAGCATCGGTGGATGCTTGTTGTTTTTTAATGTCGGACAAAGCCGCCATGATTTTCGACTGCAAGTCGGAATCAGACACAGTCTTTTCCTTCACGGACTTATTTGAAGCCGACGATGTCCCTGTCTGCTTCTTCTGAGTGACTTTCCCCGAAGTACTACCACCAGTACTGCCACTCGTCAACGACGAAGTCTTCCGAGATGGCGAAACGTCCGCCATTATGAATGGAAACACCGAACCACGTGTTGTACAGAAAAAACACGAACACTCGCCGTAAGAACTATTGTCAACTAAAACCCCAGGTCTAAAATTGACACTGTAAAAGTTTCCGTGCCGATGGCCACAACTGGACACCTCGGACACGCAATATAAAGCTATAAATCCAAGCAATTTCCAGCAAGGAAAACTTCGCTAGTCAAAACGCCGCCATAACGCTTAAGCCACTGCCTGCGCATGCGCGGGGCTACATCTCATTTTTATCGACGAACCAATCACATTGTCGAAATAGAATTACGTTATCTGGGTAGGTTGATGAGTTCAATTAGAAAAAACGCAGCAGTATGTTTTATGATTACTGGAGTATGTAGAATCTAGCCCGGTTTATATTTCAGCAGACAATTAACCGTATGTACACGCTCAATTTTTTTGTATTGTAGTACCCGGTCATATTAAATAAATCCCACCTAGAGAGAACGGGGAAGATTGAAGGGTTAGAGAATGCCCAGTTATATATAATAAGAGAGATAGGTGAGAGGGGGAGAGACAGAGAGAGAGAGACACGCACACCGACAGACCTACAGAAAGAGAGGCAGAGCCAGACAGAGACAGACAAAGGGGGTGGGGCACGCCATTTGCTTATTTCAAATTTACATGTATGATTAAATAAACATTTTAGTCACATTCTTTCTCAGAGTACGTCCATGATTTCCAGATGCTCAATCAGCACCTGCTCTATTTGCTTCATAAGGTCAAAGACCTATGATAACACATGTGTTATCATAGGTCTTTGATAAGGTAAGATAACATATGATATGATATGATATGATAAGCTTTATTTTGTGTCGGCAAGACATATACAAATAACATAAGCTCTCAAGAGCTTTTATAACCGACTATATAACAAGTGTATGTAAACAAACATAAAGTAGCTACAAGTAAAATAAGTAAGATATAATTTAGCCTATGAGAAAGCTGCCAATCCTGTCTTTATAATACACTTATTAAAAGATTATTTTCCATAAAATCTGCAAGCAGATTAAATTAATTAAAAAATGGAAATGGATATTCAGAATTGGCATTTTTCTGATAGGTGCATTTGTTAAATATCACATTAAAGCAATTTAAGCACAGCTAAAATAAATTTACATAAAAACCAGAATGTTTAACATTATTAAAACAAGGAGGGTTTATTAACCATTGGTGTTGCAGTTGGATGTCACATCACGGACCTGCATCATGAGGCATCGTTCTGAAACACTCAATAGCACTAATTTTTAAACGACTTTATATCACAGTAAGGTTGTTTCAATAAAATTTATGAAAATATTATGACCAGCCTGTAAGTCAAGATTTAGCTAAGAGAGTATAGTTTCGTAAGCAAAAGAAAATATAAACAGTTTGATTAACCCCTATATTGCTGGACTATCGGAAAATTTAACGACAATGTAACTATTGTCTCTAAAAGAAGCACTGAAATTTATAGCAAACTGCATAGTCCCTGATCTGAGGGCTCCTTCTGGAGCCCACTGATCTGGGTCTACATTTTTTGCAGGAGTGTAAATCTCGGCTCCAGCATTGTAGGGGTTAACAGCACACATAAGCAGATATAGCACATACATGCATAATATGACAAGCCACAATAGTCACCTATCAGGCACAATAGACATCCTTCTGATCTGGGATCCACACTGTTTGCAGAAAAATCCCCCCCCCCCCCCAAAAAAAATAAAATATTATTTATGTCGCGTTACAAACAGTTTTGGGCCACTTAAGACGCTGAGTAACACTGCGTATCAACTGACTCTGCACTGTTTGCTGTTACAAGTCCAAAATGAAAACATTATCCCTCCCTATATGAGGAGTACAATATTGTATTCTAAGCGTACTACTATATATTTCAAGCCATTGCCCCATTGCCTGAAGCAGGTTGAAAGAAAAGCAGAGTGTGCCTTAAGGCATATATTCTGCCTTACTTACAGCCGGCTCTAAGCAATCATCTGATAGGATCTATAAAGATTTCCTATGTATTTGATAAAGTTTTATGAAAGTAGCTAGTCTCAACAGGGAAAGTAACATCTAAGGAGTAAAAAGGTATATGTTTGGGGAATGGATTAAATAAATAGAAGCAAGCATACTGCACAAGGCATACACAGTAGAGCAACATTTACATAATTCACAACACAGGGAAAAGGTAGATTTTTCAATACTTAAGTTTCTGCCATTGTAATAACCCGCTGCATTTATATGCCTTTATAAATAAATGAAATTCACCTGATAAATAGTCATGATTTGATTATTTCATATATGAATATTCACCAGGAAATGTTGTGTTAATTAATGTCAGACGATCATGTGATCCTGTTCACAGAATGGTTCCGAAAGAAAGTGTTTTTGGTTGTGGCAAACGTCCGCGTTTTAGTCGTGCTGCTTGCACCCGGCTTTACACCGTTTTTCGATCAATACGACAACCAGCCTTGACACTTCCTTGGAAACGTGATATTTGATTATGACAACGTCTTGAATAGGCAATTTATTGTTCGGGCCTCCCTATTTATTAAGTGCAATTTTAACGAATATCACCCCGTTTAAGTTTTGAAAATGTCGCTACATTTCAGCGCCAATCAGGTTTGTCTAACTTTCTTGTTCCTTGGGAAATTAGATATTGTTTTGTGTGATTATCGACGTGTTAATGCAGTAGGTCAACTTTAAAGCAAGGTTGGGCTGTTTTGTATTAGATGAAATATCGAACTAAAGAAAAAGTTTTTAACATGTAAACAGTTTGCTTTCCATAAATGTCTTGATTATAGCAATTCGATCAAGGTCTAGTGTGAAGAAAGGTGCAGTTTGTAGTGTACCAGTCGCCGCAGTGTGTTCAATGACCTATTGAATATGCGGGATATTCGGCCAGTCTAACCACCAGTTTCATTGAATTGACACATGTCTGGTGTTGTTTGCGATTCATTGCAATCTGTGTCTAGGATGTAAGTGACCTATTGATTGATCAAAAGCATGGTTTATTATAAATGCTTGTCATTTTTCCATTATCCTAATTAAACTTTTGGGCTAGACTGCACTTTATCAGTACATACATACTTATATGCATAAATGACAATGGCCACCGCCATTTTGATTTGAATTCAATTGGGTGGGTGTTCGGGGGTGGCAGCCCCAACATGAAGTAGAGATCGAACCACATATGAAATTGATGAAAATATAATCAAATAAATCCAGGTTTTTATTCTGCTCCGATGTTGTCAAATCTCCGATGTTGCAAAAGTTGCAAAGTGCACATACACATACCTGTAAAGTGCAGTAGTCTCAAATTTTGTTGCATTCAAAAGTTCCATATAGACATTTACAGTGGGTCTATGCTCCAGAGGGGCCCTGCACTTAAAGGGAAGAAGAATAACACTCTATATGCGAGCTACCACTTAATGGGAATTTAAACATGGCAAAATGAGAAAATGGTATATAGATACCCACTTTCAGAAGCTTTTAGTCATGCAATCCATCTGTCTTTTCCTCAGTACAAGTCTTCAACAACAACAATCAGTATATGCTACTTTACTAGATTATATCATAAAGTAAACACATGTATTTACTTTGTGACTATAGGCATTATATAGAATATGTATATAACATAGTAGCATATACCAAAGACTTGTGCTCCTCAGTCTGTTAAGGTCTTTGTTAATAAAAAGTTGCAACACCTTTTCTTGCTACATATATAGATTATGAAACAAGTTATTACAGTTTATACAACTTCCAGTCAATCAATGACAATGGCTCTGACAAAGTGAAAATATATGCTTATCCCTCTTTAAAGGCAGCTACATGCATAGCTGAGTCTGAGAATACCTAATCTGATCAATGTTAAGGTGATAAGACGGCTTAAAGTTTTGGTATTGTTGCCATTTTGAGATGTCACAAAACTAGAAGTAGCTAATTGTTAATATCACTATTTCAGACGCACATGTTTGGACTAAAGAAGACTAAATGTATAGTACTTTGCATTTTCTTGTTTTACAGTATGACCGCAACTTCAAACCTACCTTGTTACAGAATTGGGAGGTTCCTAGAGAATACAGAGAGGTAATTTTTATGTTTCTCTGTTGGTATCATATAAGTGCAAAATTACATATAAGTATGTGTATGATGTTTTAACCCTTTACTCCATGAATATTCATGTAAGAAATAATGACATAACAAATATTAATTTTTATATTGACTTATGAACACAGGATTTTTTTGCCATGGCACAACTGTGGAATCAGATCTATATTACTTCATATTAGCAAAAAAATGCAGACCCTGGTCAGACAGCTCCTACATGAGCTGTCTGACCTTGTAATGGTCTACTCTCCTTGCAAATGTACCAATAGGTGTCTGTATGGAATAAAGGGTTAACTTCTTTGATCAAAGATGTTAAACATATGCATTATATAATAATTGAATCTTTTTCACAATTTTAGTACTGCAAAAATGAATATAAATAGAATACATAAATAATTATATAGTTATAAATGCTGTAATGCCATCAATTCAGCGATCAATTGACAAATGCTAAGACATGAAATAGATGTGTAAAAAAATTAAGACTAGCATTTGTAGTATGCAGATTAAAATTTATAATCTCAAGTATACCTTATTTGTAATTATGTCTGTAGGGATCAGGGTCCAATGCTATAAAACTTCTGAGTCTGAGGCTCAAGTATCTAATTGGTCAGATTCTGAACAAGCTCAGAATCTTAAAATGCTTAAACTTGAGAATGATCTCAGACTCAAAAAAAAGTTTTTATAACCTTGGAGCCAGATGAACACCAAAGTAACAGCTGCTACAGTAATTCCTGCTGAAAATGGTTGAAAGTGAATAAAAATTCTCCAAAAAAATAAAGTAAAAACGTTTGCATTTTCTTGTTATATAGTACATCAACCACAACTAGTACCGGTATTAGCTGGGGTGTTTTAATGCTACGTTTATATCTTATACCCTAAGCTTTTAGACAGATAACCATCAGCAAATAGTGCTGATTCATATCAAACTGCACTTGTAGGAGCAGTTTGATCAGGGTCTTCACTATTCATTTCTATTCGACATCAGCTTTACAATGGGCAGAGAGGGAAGATTAGGTGTCTGAATAGTTATAGGGTAAATAATGTTTTGGTTATATCTTAAACTCTTTCACCTCTTAAGTCACCAGATAGCATTACTCACAGGGTTTTCTACAATGTGGAAATCTGTGATTACCACTGCAAATACGGTAGTTTGAAATTAGATGAGATGTCATCATATAAGAATCCAAACTGTTTGACACACCACCTTTGTTTTAGAGAAGAAATTGAAGGGAATTGTTTGCAGCTGAAAATTATTTGCCACAAAAAGAGATAAATTTTGTATACAGTAAAACCTCTCTATAACGGCCACTAAATTACATCAAGTATTTTGTGTTAAAGGCAGGTGGCTGCTTAAAGCAAAGTGAAAGTAAAACAGAACGCTCCTATAGGAGCATTCTATTTTACCTTCACCTTGCTTTAAGAGGCCACCTGCTTTAAATACCAAATAATTTAAACACAATTAAGTGGCTGTTATAGAGAGGTTTTACAGTGTATAGAAGTCAGTTTTGACAAAATAATTACAAGTACTTTGGTTGATTATCTTAGTATCGAAGGTATTACACTGCATAAGTCTACAGTTTAACTCGATCATTTTCAGTTTTAATTATGTTTGAAAATATCACAGATCTGATTTTTATTTTATTGACATTATTTGTGTTTGATAACTTATATAAAAGCTGAAAATATGTGCCTCTAGAAAATGGTTCAACGCGGCATGAGGGATTTTGTAAGTGAAGCTTCTGCAGTAAACTCTGCCTGCAGATATAATACAGTGTTGATTTACCTTTATCATGCTGAAAACAAGACACCATGAACCGGATTCCCAGATAAGATGTGCAAATTAAAACATTTTCAAGAATAGCTTCTTTCTTTATGCCTCCACCAAACCCTATGTTGTGAACTCTCTTTTAGACGATTCTGTGGTTACATTGCAGGGTTTGGTGGAGAAATGATGATTTTAATACGCACCTTTATCTGTTGCTCTGAATAACCCAAGAACATTTGTCTGGCAGAAACTGTATTATCAAATATATATTTTTCCATATAACAAACAGAGCAGAATCTGATTAGATGGCTTCTACAGGAGTCATCTGATCTGGGTTTTCTCTAATTGCAAAGGCATGAAAAAATGTTGCTATCAGGTAATTGGTTAATTCTGCCTAATATGCACCTAATATCAGATTTTATACAGCATATTAAGGGTAAAACAATACACTATGATTAACATGTATAGACTCTTAACATTTTCATTTCCAATCAACTCCCACTCATATGCCATTTAGAAAATACATTTTAGGCAATATAGTTCTAAATGGAAATTATTTAATACTTTTTTCAGGTTCTCAAAAGATTCTTCTTCAGGGTCTTGAGAAACATATGCTTTCTTCTTTTTCATCTGATATTAGTTTGACTTTCCTTAAAGTGTTTCAATGGTCCATCTGTGGGAAGCCAGTTTTTATCCATGTAGAAAATTAACTAACATTGTTGATTTCAGTAAATGCATGAATTTGTTTTAGTTAATTTGCATATTTATTTTCACACTTTGGTGGTTTTCCTTTGACATCCCATGAGCCCTTGATTTCCATCATTCTTATTGAAATAGGTATCTACAGATGAATAATCTAACACATTTAAACTGTTTAATAGGTGAAACATCATCACTCATCTGTGATTATGCTGAAATTTGCTATATTTTCGCATGCCAGAAATAACAAGTAACATGTATTGAGATGACAATTAATGCAATTTTTATGCATGCATTTTATTGAATTTGTACTAAACATGTTTATAATATTAATTAATAATAAGCCTTCATTTTGTTCAGTATGAATTTATATTTTGAAACTGACCAGCATCATTTCCCAATTATTCATCATACAATACAATCAGAAATGCTACCAAGGCAGAGATATGAAAAAAACTAAAAAGGAATAATGTCATTTTATGCTCTACACTGAATAGCACCCTTTACATCATGTACACATCTTTTCATGTGTTTGCAATCAGAGAAGATGCCTATCAGATGGTTCCTATAATGTCTGCTCTTGTGTAGAAGCTGTCTGATCTAGGTCTATTCTGTTTGCAAAGGCATTAAAATATGTTTCTATGAAGTAAAGGGTTAAATACAAATCTGTACCTGGCTTTTTAGCTGATTCTTTTTATATACAATGAATAAAACTCTTTAACTTTTTTAAAAAGCTAGCTTAGATTTATTAACCCTTTACTCAATGAATATTCATATAATTTAATAAATGATTTTTTTAAAGAATTGCATATGAACAGAGGAATTTTTAGCCATAGCAGATGCTACACAATCATCATCTATAGCATTTTATAATCAAATGGAGCAGACCCTGATCGTACTGCTCCTGCAAAGACATTAAATGGTGTATACATGGAGTAAAGGGTTAAATCAAGGCTATCTGTCTTCTAGTATGCTTTAGTAATTGTTGTTTGCAGAAAAAAAACCATTTGCTTTAATTCCCACAAGGTCTTTCATTTCCTTTCATCAAATTTCATTAAATTTAGTCTGAATTGAGATGAATTTTAAATAGTACAGTCAGTCATACAGTTTTGATCACAATGACTTGGGGACGCATACATTTTGATCTATACTGTTTGGACATGAATATAGAATTTTCCTCAAGAGTTTAAAGGTTATTACCTCATATAAGACCTGGAGATTTATACCCAAATTATCGTAAGTATTAACCCATTACTTCATAGGCTATTTTTAGATCCAACCTTTTTGCATAAATCTACCGAAAAGGAGCATTAACTAGAAAAAAAGAAGAAATTTTTAGTACTTTGTAGTTTGAAACAATTGTGATAGAGCATTTCCAGAGGCGTCAAAAGGCGTCAATATGAGGGAATGGGTTAAGACAGCCATTTCCCCCTCTTCACCAGTTTGTAAAACTGTTGAATTCAAATTGACACCATTTTTATAACTTTAAACAGAGCTCCAGATAAGATGCGCAAATTTAAGCATTTTCAAGAGTAGTTCCTTTTTTTCCAACAAACCCTATACTGTGACCATTCTTTAGAATTGTCTCTTTAAAGACGATTCTTAAAAGTGGTCACAGTATAGGGTTTGGTGGAGAATTGACAATTTTAGAATTTGGGTACCCACCTTTATCTGTAGCTGACTGTCTAAATTAGACTGATTTATTTTAGTAGCAAAAAGTGAAGTCCTTGATCAAACACTTAACAGCTGCCTTAGGAGCCCGTTTTTGTCCTCGGTGTTCACTATCTGCCAAAGTCTGTATGTCTGAATACTTACACTTTTAAACAATTCATTGCAAACTACAGTAAAACCTCTCTATAACGACCACTAAATTACATCAAGTATTTTGTGTTAAATGTAGGTGGCTGCTTAAAGCAAGGTGAAAGTAAAACAGAACGCTCCTATTTTACTTTCACCTTGCTTTAAGCAGCCACCTGCCCTAAATACCAACTAATTAACACAATTTAGTGGCCATTATAGAGAGGTTTTACTGTACATTTGAATCCGTAAGTACAATAACTTACCTTATACCTCATGAATATTCATGTACAGAATAATGACTATGAATAATTACATGTACTTTTATTATGAACAAGAGAAGTTTAGCCATGACAAAATGTAGAATCAGATCTATATTATTTCATAAGCAAGCAGAGTAGACCTTGATCAGACAGTTCCTGCAGGAGCCATCTGATCTTGGTCTATGCTCTTTATTGGGTCTTAACCCTTTATTCCATGAATGTATATAAATAAAAGAAATAATGACATCATGAATATTAATTAGATTATTTGTTAAACATTACATAGATACAGGAATTGTTGGCCATGGCAGAAACTGCAGAATCATGTCTATATCATATCATAAGCAAACAGAGCAGACCCTGATCAGACGGCTCCTATAGGAGCCGTCTGATCTGGGTCTACTCTGTTTGCAAAGGCGTAGAAAGGCGTATTTATTGAGGAAAGGGTTAAAACACTGTAGTTAGGGGTTTTCTATATCCCTTTTGCCCTGTATTCAGCATATAGAGTAGATCCTGTTCAGACAGATCCTGCTTATGGAATACAGTAAAACCTCTCAATAATGGCCACTAAATTGTGTTAATTAGTTGGTATTTAGGGCAGGTGGCTGCTTAAGCCTTTCCTCCATAGACTATTTTTAGACCCAACCTCTTTGAATGAATATACCCAAAAGAAGCATTTACTAGAGAAAAGTAAAATTTTAGAATTTTGTAGTTGAAACCATTGTGATAAATAGAGCATTTGCTCCTATAGGAGCAAATTTTCTATTTATTACAATGGTTTTAAGAAGTGGTTATTACAGAGGCGTAGAAAGGCGTATTTATGGAGGAAAGGGTTAAAACAATGTGAAAGTAAAACAGAACGCTTCTATAGGAGCATTCTGTTTTCCTTTCACCTTGCTTTAAAGATGTATGCTGCGCAAATTTCCGCAAATTTTGCGTTTCGAACTGACTTCAGAATTGGAATCTATGTACCTTAATTAACACTTATTTAACGCTAAACAGCACGGTCAGTAAATGGTTGTTTGTGTCAAAAAAAACTTGAAAAATGGATTGCTACGGAAACCAACAGAACAGCCTTCGCCATTGGCTGGAATCTGTCATAAGATTCAAATTTTTACATACCGGAAATAATCATTCGATATACCTGTATGAGTTAGCTCCCTTTGACTGTTATATTTTATTGACACCATTGAACGGTATATTTAGCAGTATTCGGATAGTGATAATATTTAGCTGAACAAATATATCCTGTCGGAAAATGGGTTGTAAGCATTATTTTCATTGTAGGTATACCTGTACATGTAGCTTCTGGTGTTGATTGATTAATATGAAAAATCCGCATAATACATCTTTAAGCAACCACCTGCCTTGAACACAAAATACTTGATGTAATTTAGTTGCCGCTATGGAGAGGTTTTACTGTACTATAATCTTAATCAGGGCTAAAACTTTTCTTGTTCATATGCCACTCAGAATATCAAGCAATTTAGTATTTATATCTGCATTATATTTATTATATGAATATTGAATTAGTAAAGGTGAAGCAGTCTGTTACTTTCAAAGACTCCTTTGTTTATTTGGTAGAATGCTTAAAACATGTTTCATTACAAACAATAATAAAAAGCGTTTCATTTTTCGTTTCTCCGTAGAGGCCCAGGGCGTTTTTAGGGTTCACGCAGATTGTTGCCAATGACAGAGGTCACTTGATGACGGGAGTCAAACGGAGTAGAACATCGCCATGGGGAAACTTTATCGGCACATACGATATGCCCCTCAAAATACCAGGTGAGGAAAAAAACAAATATGCCAAAGAGCATGAAACATCTGCTCTGATAACCTTTTAACCCATTCCCTCATATTGACACCTTTTGATGCCTCTGTAAAATTCACCTCTTGAAACCATTGTGATAAATAGAGCATTTGCTCCATGGAGCAAATGCTCTATTTATCACAATGGTTTAAAAACTACACAATTCTAATATTTTCCTTTTCTCTAGTAAATGCTCCTTTTTGGTAGAATTATTCAAAGAGGTAGGATCTAAAGATAGCCTATGAGGTAATGGGTTAACAGCTAGAGACACATTTTCATGCTTTTTCAAACAGAGTTGGTTAATAATGCATTTGTGAGAAGTCTCCAAATGAAGTTTGACGCCTTTTTTTGTATTTTGTGACACAACCTGAATAAATACAAATACATGTACATTGGGGTCTTCCATATCAAACACATGAAAGTTTTTCTACTTTAGGGTTTATTCGATTTGGTTTCTATAATATGTATACAATAGAACCTATCTGAAGCGGTCATCAAAAAGAGGTCTAATTATGGGTGTGTAAGGCAGGTGGTAGCTTAATGCAGGTCAAAAGTAATGTAGAAAGCTCCTATAGAAGCTTTCTGCATTATTTTTGCCCACATTAACCCTTTCCCTCATAGGCTATTTTTAGATCCAACCACTTTGAATAAATCTACCAAAAAGGAGCATTAAATAGAGAAAAGGAAACTTTTTAGAATTTTATAGTTTCAAACCATTGTGATAAATAGAGCATTTGCTCCTATAAAACAAAATATATTTCTATAGTGTGTATATGTTATGTATATTTAACAGGTAACAATATGACAAATGAAACTGCCAGAACAGAAATTGCTTACGGTCGTATGCAAAGATTAAAGAGTGAAGGCAACATCATAATCGAAGGAAAACTGAAAAGATGCAAGGTAATTTCAACCGATGTTCTGACCTGTTTATTCATGGAGTAATATGGGTTAATGCAGGGTGATAAAACTACGCATAAATCTCCTAGGAGCTTGAGCTGCATTAACCCTTTCCTCCATAGGCTATTTTTAGATCCAACCACTGTGAATAAATCTACCAAAAAGGAGCATTAACTAGAGAAAAGGAAAATCTTAGATTTTTTTAGTTTGAAACCATTGTGATAAATAGAGCAGTTGCTCCTATAGGAGCAAATGATCTATTTATCACAATGGTTTTACAAAGTGACTTTTAGATAGGTGTGTAGAAAGGCGTATTTATGGAGGAAAGGTTTAAACAACCCCATTCTCTTACAGACCCCAATGTTTATCCATTACATGGTCATTATAGGTAGATTCTACTGTAATAAAAATCTGATTCTACAGTTTCTGCTACCGCCAAAAGATCCTGTCTTCATATCCCATTATAGAAATTCAGCTATTATATATTCATGATGTTATTATTTCTTATATGAACTTTTGTCGGGTAAAAGGTTAACTCATTCCCTCATACTGACGCCTCTGTAAAAGTCACTTTTGAAACCATTGTGATAAATAGAGCATTTGTTCCATAGGAGTAAATGCTCTTTTTATCACAATGGTTTCAAAACTACACATTTATACAATTTTCCTTTTTTTCTAGTAAATACTCCTATTCAGTAGATTTATTCAAAGAGGTTGTATCTAAAAATAGCCTATGGGGTAAAGGGTTAAGGGAAATTGTCTCATTACCAGGCATAGCCCTTTACTGTAGTCATATTCTTGTTAAAAATGAAGACATCATGAATATTAATTAGATTAATATTAAAAAATTGCATATTAATTAATCCATGAAAATGTTACTGAAGCAGAAACTGTAGAATCAGATCTATATCATTCCATAAGCAAACAGAGCAAACTCTGATCTGAGTCTACATGTAGAGTACTCTGTTTCCAAAGGCATAGGAAGGCATATTTATAGAGTAAAGGGTTGCTCATGACGATATAAACACATATTGAATAACTGAATTACAGGTGCTAAAAATTAACCAGATAAAACATTGAGACTATATGTTGCATATATATACACTTAACCCTTAATTTTAGAATTCATTTCTCCTTCTTTACCCATGCCCTGTTGTATAATTACATATATCTTCACTGTGTACAAGTATTTCGCTGTGTGCAATCACTGCTGTGGAGTGCACTGGTTGCACAATCAACTTGTAAATAGTGCAGACCCTGATGAGACAGCTCCTGCTGGAGCTGTCTCATCTGGGTCTTCACTATTTACAGGTAGGTATATTGACTTGAATAGCAAGCGAAGGGTTAAAACTGGTATAAGAATCAACTTGACAAACGTGCATAATGAAAGAATCACATTTTGTTTAACCCTCTCAATGCTGAATTATCAAATGGACTATTCAAAAATTGAAACAGGCCAAGGTTATCCCATTCTCTCCTACTGACACCTTTTTGCGCCTCTGTAAAACTCATTTATTGAAACTATTGTGATAAATAGAGCATTTGCTCCATAGGAGCAAATGCTCTATTTATAACAATGGTTTCAAAACTAAACAGTTCTAAAATTCTCCTTTTCTATAGTTAATGCTCCTTTTCGGTAGATTAAGTTAAAGAGGTTGAGCCTAAAAATAGTCTAGAAGGGAATGATTAAATATGATATTTAAGGATCTACATGTAGGCTGTTTGCAAAGGACATGGCCGACTTGTTTTCCCACACTGAAAGGGTTAAGTCATTCTAATTTTGATTTTAAACCTTTTTCGAACATTTAAATTTTAAAAAGTAATTGCTTCCAAAACATTGAAATAAAATGTTGGCTATTTAAATCAGCTGCTCTCCAAATATTTCCTCAACCTTTAGCCTGCTGAGTAAATTATTTAAATTACAGAATTTTTCACCTACTACATATTCCAAAATTCAAGCTATAATCAATTTGTATACCAAAATGTATTCAGGGTATCAAACAGTTTGGATCCTGACGAGACACTGAATTACTCGGCGTCTCATCTGGATCCAAACTGTTTGCATAGGTATTCACTCATCTGCCCATAGCAGGCTAAAGGTTAAAAGAGTTCTAACGGATATTATTGGTACTTCTATTTCATTTTATAACCATGAAATGGTCATGTGTAATGCATCCTTTTGGCTATAGATCTATTTACAAAATATGTTTGCATATGAAAATAACCCATTAGAGGATGAGTATCTATGTAAGTACATGTCATTATGACTGTCTCAGTTATTAAACCTTTCCCTCATAGGCTATTTTTAGATGCAATATCTTTAAATGAATCTACCAAAAAGGAGCATTTACTATAGAAAAGGATTTTATTTTAATTGTGTATTTCTGAAACCATTGTGATTACTAGAGCATTTGCTCCTATTGAACAAATGCTCTATTTATCACAATGGTTTAAAAAGTGACTTTTACAGAGGCGTAGAAAGGCATATTTATGGAGGAAAGGGTTAATTAGCTGACTTTTTAAGTCGTTATAAACAATAGGATTTTTTACCATGCCACATACTGTAGTACCAGATCTGTATTCTTTCATCTGTATAGCCTGTCCTGATCAGGCAGCAGCAACAGTAGGCATCTCATCTGGGTCTTCTATGTTTGCAAAGGTGTTAAAAGGCATAGATTAAATAACAATTCGTATTACCCATGTACATTTTACCTTCACATTTTTAATCTTATTTTTTTAATCAAGTTTAAGAAAAGTACATAATCATGTATATGTGTATTTGGTTTTCATGTTGTAGTCCATTGTGCAGTACAAACTACTACTGATTTATCAAATGCTACTGCACACAAGCTTAAGTCAGATAGTTTTTACATTCTTTTTCTTTCAGATTCCTTCACCTCTTCCAGTTAAAGCAGACAGAGATGCTGATAAAACCTTATCTCCAAAAGCTGCCCAGGCCAACACTTCTCTATTACAGCCTGGCAGTGGTTCCAGAATTGGCGAACGCTCAGGAGCAAGAGCACCAGAACCAAAATCTTCCATAGAAGTTTCTGGCTCTCCTGGTATACAAACACTTGCTAAACCATGCACGCCAAATCTTAATTGGCCAAAACCAGAATCTGTTGCATGCCGTGCAAATTCAGCCTCTCCACAGAGGGCTTCTCCACAGGCTCCTTTGCCACCAATTGCTTCCCCAAAATTTGCTAATACCCCTCCACCTGGCACCCCAGTAAAATCACCCCTTCAGTGGCCTTCTCCAAAAGCTGTTGATGAGCCTGTTCCTGTGTAAGCTAGGTCTGGTTCCCACATTTGGAAGATTTTTATATGATTGCAGATACTTTTTAGAAGAACAAAGTTATGCATTTGCACTGTAGATTTTTTATGAATGGGTTCAATGCTACTTTAATGCATTTTTGTAAGCATTTACTTTACAGAATAAATAGTAGAAAACCCATTTATGGGAGTAATGTGTTTTATTTTAGACAGTAAGAAAGTCTATTGAGAGTGTCGTTATATTTAGAAACAAACTGCCTTTGACATTTTAGTGCATATTTTTAAGCTTTTTACAGTATTTCAATATAAAAAAGCATGCATTAACATTTTGAAGAACATTTTGTTACATTTTAACAATTGGTTGATCTTTGACTATATATTGCAGTTTTATTGTTAATAGCTTAATTTGAAACTTTTGTGTACAGGCCAGAAGCATGCAATAAAAGGCCAGAAAGGTAAAATCCACACGGTGTCATCAAAAAGGAGAAAATAGCATCATTCCTCTCATCTTTCTAATTAATAGTATTTTGTATACTGTCATTCTACTGTAGGTTGGGGATACATGTATTTGTAAAATGGTTTGCTTCTATTGTGGTGGGTGAAAGACTGTTTATTATCCGACAAGGAATAAACAGAAACCAGTTTTCAGTGACTGAAGAGAAAAAAGACTTGGTCTTCCATGATACATGACAGTACTTAAGATTTGTTTTCTCTTCATATAGCAGGACTCCAGATAAGAGGATTAAGAATTTGGTCATTTTTCCACCAAACCTATATTTGTTACTCCTCATAATCCTCTCTTTGAGACAATTCCAATGAGTAGTGGCGAATAGACGTTTGATGAAAAAATCAGGACTTTTTAGAATAACAGATACAGGTGTGTACTCAAATACTAAAATCGTCATTTCTCCACCAAACCATATGTTGTGTCACAGCATAGGGTTTGGTGGAGAAATGAAGAGATTATTTCTTGAAAATGTTTTAACTTGCGCATCTTATCCATACCTCTGCTTTTGCATCTGAACCACTCTCTTTATCTGATGCTCTGTGTGTATGAGCTTCTTCTGTGGAAGAAGTTGTGACATTTAGCACTCATTCTAAGCATTACTCTCCGCACAATCATGACCAAAAGTATTGCACATCCAAGTTTTCTGTGTGTAAGTCTTTTTATGTTTATATAAAGTTGGAATTTTTTGCACTGTGTTGCACAGGTTAGGTTTGCGATTGTGTTAAAATTATCATCTCTTGAGTGCTGCAGTCCATCACATTTCCGGGGATTTTCTGGTATTTTAATATACTGCCATGAATGTTATGACTTGAAAAAATACACACTTTATTTCAATAGTCTACTGTCAAAATGTGGTTTTGACTACTATCCTTTTGGATTTTTTGTCAATACATTAAGAATTAATTTTGTTAAAAACTGTCTTGTTGCTTTGTATATGTGCTTATCTGGCCTATTTGTTCATCTGGCCTCAACAAAATAGGTTCATTTTACAGACATTCTTGTGTATTTTCTTGCTAGCAGAAATTACACAAAAGGAACTATATTTGCAGACTGAATTATATAACTTCTAAAGAACATGTGCCTCAATACAAGTGTTGTACACTTGACTCTTAACCCTTACTGTGCGGGATACTAATCACTAATGACCTATGCAAACAGTGAATACCCAGATGAGAGGGCTCCTAGAGGAGCCCTCTCATCAGGGTCTGCACTGTTTGTCATGTTACCCTTTTCTTTAGTAATATCCCTAAATATTCACCGTAAGATTGACCTGTTTTAATTTTGGAATAGCCCATTTGAACATTCAGCATTGTAAGGGTTAAACACTGTAACTTTGTCTACAAACATGCCATCTATATGCTTCAATTCTCATTAGTCAAAAAGGCATGTTATGTAGTTACTTTTCAAAAGTTATATCCTGATTTCAAACAATTTTTGTTGAGTCACTTGGTTACTCTGTGCCTAAATTTGAACCAGGCCATTTGCAACGATTATCACAAATTAAGGCGTTGAAAAAAGTTAGTTTAAATTTTATACATTTAAGCATTTTTATGAATTTGTTCTAAAAAATATAAAAAAGGCTTGTTTCCATATATTTCATAAGACTTTCTAATTTTTAATATACCAGTATCTACAGGTTTTACATATACAATTTTCGCCAGTGACGTGCTTGTAGTTCCTCCACATTAGTTTTGTTTTCTGTAAAAAGTTGTTTCCTTGTTTGTGTTATGTTTTATAGGTCTATCATCAGTACAGTAAAACCTCTCTATAACGGCCACTAAATTGTGTTAATTACTTGGTATTTAGGGCAGATGGCTGCTTAAAGCAAGGTAAAAGTAAAACAGAACACTCCCATAGGAGCGTTCTGTTTTACTTTCACCTTGCTTAAAGCAGCCACCTGCCTTTAACACAAAATAGTTGATGTGATGTAGTGACCGTTATAGAGAGATTTTACTGTATATGCTCAATTAGTATTATCAAATAAATTGATCAAGATTTAAACTGTCAAACATTTATGCATTTGATTAATGTTAATATATTTCAATCAGGTTTACTAATTGTCTCAAAAACATATTTAAATTGCTTTTTTATTATCATTTGTGCACTGCTAATATAAGTAGCTACAACCATTTTATTACTATCCATATAATGTAGAGAACTAGAAATGAGCATAGCAACAAAATTCTTTTTAACATAAAACTAGTCCACCTAATGGTTAAGCTGTTACATATATCGTAATGAGTTTATGAACAATTGTTTGAAATTCTGCTCCTATTACACCAGCTCAATGAAGTTAAAGATTTGATATCGTTATGTTTTACCTTATCTTTTTTAAAGATATTTATTTATACTGAACGTTTGTTTCATGTGCTAGTCTCATACTGAAAGTGTCATACTATTACGTTTTTATTATACCACTTTGCATATAAAGCATGCATATACAGTTGGTCTTTGATGTCTCAAACTCAAAGGACCATACAAAATTATAAATTACTTCAAGATAACAGAGGTTCGAGTTGGACTTCTTATCTAAAAATTTCCCAAGTTCAACAGCTTAATACGGGTCAAAAGTAGTGGAGCTTTCAGCATTACTTTCCACCTGCTATCACGTGTTTAGAACAATTCTGTATTGTAAATTTGAAAGGACCGAACTTTTATTTCGAGTTATCTCGAGATATCGAAGTTCAACTGTAGTTGAACCCCTCTAACGCAACCAGCCAATGAGTTTAGCAGCAGGGGGTTGCTTAATACGGGATGAAAGTTATGCAGAAAGCGCCTATAGGAGCTGTCTGCATAACTTTCGTCCTGCATTATGTTACCACCTGTTTTTATGACTCAGAATATTTAGGCCTCTTTTGGATGGTCACTTTAGAGGGGTAATTGAAAATATCTTATACGGAAGCATCTATAGCATAGAAACAATATTAATGGTCACCTGCAAATGTATAGCACCAGATAGCTTAAAAATGGACCTCTTCAGCATTAATTGACCGCAGATAACAGATATGAATGTTATAGGATGCAGTATTATTTACTCCCAGATTTTGTAATTATTGTAAAGTCTCGATTTTTCGGGGTTTTTTTGTATAGAAGAAGTAAGACCCTTTTAGGTAGCTGGCTGCTTAATGCATGGTGAAAGTCATGGAGAAAGTTCCTCTAGGAGCTTTCTGCATGACTTTCACCATGCATTAAGCTGCAACCTGTCTTAAAGATCGATAATGATATGTAATGTAGTATTCGAATAATCGAGATTTTACTGTATTGTAGCTGCCAAAGCATATGTGAACGATACAAAGATCGACAAGAAGCTGCGGTATTCTCACGGACAACCAAAATAAGTCTCTATAAGTCTCAATTCTATGCAAATACTACATGTATTTGAATTCTGGAAGTCTCTTAAACATGTCTAATATAGGAAGAAACTGCTGACTCTTTGCATGCTGGGGCAGAATTTATATGACCTATGCAAAAAGGTCGGATCCAGATCAGGCCCCACAAAAAGTAGGGCCTGATCAGTGATTCAAACCGTTCGTCACTCGGACTAAACTTCTGCAAAGAAATCGGACAGAAAATTAATAGTTTTGAAAACGTTTATACGACAATTGAGCATACGACAAAAGTATCTAGCATGCAAATTGTAAATGCAGAAACATTTCATTGGATGTACATTTACCGTTTCTTTTATATTTGTCTCTCTTTCTCTCTTTCTGTCTAAACCAGTATATTTGGTGTGTATACATGTCACAAATGTTGATTTGCTGTCTTTGTCAGTGGTTATCTACTTACTCAAAGAAAATAATTTTGTTACTTATTATGTTTAAAATAAATGTAGGAAATCTACTTAGAAATCTATCATGTTTTCAATGTATTTTCCTTTTAAAGCAATAGCATTTTAATCCATTCTCTCCTACTGACGCCTTTTTTTGCACCTCAGTAAAACTCATTTTTGAAACCATTGTGATAAATTGAGCATTTGCTCCAAAACTATACAAGTCTAAAATGCTCCTTTTCTATAGTTAATGTAACTTTGGGGTAGATTAATTCAAAGGGGCTGGGTCTTAAAGTAGTCCAGGAGGGAATTAGTAAATTGGCTGAATACTGAATATTTCTGATGGTATTATGCACACGGATAACATTTTACCACATGGCACAGTCTAAATTAGATCTACAGTAAAACCCCTCCAATTCGACCAATAAATAGGGGCATAATTATGAGTGGCAGCGGCAGATGGTAGCTTAATGCAGGACGAAATAGGAGGAGCTTTCTGCATTACTTTCGTCCTGTATTAATCATTAGAGGGGTTCTACTGAATATCATTTCAAAAACAAACAAAGTTGATCCTGAACAAACGGCCCATGCAAGAGTTATACAGAACATGTCTGATATTGGTCTGCAAGAACTCTTTGCGAATGCGTTTAACCCATTCCCTCATAGGCTATTTTTAGATACAACCTCTTTATATAAATCTACCGAAAAGGAACATTAACTAGAGAAAAGGATGTTTTTTAGAATTTTGTAGTTTGAAACCATTGTGATAAATAGAGCATTTGCTCCTATAGGAGCAAATGCTCTATTTATCACAATGGTTTCATAAAGTGACTTTTACAGAGTCGTCAAAAGTCGTCAATATAAGGGAATGGGTTAAAGGTGTATCTATGAAGTAAAATGTTGACAGTCGGTATACATGTATATGTACAATACATGTATTTCAAATCACCCTCATATTAGTTCTACCATATTCTAACAGGACTTTTGCACTTACTCTTTATAACTATAGGAAATGGTGTTTGAAGACGACTCTTTATAACTGTAGGAAATGGTGTTTGAAGACGTATCATGAAACAATATACACACATACTTTTATACTTTTTTACGACTGTATTTAAAATCTTCATGTATTGCTTTATATCAGCATTCAGCCTTCAGCCTTCAGAAATTTCAAGTTCGAAACAGGTTTAATATAACATAAATGCCTCAATCCGATTTCGGACGGATAGGCTGTTTAACCCTTTACCCCATGAATATTCATGTAAAAATAATTACATCATGAATATTAATTATATTAATTTTCAAAATCGCATGATATAATTAGCACAGAAACTTTTGGCCATGTCAGAAACTGTAGAATCATATCTATATTATATCATAAGCAAACAGAGCAGACCCTGATCAGACGGCTCCTATAGGAGCCGTCTGATCTGGGCCTACTCTGTTTGCAAAGGCGTATTTTATGGAGGAAAGAATTAAGAAGACAAACCAGTGTCAGATTTCTGTGATGGCGGGTTTATTGCCCTGATTTAACCTTTCACCTAATGAATATTCATGTGAAAATAATGATACCACGAATTTAAATTAGCTGCCTTTATATATTGGCGATGGAAGGAGCTGAAGAATCAGATCTATATTATCGCATAAGCAAACTACACTAATAAGACAGCTGCTACAGGAACAGTCTGATCTAGGTCTATACTGTTTGCAAAGACATTAAAAAACATTAATCAGGTTAAGGATTAACCAGTTAGCTTTCGCGAAAATTGATAATAATAAATATAAATATATTTATTGCATTACGGAAGCTTAAATGGACCCCACTTATATAAAGAATATTTGTGCAAAAAATCTCGTAGTTATATGATATGAAAATACTTTAAAACGATAAAGTTATAAGTTAGACATAACATAACATGTACATTTTGACTGTCTTATATTAAGCCCTGGGATGTAAATAACTCATATTTCTTGAAATAAATGAGATTATTTTCGTAAAAGGGACCACATTTATTTGACATAACCCACTGATTTCAAAGGGATATATTTCATAGAAATATATTCAGCAATATAGTCATTAAGTATATACAATGTAATATACTTATTTAAGTAGTATGTAAACGGAACTTTATTCTAGTTAATATACAATGTGTTCTTTTCAGTAATTTACATTAATTACAACTTAAAAATCACAAATAAATATATTTTATTTAACTATCTGCATTTTACAAATACATGTATATATATTATTTTATATTTATAATTCATAAAAACCATCTTTACATACATATTAATGTTCATATAAATGCACAGTAAACATAGATATATTTTTTGCATAAATGATAGTTTCACATTAATATCTAGCAAGTGAAAACTTGAAAAAAAAAGTTTATGAAAGTTAGATAACGATCTGAATTCGAATGCTAAATTAACGGCCACAACAATAATATCTAGATTATTAGCTAGAAAGTATATCTCAACAAGAAAATTTTCGAGTTACCAGTTATTCAACTAGTTTTCGCGATACATGTACCAGTTTCAGAAAACTACCTGGATATCTAGTGGCAGTATTGCACACCAACAGAATCCTGTGTTAATCACCCGTTGCCCACGCAAAGGTTAGGCTTTTCTCTTGCAGTACAGTAAAACCTCTCTATAACGGCCACTAAATTACATCAAGTATTTTGTGTTAAAGGCAGGTGGCTGCTTAAAGCAAGGTGAAAGTAAAACAGAACGCTCCTATAAGAGCGTTCTGTTTTACTTTCAATTTGCTTTAATCAGCCACCTGCTCTAAACACCAACTAATTAACACAATTTAGTGGCCGTTATAGAGAGATTTTACGTATATTTTAATTTACACTAAATATTCTGATACCTAATTTTAATTTACACTAAATATTCGGATACCCAATTTTAATTTACACTAAATATTCGGATACCCGATCTCGCTCCATCACCGGTTTGTAAAAGCTGAATAGTTGAACTTCGATATCTCAAACTTCACGGGACCATATAAATTACTTCGAGGTAACTGAGGTTCGAGTTATCCGATTTCTGATCTGAACAATTTCTCAAGTTCACAGCTTAGCGCAGGTTTAATCTAATAAAAACTTATTTTCGACCGGCATTAAGATGTAATATGCGTTTCTAGATATGCACCGTAATAGATTTTAGAACGATTCTGTATTGTAAATTTCGGAAGGACCGTTCTTTTAGCTCGAGTTATCCGAGTTCGAGATATCGAAGTTCAACTGAATATTTCAACCATTTGGATAAATCTACTTTAAACTGACATAGTGACAACTGGCGCAAACCCTGGGTAAACGGCCTCTTCAGAAGCCGTTTGATCTGGGTTTGCACTGTTTTCAGGTTACATTTTTCTTTAGAAAATTCCCTTAATATTCACCGTACGCTCGACTTGTTTGACTTTTGGAATAGTCCATTTGAAAACTCAGCGCTGTAGGGGTTAACACATGTATCGTTAGCAATGACAGAAACTGTAAAATCAGATCTATATTAGCGCATAAGCAAACAGAACAGATCCTGATCAGATAGCTCATACATGCTCTGGCTTATCTCGGTCTTCTCTGCTTGCAATGTTGTGTTGATATGTGTCTCTATGAAGTAAAGGATTAAATCGAAAAATGACTGGTTAAGCTCTGGCAGAGCGTTTAACCCTTTCCTTCACTATAAACTTGTTTTCACACATTTGCAAACAGAGTAGACCCAGATCAGACGGCTCCTATAGGAGCCGTCTGATCAGGGTCTGCTCTGTTTCCTTATGGAATTTGAAAGATATATTTCTTTACTTTCTGAAAAGAATACAATGTTCCACCTTTCATATTTCATTATAACTATTTTGTCCATAAATATTCAGTAGGTATTGAAACTTGGAATAAACATAGAACAGGGGAAAGGTTAACCTACTTAGTCGATGAATGGTATCTATATTTACCACAGATCCTGTCATTCCGGGAACTAAGCAAACTCTTGAGTAGTTTATTTTTACCGTATACAGCCCATAAATACACCTTCCTACGCTTTTGTAAACATAGAAGACCCAGATCAGACGCTTCCTATATGAGCCAGGGTCTGGACAGGGTCTGCTATGTTAGCCTATGATGTAACATAGACATGGTTCTACATTTTCTGCTATGGTCAAAAATTACTGTGTCCATTTGCTATTATAACAATAAATGTAATCAATATTCATGATGGCATGATGTCTTACATGAATATTTATAGAGTAATGGGTTAAGAATATGTGAAGGAAAGTTTCTGAAGTGTCAACAAGGTAAGCAAAATGTTCTGAACATACCAACTAAACCCCAAGTATAGTGAAACCCCTCTAAATAGGAAGCGAAAGGGTTAAACCGAGGATCATCATAGAGATGCACTGTACTTAATTGGCGTTACATGAAATATAGAACCTGTATTAAGAGGCCATTAAAGAGGTCTAAAGCTGGGCGTTTAAGACAAGTGGTTGCTTAATGCACGTCGAAAGTAATTGCCATGTCTTAACCCATTACCCCATAGGCTATTTTTAGACCCTACCTCTTTAAATAAATCTACCGAAAAGGAGCATTAACTAGAGAAAAGGAAAATTTTTAGAAGTTTGTAGTTTGAAAACATTGTGATAAATAGAGCATTTGCTCCTATAGGAGCAAATGCTCTATTTATCACAATGGTTTCACAAAGTGATATTTACAGGGTCGTCAAAAGTCGTCAATATGAGGGAATGGGTTAAACAACGTGCTGCTTTTTAAGACTTTTGTGTTCAATAAATGGATATTTGCTCCTTTCATTTTTAATACACACTCCGTGTCAAACAGGTTCAGTGCCAAACAGGTTCAGTGTCAACCAGTTTAGATCCTGATTAGTTGCGGTGTTACTCGGCGTCTCAACTGTTCCCGCAACTGTTATCATGAAATTGCACATTGAGTATTTTACACGAATTCCTCGGTATGTAACATTTATTTAGTACAAGCAAAATAGATATATCGGAACAAGCAAGTTGTCAGATATGTGGGAAGTACAATGTATGAACATTAAAATGAAACATAAATACAGAATCATTAAAAGTTATGTTAACCATTTCCCTTATGTAAGCGTATGTTGGTGCATCTGCAAACAGAGTAGACCAAGATCAGACGGTTTCTATAGGAGACGTCTGATCGTGAGTCTGCTTTGTTTGCTTATGGTGTAATATAGATCTGATTCTACAGCTTAGCTTCTGTCTGAGCCAAAATGTCCTGTGTTCATATGCCGCTATAAAAATAATCTTAGTAATATTCATGACGTCATTATTTCCTACACGAATATTCATCAGGGAAAGGGTTAATGATTTCGAGAAACAAATATGCGAATTTAAAGGACAAACTTCGACAATAAAACCTTGTAGATCTAATACAGTTTACCTTTGCCACGCTTCAACCCTTTACTTCATCGATATCCATGTACGAAATAATGGCATTGTAGATATTAACCCTTTCCCTGTTCTGTATTTAGGTCAAATTCCAATACCTAGTGAATATTCATTAACAAAATAGGTATAAAGAAATATGGAAGGTGGAACATTGTAGACATTTTAGAAAGTAAAGAAACATATCTATGAAATTCTATTAGCAAAGAGAGCAGACCCTGACCAGACGGCTCCTCTAGGAACCGTCTGGTCTGGGTCTACTCTGTTTGCAAATGCGTGAAAACACGTTTACATGAGGGAAAGGGTTAATAAAATATTATTTATAATGGAACGTGAACACAGTAGACTGACAATGGCAGAACTAAAGAATCAGAAATACGCCATAACATATATAGTCAAACGGAGCAGGAACAGTCTAGTCTAGGTGTTATCTCTTTTGTAAAGGCTTAACTAAAAGTGTATTTATTTATAATTTAACCCTTTCTTACATATAAACGTTTTTTCACAAATTTGCAAACAGAGTAAACCCAGAACAGACGATCAGTGTCTGCTCTGTTTACTAATATAATTTGAAATGTATGTTTCTTTGGTTTATAAAAATGCTACACCGTTCCAACATCCAAATTTCCTTTTAACCAGTTTGTCCATTTAACCCTTTCCCTGTTCTATGTTTATCCAAATTTCAATACCTACTGAATACGTATGGTCAAAATAGTTATACTGCAATATGGACGGTGGTACATTGTAGCAATTTTAGACAGTAAAGGAACAGAACTATCAAATTCCATAAGCAAACAGAGTAGACCCTGATCAGACGGATCCTATAGCAGCCGTCTCATCTGGGTCTACTCTATTTTCAGATGCATGAAAACACGTTTATATGAGGGAGAGGGTTAAATAGTTAAAAGTTCCTGTCAGTTCCAACTCTGGCCTACTACAATATTTTCTCTTTCCGGCGTTTGAGTCTTTGGGACTTTATTGAATGGGTACCAAACAGTTTGCCCATGTAAATGAATTCATAAAGGTTAAACCGTTGATTGCGAGATACGAGTGTACTGACAAGGTCGAACTGGTCTAGAAATGTTAAAAAAATGAAACAGGGTGGAGTTTGACAAAATCACCAAATTCTTGAAAATATATTTCCAAGTTCCGTCCCATTGTAGACATGTAAAGTATACATGTCCTTCATTCAACGTTCAACACATTCTTCTTCCTCATCATCAACACTCTGACTTATAATTCAGTGAGTAAGGAGCTAGTAGGACCTTTGTTATCAGCTCGCCCTGACTGTGTTGTTAGGTAGTAACCTACTGCTTGGTAACAAAACTTCAACTGATCCTGAAATGTAAAAGTAGTTTTTAAAGCGGATATTTTGCTATCAATATGAGATTTATGCTGGTGAAACAAATCGATGTAATTCATGTTTTCTCTTTTAAGAATTTACGAGAAGTAACTCAGATCGCCTTTTTGTTTTAGATTTTACGCCCTTGTGTCATGAAATGCGCTCTCAATTAGCTTCGTATCATGATTTATTATGAGCTGCAAGTGCTGAAGGTAAGGTATGGGAACTGCTCACCGTCCGTCCCTCTCTAGTAGAGAGAATTTAGATACGTCTAGGCAGGTGGCTGCTTAATTCAGGGTGAAAGTCATGCAGAAAGTTCCTAGAGGAGCTTTCTGCATGACTTTCACCCTGCATTAAGTTGCCACCTGTCTCCAAGAGCGATATTTATACCAAATTTAACGTACGGTGTTTTTAGAGTCTTTACCCTGTACCTGATAGATAAGGGAACGTTTGACCGTTCCCCGAGGTTATAAATATGTTTTATTTGAGTCCGAGTTCAGTCTGAAACATCTGATTGGTCAGATGCTGAGCTTGCTCAGAATCTAACCAATCAGATACTTGAGAATGATCTCTGACTCATATTAATAAGTTTTATTACCTTAAACCCAAGGCAGAAACTGTAGAATCAGAACTTCATTATTTTATGAGCATACGACTCCTACAGGACCCGTCTGATCTGGGTAGACCCTGTTTGCAAAGGCGTTAAAACATCTCTATCAAGTTAGAGTTACGTGAAATCGTCACTGGTCCCGTGCTTTATCAAACATTTACTTTTTGCTCTAGCGCATTAAGCTAGCAAACTAAAAAAGCAAGTCTCACTTCAGTCTGGAGGCTCAAGGGTCGCCGAGATTTGAGCTTTCTGACAGATGTGATGACACTTATCTCTTCTTCTGTCTGAAGTCTTTCCACCAAGTCCTGCACCACGCAGTACACTCCACTCTGGTCGGACCCGTTCCTGGTGACACAGTAAAATCTCTTATGTATATGTATGTAAGAAATAATGGAATTATGAATATTAATTAGCTGATTTTTATAAGGAAATATGGGTATAAGAATCTCTAGCCACGGCAAAAGCTGACAAATAATATCTATATTAATTCATAAACAAACTATCGCGGATTAAAGGCACGTGGCTGCTTTTTAGATTGTTAAAATAAACATTGAACTTCCAACCGAACTGATACAACTACATTTTTGCTAACAGTAAGTATGCATTACATGCATATCCTGCTGCAATATTTAGCACAATTGTTTGACCCTTTACCTCAGGAATATTTATACAAGAATGCATGACAACGTGAATATTTATTTATAGGAGCCCCATCAGATCAGGGTCTGTGCTGTTAGCTATTTAAAACCATCTTCCAATTTATATAATTTGATACTGCATTCGTTCTATCTTTAAACAATGATGGACCATTCCACTTTTCCACTTTGTAAAAGTCAGTATATGTATTATAAAATCACTTTGAAGTGGTTAGTTGTAAATGTAACATGAACAGTGAATATTCTACCAGTAAACTCTAGAGAGATACAAAAGATGATATGCTTACAAGCAATGTACAAGCACATGTGTTTCTGGTGTCTTGGCCAACTCACTCCTGATGATTTCAATGACCTGAATCAGTGAGGAAACGTCTGGCAAGAGGTTAGCATCGGGCCAGGCAGTAAACTGGATCATCCTGACATCCAGTGATTGTTCATTGTTCTCCTAAGAAATATTAGGAAAGTGATTATATAAATATAAAATACAGTAAAACTTTGCTAAATCGGATTCTAGTAAAGAAGAAGTAAGCTTTTTTTTAAACAGGTGGCTGCTTAAGGTAAAGCGGGGCGTCTAGGGGAGCTGTCTGCATGACCTTAACCTTACAATAAACTGTCAAATATCTTTACAAACCGATAACGATAATTATTTGAATTAGCGAAGCTTTGATATAGGTGTTATTACACAATCGTAATGTAATGAATATTACCATCGGTTATTCTCATTTCCTCTGAACATGAAGTTAAAATATATGGTAAAGTATAATGAAATGGCACTAAATATATCAGCTAAAATGGTGTATTATGTATTTCGTCAGATCTGTTTTCTCATATAAACAAACATAGTAAAGTTCTTTATAAAACAAATTCTTGTGTTAACCCTTCATTTCACATATAGACAACACATGTTTTACGCCTTTGCAAACAGAGCAGACCCAGATTAGAAGGCATCTGTATAAGCTATCTGATCAGTTTTACGCCTTTGCAAACAGAGCAGACCCAGATTAGAAGGCATCTGTATAAGCTATCTGATCAGGGTCTGCTCTATTCGCTCGTTGCATGATAAAGATGTAATTATACAGTTTCTGACATGGCCAAACTTTCCTATGTTCATACGCCATTACACACGTAATCTAATTAATATTAAACTTAATGACGTCATTATTTCTAGCATGAATATTTGCAAGGTAAAAGGTTAACCCTTACTGTGCGGAACACGAGCAACTAATATTCTTTGCAAACAGTGTAGACCCAGGTGAGAGGGCTCCTAGAGGAGCCCTCTCATCTTGGTCTGCACTGTTTGCTATGTTACATTTTCCTTAAGAAAAAGCCCTGATTATTCGCCGTAAGGTTGACCTGGTTGAAGTTTGGAATAGTCCATTTAAACATCCAGGGTTGTAAGGGTTAAACGCATGCTCTTGGTTAAATATTCTCACCGTTTTGGATTCCATCTTTAATGTTCTGTCAATGTATTCCGTAGTCTCCTCCTCTTTAATGTTGGTTACTTGTATTTCTCCTATCATCAACGAGCAGTCCTTGTCTGGCCAGTATATCCCATTTGACTACATGTAAGAAAATATTTAGTTTGGGTTTGGTTTTGTCGGGTTTTACGCCATTTCAGTAATATCTCGACGTTCAGCTAATTACAGGTGGAGGAAGACCCCACAGGTTCTTCTGTGCATTGTTTCATGCACAGACGAACATGAGACTAGAACCACCGACCTACCACAAGACAGCTGGAAGGCTCATATGAAAATTCCAAATACCCAGACCGGGATACGAAGCACAGCGGTGAGGGCCTACTCAACCCGGCCACTCAACAATGCCGTATAGATCATTTTCTAGTTTAACCCTTTACCTTATAGAGGTGCCTTATGACGCCTTTGCAAACAGAGTAGACCTAGACAAGACGGATTCGAAAGAAGTCGTCTGACCAGGGTCTACTCCGTTTGCTTATAAATAGTAAATATCTGATTCTATAGTGTCTGTCATGTCATGGCCAAACAATCTTATGTCAATATGCCATTATCAGATGGTTAATATGCATGATGTTTGTTTTCTTTAAAAATTTTTATTAATTCATCAGTTAAATGGTTAATATAGGACAAGCGCAATGCATAATGCTTCAAAAGAACCTTTCGGCTTTGACTTTGGTTCATCATTAAGTAAACAAATGCGTTTAAAATGGAAGAACATTTGCAAACAGAGTAGACCAATATCAGATGGCTCTTGTAGGATTGTTGGAAACCCCCTGATCATTGGCTGCTTTGTTTGCTTGCTTTTGAAATAATAACATTCCTATATTCACATGCCAATATAAAACTTCCTCGGATGAATATTTCAGTTTTCATTATTTCTTACATGTACATGAATATTCATGAAGCAAATGTTTAATTAAAAGTGTGCTTTTACGCCAATGCATATTTCAAATGTTTCACTAACGAATCAATATCGAGACGGGCCATTATTTCACACCAAGGCAATAAGACAAATGACAAGCGCAAATGATAAGAGACTAACTTTCAAAGCTATATTGCAATTACAGTAAAACCCCTCTAAACCGGACTTTCAATTTCGTATAAATATCGGTCATTGATACAGGTGACTGCTTAATGCAGGCTGAAAGTCATGCAGAAAGCTCCACAAGGAGCTTTCTGCAAGCCTTTTACTCTGCTATTAAGCAGTCATCTGCCTAACATATCTAAGTTCTTCTGTACTAGAATTCCGGTTTAATGGGTGTTTACTTTTAAAATGAAAGTGGATGTTATCGACAGATATACGATCCCGCCATCTGCGACATGGCTCTCATTTACAAACAGCTTGGATCCAGTTGAGACCCCTAGTAACTCGGTGTCTCCTCAGGATCCAGCCTGTTTGATACTCGGTCAATAGCTTCTTAAAAGTTTGTTCGAGTCGGAAGTAATCCTAATTGATCAGACATTATTGGTTCACGGTAGGAATAGTTTACCTGGTCATCTGGGTCGACGGAGTTTAACATTACAATGATTCTACAGCCAATGTCTGTGACCAGCTTGCAGAAGTCCTGCAAAGTGTCCGTCGTGGGCATCTGGGTTAGAACGATACCGTCCTTCTTCCTGTAGCTCTATTTTGGAAGAAACATATAACCTCATGGTCATGGTCATAAAAACTTTTCAAATGAGTCTGCATTAGACGCTTTGTTACAACAGGAATACAATTATAAAATAAACAAAATAAGCTGACATCTTATTCCGAATCCGAATCTCAGTGGATGACATCCTATGGTTTATTAGAAATCTTCATTATGTTTAGTGTTACTATTTACTATTTTTGTTGTTAATGAAATAATGCTTGCGCGTAAAATGATTGCATGCGAAATAATGATTGCGTGTAAAATAATGTGAAATGTTGATCACGTGTGAAAATACTGCACACATGTGAAAAAATGACTTCGTCTGACATAAAGCTTGCATGTGAAATAATGCTTGCATGGAAAATAATACCATAAACGATTGTATGTAAAATATTGCTTTTATGAGAAATAATGATGTGTGAAATAATGAATACGCATGAAATAAATATTGCATGTGAAATAATGATTGCATGTGAAATAATGATTGCATTTGAAATAATGTCACATGGAATAGTGAAATAATGCTTGCATGTGACAAAATAATCGATATCAAACGATAGTTATTGTAGTTTTGTATATAAACATAGTATGATGCATTGGCTTATATTATTTCACAACATTTAAATATGGCTGTAACCCTTTCTCACATAGAGATACCTTTTGATGCCTTTTGATGCCTTTTGACGCCTTTGCATACATATTAGACCCCTATGAAAATACACTTCGTGTAGGAGCCGCCTAATATGGATATGCTATGTTCGCTAATGCAATTGTATGATTCTGATTCTATAAGGTCTAGCATGGTCAAAAGTTCTGTTGTTCATAATGCCAGTATAGAAATTCATCTGATAGATAATCATATCGTTGTTACATGAATATTCATGAGGTAAAGGATTAAGACAATTACAAATGGTTTTAATTACAAAGAAACACATTGTCACCAATACTTACATCAACAAAGACGGCATTGATGTATATCCCGCCGAGAATGGGCCTGTATTTAGGGTCTGAAGACAAACAAATAGTTAACCTTTAGTCCGCTGTTCGCAACTTGGACCCAGATGAGACGTCGAGTTACTCAGCGTCTCATCTGTTTGACACTCGGTTAAAGATTCTCCAAAAGCTTCATCGATTCGGAACTAGTCAAAATTGTACCAGATCCAAATTTGAGCAGATATTATCTTTTTAATAAAGCAAGGTAAGGGTTAATAATTCTTAGAAGCGAAAAGCGATGAAAATGGTTTCTTCTATGATGCGTTTGTTTCAATCCAGTGTTTAAAAATACAGTAAAAGCCCTCTTAACCCTTCTCTTGCTGAATTTTAAACTTTACCCATGCCCTGTTGTATAATTACATATATCTTCACTGTGTACACGTATTTCGCTGTGCAATCACTGTTGTGGATAGTGCAGACCCTGATGAGACAGCTCCTGAAGGAGTTGTCTCATCTGGGTCTTCACTATTTACGGGTAGGTATATTGACGTGAATAGCAAGCGAAGGGTTAAGCAACAACTTTATCAATAAGTAAATGTGTCTTTGATAGCCGGTGGTTGCTTAAAGCATGACAAACCTGACGCAGACTGCTTCTTTGGAAGCTTGCTGCATAACTTTCGGACTGCAATAAGGAGTCATCTAATTTGAGTCTACACTGTTTACAAAATACCTTACTGACTCGCTTCCTCTACTGAACTGTTTACTATCAATACTTACCCGGTATTTCACTTGTTGGTCTATCCTTGTTTCTCCTCTCCTGATCCAGCTCTAACGCAGCAATTTCAAACTCGTCAAACATCATGGAACTGAAGCATTTCTGCAAGGCCATGTCAGAGCTAAGACATTTTAGAACTGTACAGAATGAAATGTCATAAACGCTTTTGAATCCCATCATATGATCGTTAGTTATGGCGTAATCATGGTATATCGTGAACAGAATTTGCTTACAGTGATAGTCGTTGCTTACAAAACCTTTTAAATATGCTTAAAATTACATAAATAATTTGTTTATACATTGTATGTTGAACAGAAATATATCGCAAGAAAACCAATTGAATAAACGAAATAAACACCGAAGAAGACAAAAAGCATGTGTTTGATATCGAAGACCATGATGTTATTTGCAGATATATGTGAATGTGATGTTTTATTTCTTAACCATCTTCCAGATAGAGACACATTTTAACGCCTTTGCAAACAGAGTAGACCCAAATCAGGCGGCTCAGTAAATGACTGAAGAAGATGATCGAAATTTACAACATACTTGCTTTCTTTCACAGTTACAAGAAGATTGCATGTAAGAAATTCTCCCATTGCTACCTGGAACTGTTTGGCAAGTCTAGTGTCCCCATCTTCTGTTTTCTCATGCAGGCCACTGAGGTAATCATGAAATGCTCGTTTGTGTATCGGTCTGCAGTCCAGCGCCAGTGTCTGAGCTACCAACTTGTACAGGAATTCATACTGCTCCTATGATATACAGTAAGATCTGGCTTTAGAAACCGAATAATGAACACGGGGATCTTTAAGATCAGGTGGTTGAAAGAAGAAAAGTAATACCATTAACTAATTAAACATGTAAAACATTAAAAAAAATGCCATTATGATCTAATATAATATGATCAGTTAATCGTTGTTTCCAGTGTACGATGTAATTACTGGAGTGGGATGGTTTTGTTTAAAACAAAACATAAATCATTTGCAATGTCCCATTCTCCGTGTGACACTTTTTATATGTCTGTTCTCTCTCTCTCCCCCTCTCCCTTACTTTCTCTCTCTTTCCCCCCCCCCTCTCTATCTCTCCCCTCTCTCTCTCTGTCTCTCTCTCTTTCTCTCTCTCTTTCTCAGTCACTAACTCACTCTGTCTAATATAAATTTAATGTCTACCTTAGTCTGAACCATTTGTACTCGCTGGTGCCTCAGCTCGGAGACGCTGTGATGTATGTCCACACATCCTGTAGTCAAGCCCTCATCAAACAGTAGATCCAGCGCAATGAAGACTCCCGTACGACCCACACCAGCTCTACAATAACACGTCAACATTTACCCTGCTAAGTGCGACATGCATAAACTGAATTAAACACATCTGGTGTTTTCTTTCACCCTTAGAATGTTGATTATTCAAAATTGAATGACTTATCAGTGTTAATTGATAGTGTCCATTCAGTATTAAGGCTAAAATCTACTAGAAGAATTTGATAACAAAAAAGTGTTAATACTGATCTGGACATCAATAGTTTGCATATGCTAGTGCATTTGTTTCTTGTTTCCGGCATTTAAGGATTAAATCCGTATTCAAAAATGTCTACGAGACAAGAACATGCTTATAACAATTTGCCTATGACTTTGTTAATATTCAAACTGCGTTATATCGAGAGTTCCTTATCCAAACTTCGTTATATCCAAACTTTATCATATCTAGATTTCAATATATCCAAACCACGTTATATCACAAGTTCGTTCGTAACTAATATCATAGTTATACCAGAGTTCTTTTCAAGCGAGTTTCACTGTGAAATCGCAAGATGAAAGCATACATTAATACGCAAATGGTCATACTGACTTTCAGCTTGGCGACAATTATACAACTCATATGGTTCATTTGTATTTGGTGAAATGAAATTCAGTAGTTTGTTTATGATGAGATGATTTGAGTGGATAAAATTAGTATTGCTCTAGGAGCATAGCTTAATAACTAGTGGAAACTGTTTTGATGTACAGTAAAACCTCTCTATAACGACCACTAAAGTACATTTAGTATTTTGTGTTAAAGGAAGGTGGATGCTTAAAGCAAGGTGAAAGTGAAACAGAACGCTCCTATAGGAGCGTTCTGTTTTACTTTCACCTTGCTTTAAGCAACTACCTGCCCAAAATACAAATTAACACATTTTAATGGTCGTTATAGAGAGGTTTGATGTAGATGAGGGGCCTAGTAAATCTGAGTATCATTAGTGTTCATATAGTAATCACCATGATCATTTTGTACGGAAAGAAGTGCGATGCATGTATACATACTTTGCAACTTGAGATTAACGGCAATTTTAGATTAGTGAATTGGATCATACCAGTCTGGGTTCAGAGGAGACTGCAAGTATATAGGCGTCTCATTAGGATCCAAACTGTTTGACACTCGTTAAATGGTGCATCAAAACCTTGATTGAAACTTATCAAAGTTTCATCAGATCCAAATTTAGAGAAACACTATTTGTTACAGCGGTGTAATGGTCAAGACTGATTTGGCACGCACGAGCAGTGTACGATAGTTGGAGCCTTGTCTTCATGGGCTATTGACCGGTATTTCTGATGGAATTCAATCAGATCAGTGGGCGTGGTTGGCACCATGCCTCCCGGCCACGATGTGCATTGCATGTGCGTCACCTTCCGGTCTTCGTTGTCCTGAATATACAAGAGTCAAATTATGTATTTATATTGTTTGAATGAAATAATTACCAACTGACATACTGTATAAGCGATAACAGTTCAAATCAGTGTGTATCAAGATGATACTTCAAGTATATTGTATCTCACAGTCTCATAAAGATCAAAACTGTATGATATTCAAATCGTATTGTAGGAAACAATTAAACATTTCAATGAACAAATAACTTTGTGTATTTAGTTCATATGAACTTTTACAACTTAATCCTCTACCTGTGATAAACAGGTTAGACTTAGATCAGACGGCTGCTAAAGGAGGATATGTTCTGTTTGCCAATGCCAATACAGTTTATGTTATGACTTATCATTCCGGTGTCTACATACCATTATAAAATTTCAGCTTAACTGTTCACTCACGACTATTATACAGTAAAACCCAGCTAAACCGGGCGTTAGATTTAGTATAAATATCGATCTTGGGGACAAATGGCAGCTTAATGCAGGGTGAAAGTTATACAGAAAGCTCCTCAAGGACCTTTCTGCACGACTTTCATCCTGCATTAAGCAAGTATCTAAATTCTTTTCAACTAGAATTCCTGTTGAGAGAGGTTTTACTGTATGCTACCGCAGAAAGACTTCAACTCACTGAGGTTAGTTTCAAAGTGGTTATAACGAAATCGGCGTATTCCTGGCAGTCAATGGTACTGACACAAATGTTTCCGAACTTTCCATCACTGTCTCTTTGTGGTAAATACCTATAATCCTCCGATCCCTGAAGACAACAAGGACAAAATGAACAAACAGTATTAGAATTATAATGGTACTACAGCTGTGGGGACGGTTTACGTTTGTGGATTAAAAAAAACGCATTCAGTAAATATAACAAGAACAACAACAACAAAACCAAGCTGTTTGAAAACGATTCATTAAATGCCTTAAATACCAGGATGTTTACTTCTTTTTTAATTGTCGCGTATGAAAGTTTTACGGGTAAAGCATTGACTCTTTACCGCATGAATGTCTATGTTAAGAAATAAGGACACCATATATATAAATATATATCAATATATATTAGCTGAAATTTTAGAATTGCACATGAATAGATTATCTTTAGGTCATGACTATTGGGTAAAGGGTAAACTGATGCAAGGCAAAATACATATATCAAATTATTGAAATACTTTGAAGTATATATTTTTGATTTTGATTTATACTTAAGACTGGTTGTACTGTACATTATTAAAGCCCAATAGCCGTCATTGAGCACGCGCATACGTCAGTACCTTGTCATTCTATTGATACAATATGATGTTCCAAGAAACTCTATACACTTTCGCAACAAAAGCATTTACTATTTGCGATAAGTATCATTATAAGAATAAGTATAAATGTCAGCTTTCAAAGTAGAAATTTATCCATTTTCTTTACTTTATCATAATCGTTTGAATCCGTGTGTCTCAATTGGATCAAAACATGTTTGCAAGTTATTAACACATTACCCCCTAGTGACGCATTTTTGCGCCTCTGTAAAATTCACATTGTGAAACCATTGTGATAAATAGAGCATTTGCTCCTATAGTAGCAACAACTACAACTATAACTATTACATTTTATTCTCATTACATACAGGATGTAAAAATGAGAAATTAACACAATACAAAATAATAATAATACAGTATGGAGTGTATTACTTGGTTCCATGGGGAAGAATGAGGGTAATAAAATGTGTTTGCTAAAAGTAGGACATCCAGCAGAACTACTTGTGTGTATTAGGACTGCTAGTTGAATTATTTTTAGACAACTTTGCAAATTTGAGTGTAATCGGATAAGCAAGTGAACGGACGATAGTCATAAATACGATCTAGCAATGACATATTCATCATCAAGTAGTACCTATTACATGTACACAAGAATTTCCATATATATAAGTACAATGATAAAATTAACCTCTATGCTGCTGGGAGAAATTGTCATCTGCTTAAATATATGGGTTACATAACCCATTGTGGTTCCTTGAAATAGTTGCCGGGAATAGTTGCAGGTTTCTAACAGTGTGGATCCTGCTCGGACGACAAATTGTTCAGCGTCATATCTGGATCCCGACTGTCAGTATACACCTTTCGATCGCGATCAGTAGGATTAAGGCTAGACATCAAAACATAGAAACTATGTGGAGTGTATTGATTAAAATACGAGGCTATTATATGAAATATCAGCGTATCTAGAATGGAGAAGGGGTTGCATCAAATACAGGTATTCATACAGGTAAACCATTATTTTTAATTCGATAGGATTAGTTTAGTAAAAGAATGCGCACGAATTTACCTAATTGATTTAGCTCTTGGACGTTTTGTGTCGTAAGCAGATTAGAGAATGCGAATGCATTGTGACATTTTGTGTATTTAATATCAATTAGGGTTTCGCGCTCGGTTTTGAAGAAGGGACATGTAAAGAGATAATGACGTTCGTCTCCTATAGTATTTAAATTGCATTTATCACAGTATCTATTTTCGGGTAGAATATTTTGCCATCTACCGGTCTCGATTGGAAATCTGTGGTTGGCAGTACGGAACTTGAATAGAAAATGGCCGAGATTACGTGGGATAAGAGTCAGATATTTTTCAAAATTGATATTATTTTTAAATTGAAAGTATTGTCTCCCTTTATTTGACTTTTGCACGTCTTCTTGCCACTTCTGTTTGAATTGATCTAGCAGGGTTCGTTTTACTATTTTACTAATTGACTTGCAATTAACAAGTGTTTGAAGGGTAAATAGATCCGGTCTGCCTACCGTAGACAGAATATTTTTGATAGATTCTAGCCACTTACATCTGTTATGGTTGGCCAATATATAATTATATAAATGGAAAGAAATTTTTGAGTTTTTTCCTAGGATTAGGCGGTTCCAAAAACCGATCATCCTACTTTTAATAGAGATAGATATCGGGTGCCGTCCAAGCTCAGCGTACAGCATATACATTGGTGTACTTTTGCGAGATTTTGTTATTTTTCTTAGAAACTCATTGTGGACCTTTTCTATTGCATCTAGGGATTCAAAACCCCAAATTTCGCTGCCGTATGTAAGTATAGGCAAAATGGTATTGTCAAAAAGTTTTAACTGAAGATCCACAGGTAATTCTAAGTTGTAAATTTTTGTGTACATTATATGCATTGCCTTTTTGGCTTGTTCTATTAAGTGTCTCCGGGTTGCAGCAAATGAACCATTATCAGTAAATATAACACCCAAATATTTATATCTATCTACTATTTCAATTTCTTGTTCGCCTATGTGAAAGTGAAAATCATTGAAATTTCTAGCCCCAAAGATAACTACTTTACTTTTAGAGGAGTTAACTGTAAGCTTCCAATCTTCACAATATGAATGGAACGCATTGAGTGCATTTTGAAAATCATCTTCATTATCTGATAGAATTAACGTATCATCAGCATATGATAAAACAAGAAGTGTCAGCCAGTTAGTGGCTTCTCCAGGATCTATATTGACTCCACTGCAACCTGTGGCTTTAATGTAAGACTCTAGGTCGTTAAGGAAGATAGAAAATATTACCGGGGAGAGATTTTCTCCTTGCCTCAAGCCATTCTCACAAGCGAAAAAGTTTGACATTTCACCCTTAAATATGCAGGATTTAATATTATTGTACATATTATATATGACTCTAAAAAGTTTTCCATTTATAGATGCACCGAGAAGTTTCTGCCACATCCCTGTGCGCCAAACAGTGTCGAAGGCCATTGCAAAATCGATAAACGCACAAAAAAGTTTCTTTTTTGAGCGCTTTAAGATTTCTATAATGGAATAAAGTGAAAATATGTTATCTGAAGTAGAATATCCACTTCGAAAGCCAGCCTGGTTTTCATGTAGTAAGTCGAATTCCTCTAGAAATTGGTTGATTCGTGTGTTTAGTATAGACGTAAATAGTTTGCCTACACAGCTCAAAATTGTTATAGGCCTATAATTTTCAGGATTACTAGAATTTCCTTTATTTTTATAGACTGGTATTATGTAGCCTTCTAGCCAGCTTCTAGGTAGATGACCAGTATTTAGAACATTATTAAAGAGTAAAGCGTAAATAGGTAAGAAAAGCTCCTCTGTAGTTTTAATGTATTCGTTGATAATCTCGTCAGAGGGGCTTGAGGACTTAGAGTTCTTTAATTTGGAAATGTGACAACTGATCTCATTTTCCGTAATAGGGGAGTTAAGCATTTAGCAAATGCTCTATTTATCACAATGGTTTCGAACTACAAACTTCTAAAAAAAATCTTTTTCTCTAGTTAATGCTCCTTTTCGTTAGATTGATTAAAAAGGTTGGGTCTAAAAATAGCCTGGGAGATAATGAGTTAAACGGCCATTTAACCCTTTGCCTACAGATGCTTGTTTTTGCAACTTTGCAACATCGTTGGCCCAGATCAGACGATTCCTGTCGGAGCTGTCTTATTAGGGTATGTTCAGTTCGCTTACAAAATACGTGTAATACAGGGCTGGTGGTATAACATTCCTTAGCTCATAATGCCATTATAAAACCTATATAGCCTATTGATATTCATATTGACATTCTTTTTACATGAATTTTCATTGCGTGAAAGGTTGAGCACATTCGTATCTGCTTTTATCCCTTTCGCTGCCAAACGCTGTCGTCTGCTTGCCTTGTCGTCTGCTACAAATTTAAATTCTTTTGATTGTCTTCATTTTTGTTTCAAAAACATAGTAACAGTAACAGACAGTTTGGATCCTGATGAGACGCCGAGTTACTCGGCGTCTCATCTGGATCCAAACTGTTGCATAGGTAATCACAGATCCGGCATTGGCAGCGAAAGGGTTAAAGATCCTCGACGATTTTCGCATTTATTTATTTAGTGGTATGATTTCATGATATGTAAGTGTAATTATTTTTATATCGTGATTTGTATACCTCACTAACAACGGTTCCCTTCATCATTATGATAAAATTCGCTCGTTCTTCCCACACCATTCTCCAGAAGTCATCCTCTGTAGTCCGTGATGGACCTAGAATAATTACACCAGCACACCATGAATACGCCTTTCCATGCCCCATTTGCAAACAGAGTAGACCCCTGATCAGACGGCTTCTATGAGCCGTCTGATCGGGGTTTGCTCTGTTTGCTTATGATACACGTGTAATTTATATAGTTTCTGTCATTGCCAAAACTTCATGTGTCCATGCTCTAGTATAACAAGGATGTCATTATTTCTTACATTAATGTTCATTGAGTAAAGGGTTAACTCTTTCGCTGCCAATGTCGCATCTGTGATTACCTATGCAAACAGTTTGGATCCAGATGAGACGCCGAGTAACTCGGCGTCTCATCAGGATCCAAACTGTTTGTTACTGTGACTATGTTTGAGATAAAAATGAAGAAATGTATAAAAAGAAGAAAAGAAAATTGCAGCAGACGACAAAGATTGCAGACGACAAAATTTGACAGCGAAATCCTTATCCTGCTGTAAAATGATGTCTGCTAAAACTCCGATATGTTGCATTTTTTACTTACTCCAGATCAGTGAATTTGTTGACCGAATATATAACAGCTTACACTCAGCTTAGACGCCAAATTACTCGACGCCTCATCTAGATCAAAACTGTTTGAAAAAGCAAGCCAGACCGCACTTATCATGCATGGTATGGTATGTAACGCAACTCCATTAAACTGTGCAAGATTACCCAATATGGACTGCCAAGATAGCCTATTTAGTTCTCTTTACCCTTTACTATACAAATATTCATGTCAGCAATGATGGCTGTGTGAATATTAAGCAGATGATGTTTTTTTTTATTATGGCATCATGAATAAAGAACATTTCACAATCATGACAAGAAAAGAGTTAATAATAAGGAAACGATCATTATTGAATGCAATTTAGATTAACCTTCAGTCTGCTATCGGCGGATGAGTGAATAGGCCTACCTATGCAAACAGTTTGGATCCAGATGAGACGCCGAGTAACTCGGCGTCTCACCAGGATCCAAACTGTTTGACACCCTGGTTGCATTTAGACAAATTGATTATAGCTTGAATTTTGGAAATGTAGTTGGTGAAAAATTGTGTAAAAATATATTTGCTCAGCAGGCTAAAGGTTAAATACAAAATGTGTTTCAGACTTACCTTGTGCAGCGATATACTTCTTTTCTCTGTGATATCCCTGTTTTCAAGAAAATATTCACATATAACCAGTTACTGTAAAATGTTGAAACTATATTTTGGTATACATACATACACAATTCCAATTGAATACCTTTAATTAAAACCGGGGTGCAATACAAATTCAACGTTGGTTTACGAATTTGTATGCATGTACCTTAATGACTAATTTGGATAAAGTCTATTGTTACTCTGGCCATGGTTGTACTATGACAAAGCATTTTAGCTGTAACTGACGATGTACAGTTCTTTCATATGACAATTCCATTGCTTGCTAGTTAGTGACCTGATTACAGGTTTTCATGTTTTCCTAATGAGATTGCTCTAAAATTATTACATTTATGAATGACCGAAGAAACCTTATATACGTCTTTGCAAACAGAGTTTACCTTGATCAGACGGCTCCTATAGGAGCCGTCTTGATCAGGGTCTGTTCTGTTTTCTTATGGAAACAATACAGTTATGAAGCATGGTGTCATTACTTACATTTATATATGAGGCATTGATATAGCCAGGCTCTTCAGAGTCTTTTACAGGAAACACCACTCGGTTATCATCATCTGGAAATTAAAATTAAACCCAGAATTCTCTGCATGTGCATTTATCAAAATATAGATATTACTTAACAGATAACCAAATCTATGTTTAGCAATACGGAATTTTATTACCTTAGAATTAGTTGCTAACTTTGACGTTTCATCATGATCTGCTTCAAGCTGTTTGACATTCGGTAAACAGCTTTTTTCATAAATTTGAAAGGAGGCAAGAATGGCAACAGATCAGATATTAAGCAGGCATTATATTTTACAGTGGTGTTGTGGTTAACCCTTTCACCGCTAATGTCGCAAGAATGCACCACGCCAAATAGTGCAGTCCCAGATCAGATGCAGCCTTTTCATAGACTTCACGTCTCAAACTCTATTTCTATATCTTTGCTTTATTCCTTTGAAATTCGCATTTATTTTTTCATTTCCTTATTTAACAATTTTGGGTTGCAGACGACAATTAGAAATTTGGCACCGGAAGGGTTAAGCACGAAGGTAATATATTCTGAAAATGGATGATCCTTTGAAAGCAAAAGTAGAAATGCAAAAAGATAAAATTGCAGACTCGGTTTTATTGAGTCTGTTCATGAGTAGTAATTAAAAGTACAACACTACTCACACCCCTTAGCACCGGCTTAAGCAGTATTCAATTTTCAAAACTAATGATCCCGAAGGACCAGAAAATATAACAACACTGAGAAGGAAGTACGGAGTGACTTTTTACATCCGCCACACAAGCACTTAACACTTGCTTTGTTATCAAGTACATATATTCTGAAAAGGGATGATCCTTCGAAAGCAAAAGTAGAAATGGAAATTGGTTGGTTCGTTAGTTCCCAACTTTATCGTTTGACGTTCAGGCAATGGCTAAAGGCCTATATTTCTAAAGTCCTGTGTTCATGTGCCATTATCAAAATCTGTGTGATTAATATACATTACTTTTTACAATAACGAGGTACAGAAGGTTTATCATACATGAGTGTTTAATGGAGACCGACAGTAATGTGAAGAGTCCCTATGGGAGCTTTCTGCTTAACTTTCCTCCCCAAATTAGCCTATTAATGCATCGTCCTGCTTCCGGTTTCTAAGTAGATATCGTTATGCCCCCACTCGGGGATGTTGCTTTTGCACTGTCTGTCAATTGGTTTGTTTGTTTGTTCGTTGGTTCGTTTGTTCCCAACTTTAACGTTGGCAATAATTATGTAGCGATTGCACATCTTCAAACTTTGCAATTTGGCATGCATGTCCAACTTATGGAGGCTAACATTTTTAAGGGCGATTTATTAAGGTCAATGTCATACATCAAGGTCAAATCGGGGTCATAGTGTTTAACAAACATATTGTTTTATAAAGTCTTACCCAAAACCATAATTAAGGGTATCAAATAGGTTCGATCCTGAAGAGACGCCGAGTAACTAGGCGTGTAACGTTTTATTTGGATCTGTACCGTTTGCTCGGATGTATATATTGCAGAGAAAGAAATATTATTCCCCCATTTCTTTTCAAACACCGATCTGCATCAAAACTGTTTTCAAAGATTACAAAGAATTGCTATCAGAATGCACTTTCATGTATAAAATGGTACACGCTACTTGCAACGCGTTTTAACCTTTAGCCTGCTGAGCAAATAAATGTTACAGACATTTTTACCTACTACATTCTCAAAATTCAAACTATAACTAATTTCTACCAAAATACAATCACGGTGTCAAGCAGTTTGGATCCTGATGAGACGCCGAGTTACTCGGCGTCTCATTTGGATCCAAACTGTTTGCATAGATATTCACTCATCCGCCATAGCAGGCTAAAGCTTAAAATACAAGATTGATTTGTTTACATGATGAAAAGAATTACATGTAGGTCGCTAGAAAAGGATAACTACAGTATCAATAAAAGAATCACCAGCATGTATTTCTTTTGCACGAAAAAGTTAACAAGATGCAAAAGTCATTTGGAACCTTATGTTAAATGGGAGTTAACACATCAACACGCCTTTCTTTACCTTTGCAAACAGAGCAAACCAAGACGGCTCCTCAGGGTCTGTTTTGTTTTGCTTATTATATAACATAGGTATGATTCTTACCATCTATTTAACATTTATCACTTATTCTTTCTTAAATTAATATTCATCGTAAATGGTTAAAGTGTGAATATCTGGACTTAATCACTTACATGGATATATGTCGTAGAAGAGGTTCTTTGAGAAATTCGCACTTTTTCTAGAGACTTCATATGATCGATTGTGCTCTTTTCCAAGACTCTGTTTATAAAAACAAGGTTTATCAACGACAAAATTCGTTTTGTTTTAAAGTACAGTAGAACCCCGCTAATGCGATCTCTTAATGAATTAAAATGAGGGTCTTTATAAACAGGTGGTTGCTTAATGCGGGGCAAAGGTAATGCAGAAAGTCTAGGAGCTTTCTGCATTACTTTTATCCTGCATTAAGCTACCACCTGCATCTAGCACCCATAATTATACCTCTTATAGGTGGTCGCAATAGCTGGGTTTTACTGTAGAACGTTTCCATAGCGATAACTATAATAATAAGCATGTTCATGACATTTAAATATGTAATATTAGTGCACCCATGATATTTATAGGAGCACGTGTAATTTGAGTATAACAACCGTACAGCAGAACCTGTCTTAAGCGGATATTCTTTTATTGAATATAGGATTTCTAAAAGGCAGGTGGTTGCTTATTGCAGGACAAAAGTAATGCAAAAAGCTCTTATAGGACTTTCACACTGCATTAAGCAGCAACCTGCTTAAAAGTATTTAAATTCTTCTTTACTATAATTCCGGTTTAGACAGGTTTTACTGTATTGGTATAATAGTATCACTGAAAAAATATATACAGTGGGACCTGTCTAAAGCGACCACTTTATGAATAAACATAGGTGTCATGGATTAATCCTTTACTCCATAAATACGCCTTTCTACGCCTCTGTAACAGTCACTTCTTGAAACCATTGTGATAAATAGAGCATTTGCTCCTACAGGAGCAAATGCTCTATTTATCACAATGGTTTGAAACTACAAAATTATAAAAATTTCCTTTTCTCTAGTTAATGCTCCTTTTGGGTAGATTCATTTAATGAGGTTGGGTCTAAAATAGCCTATGGAAGAAAGGGTTAAAATTCAGACAGTTGCTTAACCCTTTCCTAGTTCTATGTTTATCACAAATTTCAAACCTACTGAATATTCATGGACAAAATAATTATAATGGAAGGGGGGACATTGTGGCCATTTTAGAAAGTATAGAAACAGATCTATCAAATTCCGTTAGAAAACAGAGCAGACCCTGATCAGACGGCTTCGATAGGAACAGTCTGATCTTGGTCTACTGTGCAAATGCGTGTAAACACGTTTGTATGAGGGAAGGTGTTAACCCTTCGCTTGCCATTCACGATAATCTACCTACCTGTAAATAGTGAAGACCCAGATGAGGCAGCTCCTGCAGGAGCTGCCTCATCAGGGTCTGCACTATTTACAAGTTGATTGTGCAACCAGTGCACTCCACAGCAGTGATTGCACAGCGAAATACGTGTACACAGTGAAGATATATGTTATTATACAACAGGGCATGGGTAAAGAAGGAGAAATGTTTTTTTTAAATTTCAGCAAGGGAAGGGTTAAGACTCAGAATATTATAACTCTTGTTGGCGTTCGCTTTGGAGGGATTTAAAAGTGTCGATCTAGTTTGCTATACAACAACACCTTCAATTTTGCACAACAGTAACCATTTCCTCCGTGGATATTCATGTAAGAAATAATGACGTCATGAATATTAATTAGATTAATTTGTTATAATAACACATGGACACAGGAATTTCTTGCCATGGCAGAAACTGTAGAATCTCATCTATATTATATCATAAGCAAACAGAGCAGACCCTGATCAGACGGCTCCTATAGGAGCCGTCTGATCTGGGTCTTCTCTGTTTGCAAAGACATTGAAGCGTATTTATGGAGCACTGTGTTAACCCATTCCCACATAGGCTATTTTAGACCTAACCTCTTTGATTAAATCTACCAAAAAGGAGCATTAACTAGAGAAAAGGAAATTTCAGAAATATGTAGTTTTGAAACTATTGTGATAAATAGAGCATTTGCTCCTGTGGAGCAAATGCTCTTTTTATCACAATGGTTTCATAAAGTGACTTTTACAGAAGCGCTAAAAGGCGTCAATATGCGGGAATGGGTTAACATGGTATGATTTTCTCCCAGTAATAAGTCGATTTTATTATTTTTTGTACCAGAGAAAATCAAACCAAAGACGACAATCCGTTCTATTACCTCGAACTCGGTCTCGAATTTGGTATGGTCCATGTCCATCACAGCTACCAGTAAGTCATCCACGGCGATTTTGTGTGTTTTCGACTTCTCTGAGAGCGGACCAAGGTGTCTCAACTGGTTTATGCCTTTCTGGACCATCTTTACAACCGGATTCTCGGTTATCATATGTGCGACTAAATGAAGGAGAAAATAAATGCTTTCATCTTAGCGGCGAAGCATTCATTACCTATGCAAAACAGTTTAGATCCCAATGAGACGCAGCATAATGCGGCGTCTCATCGGGATCCAAGTTGTTAAATACGTTGGCCGTATTTTATTTTATTTACCGAAGAACTATTGTCTTAAGATTTGAAGCAGACGACATTTGCTGCAGACGAAAAACTACTAAAAAGTTAAGTAGTTGCACGATCGTCTTCTGCTTCAATTCTGAAAAGTTTTTGCATATCTTTAATTGTAAAGATACAAATAAGTGTCTGCAGCATTTCTTTAGATATTTTGTAACTTCCTTGTTCTTTACAATCTAACTTTCAAGCAGTTTGTAATAAAATGGTTCGCTGATTTGCTGGATTTGTAGTTCGAGGACTTATCGTAAATCTACCCAACTACAATATATGGGGTAAAACAGTAATGATCTAGATCCAGATGAGACCTCGAGTAACTCGATGTCTCATCAGGTTCCAAACTGTTTGATACCCTGATTGTGAATTTAGAAAGAAATTAAGAAAATACAGTTTTCAGTCGTAAAGAAGAGAACATGTTTGAAAAATAATTTAATTATATTTACCCGTACAGTGCGGGAAACCAGTCACAAATGCCATTTGCAAACAGTGTAGACCCAGTTGAGAGGGGTCCTATAGGAGCCCTCTCACCAGGGCCTGTACTGTTTGTCATGTTACACTTTTCTTTAGAAAAAAAATCCCCAAATATTTACCATAAGCTTGTTCTGTTTGAATTTTGGAATAGTCTATTTGAAAGATCAGCGTTGTAAAGGTTAAATGATGTACACCGTAGTTTTACATTAACCCTTCGAGTTACGTTATCACAAAGGTTTTATTCTTTATTAATCGCATTATGGTTGTACAGTTCATATTATACATATGCACACACAATGTACAAAACCATCCATTCTATATAGAATTATAAGAGACTAGCTACCAATTCATTATATAATCTTACTCTAAATATGCATAAATATTTACACAATAGAAATTGAGATGTACAAATGTAATTCTGCTGTGAAAAGTGTTACCACAACAGGCTGAATAAATTGTCATCTGCTCAAATTGACGCCTAATTAACGCTTTTCTTTGCAAAATAAATTCTGTTTGCTAGTATTGTCGTCTGCTTCTAGATTTCAAAGTGGATTTTTCATCAATTTCTTTTCAAAATACAGCGAGAGTGTCAAACAGTTTGTATCCTGATGAGACGCCGAGTTACTCGGCGTCTCATCTGGATCCAAACTGTTTGTAAAGGTTATCACGAATTCGCCCTCGTCATAGGGTAAAATGGGACAGTCTGTCGTATAGTGGGACAGTCTGTCGTATAATGGGACAATCTGTCATATAATGGGACAGTCTGTCGTATTTGCTTATTTGGTTAATGGTACATGACCACAGGAATTGTTCGCACTAGCGGAAACTGTAGAATTGTGCATACAGTAAAACCTCTCTATAACGGCCACTAAATTGTGTTAATCAGTTGGTATTTAGGGCAGGTAGCTGCTTAAAGCAATGTGAAAGTGAACCAGAACGCTCCTATAGGAGCGTTCTGTTTGACTTTCATCTTGCTTTAAGCAGTCACCTGCCTTTAGCAAAAATACTTGATGTAATTTAGTGGTCGTTATAGAGAGGTTTTACTGTATATTATTTTCATAAGCAGACAGAACAGACCCTGATCAGACGGCTCGAGCATGAGCCGTCTGATCTGGGTCTGCTCTGTTTGCAAATGTGTCAAACGCGTCCGCATGGGGCAAATGATTATGGTAATTCTTTTGCATATATCAGTTTAGCATCCGTTACTCAATGAATACGTCTTTCTACGCTTTTACAAACAGAGGAGACCCAGGGGTATAGGAACATGATCATGGTCTGCTCTGTTTATGCTATGATATAAATATGACTCTACAGTTTCTGACTTGGCCAAAACGTCATGTGTCCATATGCTATTATAACAAATTATTCTAATTATTTCTTACATGGATATTCATCGAGGAAAGGTTAGTCTTTTCAGACATACAACTACATATAGAGGTACAACTACAGACATACAACTACATATTGAGGTACAACTACAGACATACAACTACATAATGAGGTACTGAGATCAAAACCTTAAGAGCGAACTTGTGATTACCTTTGCAAACATTTTGGATACAGACAAGACGCCGAGTAACTCGGCATCTCATCAGGATCTAAACTTTTTGACACTCGGATAAACGTTTTTCAGAAGAAATGATAACACCAATCAACTTCGACAAAGTCTTGAACTCAACCTTTGATAATGCCCTTGACCACTAATTCAGTAAGAACCATTCTAACGGGCTACAGTGAAGCTCACTTATAACGAAGTCCTCGGGACCCTCTTATTTCTTTCGTTATATTCAAATTTCATTATATCAGGTCCGTTTTACTATATGTAATCAGAGAGGGGGAATAAATTCTATTTTGTTATAAGCAGTATTTCGTTATATCCAAGTTCGTTATAAGTGAGCTTCACTGTAATTCTAAACGCCTGATTTGACGAACTTGCTCTTGCTTAGAAAATATTTGTATTTAAAATTTAGCCTGGTAAGAGAATTTTTTGTCAGTTGAAACAAACACTAGTTTCGTCCATTCTTTTAACACATTATCCCCTAGTGACGCATTTTTGCGCATCTATAAGAGTCGCTTTATGAAACCATTGTGATAAATAGACAATTTGCTGCTATAGGAGCAAATGCTCTATTTATCACAATGATTTCAAACTACAAAATTCTACTTTTTTCCTTTCCTCTAGTTAATGCTCCTTTTCGGTAGATACATTCAAAGAGGTTGGGTCTAAAAATAGCCTATGAGAGAATGAGTTAATCGTTTCAGTCCTGAATCATCAGAGTGGAATAGCCCATCAGTGTTTAACTATAGAGTCCACTCAATATGAAATGCTTAACCTTGCTACAGGTTTTTGAATGACAAACAGTGCAGACACTGATCATATAGTTCCCCTATGAGCCCTTTGATCTGGAGCTACACTGTTTGTAGATGACAGAGCATGCGTGTCCAGTTTGAAAGGCTTAAGAAACGTATCAAGTTGTCGATGCGTTCGAATACTAGTGAGATATATATGTAACTTAGAACTTTTTAATAATAGTCTGGCACTTTTCTACGGCTTTGCAAACAGGGTAGATCCAGATCAGACAGCTCCTATACGAGTCGTCTGGTCAGGGTCTGCTCTGTTTGCTTATGACATGATATAGATATGATTCTACAGTTTCTGCCATTACCCAAACTGTCGGTGCCATATGCCATTAAAATGCATATAAGTATTAAAGCCATTACCTCATAGGCTATTTTAGATACAACCTCTTTGAATAAATCTACCGAAAAGGAGCATTAACTAGAGGAAAGGAAACTTTTAGAATTTTGTTGAAACCATTGTGATAAATAGAGCATTCGTCCTATAGGAGCAACTGCTCTATTTATCACAATGGTTTCAACTGGTGACTTTTGCAGAGGCGTCAAAGGGCGACAATATGAGGGAATGGGTTATTGGGTCATTATTTCTTACATAAATATTCATGGAGGAAATGACAAAACGCTCTTTTTTATCTTAAACACGGGTCGATGCTAGACTCATTATCTGTCGTTGTCTAAGGTATAAAAGGAAGTTTACACGTCTCATATCGGAAAAAAGAATGTCTGCTATTTTATACTGACTTCTTTTGAGAAACTGATGGCCGGGTGTCAAACAGCTTGAATCTTGATGATATGAATATTTAATCGAGGTCTCATCTGGATCCACAATGTTTGCAAGTATCAGCCAAGAAAAGGGTTAAACCCAAAGCATATGGTGCCCTAAATACCAAACCCTGTAGCTATGTGGGGGTTGAAAATGCTTCATACAAACGAGACTACCGGCAAAATTATCTTCCTTATACATTTTGTATGTTTCTCTTCTCATCGAAATATAATCATAATAATAGGATATTTAAAAGTACATGTTTTGAACGAACATATCCTGTGTATAAAGAGCGCCATATAAATGTAGTTAATAATGATATTAATATAATAAAATAAGAAGAAGAATACTAACAATAAAGGCTATGTGTTTAACCCTTCGCTTGCTGAATTTTAAAATACATTCCTCCTTCTTTACCCATGCCCTGTTGTATAATTACATATATCTTCACTGTGTACAAGTATTTCGCTGTGCAATCACTGCTGTGGAGTGCACTGGTTGCATAATCAACTTGTAAATAGTGCAGACCCTGATGAGACAGCTCCTGCAGGAGCTGTCTCGTCTGGGTCTTCACTATTTACAGGTAGGTATATTGACGTGAATAGCAAGCGAAGGGTTAAGAATGACGCGTTCTGGAATTCGGCAGTTTATTGACAAGCAGTAGAGCGTGGAAATAACTTACGAATATTCACCTAAAATTGAGAAAAATTGATGCAAATTATTTTCACCTCGTTTTTTTATATATACGTTTTAGTTTAGTATCAGTCGTTACTACTTGGTGGCGTTTCTGTTGGTTTTCCGAGGTGTTCCGATTGGTTCCGTATGTGTTCGCGGTATAGTGATATTTTGTTATACAGTTAAACCTCTCTATAACGGCCACATACTTGTGTTAATTATTTGGTATTTAGGACAGGTGGCTGCTTAAAGCAAGGTGAAAGTAAAACAGAACGCTCCTATAGGAGCGTTCTGTTTTACTTTCACCTTGCTTTAAGCAACCACCTGCCTTTAACACAAACAACTTGATGTAATTTAGTGGCCGTTATAGAGAGGTTTTACTGTAGAACAATAAATTACGAGCGGTGATGAAAACGTTACAAGCGAAACGTTTTTTCTACATAAGTTACTTAGGGAAATCTTCATCACATGGCACTAAGAGTATTATTAAAACAGGTCATTTATAGACAGATTGCCTTTACTACTCCATGCATATTAATGTAAGACATACTGACGTCATGCATATTAATTAGTTTATTTTCTTTATAATGACACGAACATAGGAACTCTTAGTTATGGCAGACACTTTAGAATGATATCTATATTAAATAAGCAAACAGAGCAGACCCTGATCAGACGGTTCCTATAGGAGCCGTTTGATTGGATCCTCCCTGTTTGCAAAGGCATAGAAAGGCGTATTTATGAAATAAAGGGATAAACAGTCGCTTTCAAACACTCACTCGGTGGATTGTCAGACTGTTGGTTAACCGTTTCGCTGCCAATGCCAGATCTGTGAATACCTATGCAAAGAGTTTGGATCCAGATGAGACGCCGAGTGACTCGGCGTCTCATCAGGATCCAAACTGTTTGTTACTGTTACTATGTTTTTGAAACAAAAATGAAGAAAATAAAGAAAATGAAAATTTGTAGCAGACGACAAAGTTAGCAGACGACATAACTTGGCAGCGAAAGGGTTAATGTAGTGCACATTAATGTGGAAAACACCCATTCTTTTTTTTATCCGTTTTAACCGATGTGAGTATTCATGACAAATATAATGACACCATGGATGTTCATTAGCATTTATAACTGCCTAATGGTACTTTTGTCCTGCATTAAGCTACCATCCATAATTATACCTCTTTTAGGTGGTAGCATTAGAGGGGTTTTTACTGTACATTATTACATGGTTTAACACTTCACCTTAAAGATACACCAATAAACGATTGTGACAAGAGGGAAGAACAAGATGAGACGGCTCTGAGCATGGTCTGCTCTGTTTACTTAATATTTATCAAATAAATAAATATCTAGTTTCTATCATGACCATAAATTCCCCTTCTCCTGACTGACACTTGCAAACAGCGTGGATCCAGATAAGACCGAGATTAAATATTCATCTCATCAGATTCAGCTAATAATTACTCATACAGTCATTATTTCTTATATGTATATTCATTAGGTAAAGTTTTAAATACCTGGAATCTGAGTTTGCCCTCGACATACATTAAACCCCCTCTAATCCGGACGTTAACATTACTATCAAACCCGGTCTTTCAGACAGGTGGCAGCTTAATGCAGTTTGAAAGTCATGCAGAAAGCATCCTGCGTTAAGCAATCACCTGCCTAAAATACATATTTAATCAAATTCCCGTTTAATTGGGTTCAGCTGTATTTAAATCGATTTAATTCATCGTTCATACCAGTCGCTCCGTGAGAGCGGCGATTGTTCCTCTTCTGTCTTCTGGCAAAGTCATTAATGTCCTCAGCGTCTTCAGCCTCGGCGCTTTTCTTTTCTATCGCACGTCTCATGTCTTCTGTACAAAGACAAATAAAAGCAAACAACCGTAAACCCAAATGCACACTGATTGTCTTCTAGATAAAAGGCTTAACCCTTTACTCCATGAATATTCGTGCAAGAAATAATGACGTCATGAATATTAAAATGATAAATATCTATGATAGGTCATTAACACAGGAATTTTGGTTATGGCAGAAACTTTAGAATCATATTTATATTATATCATATGAAAACAGAGCAGACCTTAATCAGACGGATCCTGTAGACACCGTCTGATCTGGGTCTACTCTATTTGCAAAGTCGTAGAAAGGCGTATTTATGGAGTAAATTGTTAACGATCTATAGAAACTCTTATTTCTCAGATAAACGTTATCTTTCTAGTACTTACATGTATTAGAATCGCCTAATGAATACCAACAGATAGGGTTTGAAGGAGACCTCTACATAACTGGCAATGAATACCGACAGAAAGGGTTTGGAGGAGACCTCTACATAACTGGCAATGAATACCGACAGAAAGGGTTTGGAGGAGACCTCTACATAACTGGCAATGAATACCGACAAATATGGTTTGGAGGAGACCTCTACATAACTGGCAATGAATACCGACAGATAGGGTTTGGAGGAGACCTCTACATGACTGGCAATGAATACCGACAGATATATAGGGTTTGGAGGAGACCTCTCCATAACTGGCAATGAATACCGACAGATAGGGTTTGGAGGAGACCTCTACATAACTGGCAATGAATACTGACATATATATAGGGTTTGGAGGAGACCTCTACATAACTGGCAATGAATACCGACAGATAGGGTTTGAATGAGACCTCTACATAACTGGCAATGAATACCGACACATGGGGTTTGGAGGAGACCTCTACATAACTGTCAATGAATACCGACACATAGGGTTTGGAGGAGACCTTTACATAACTGTCAATGAATACCGACAGATAGGGTTTGGAGGAGACCTCTACATAACTGGCAATGAATACCGACAGATAGGGTTTGGAGGAGACCTCTACATAACTGGCAATGAATACCGACAGATAGGGTTTAGAGGAGACCTCTACATATCTGATAATGAAATCCATTCAGGAGATTCCACATGAAAACGTATAGCCATCACAGAGGGACCGAGTCGCAAGAAATGAAGTTAATAATCTCTCGCGCACGCATGCATGCATGTACGCATGCAATCATTCAGACATTCTAAATCACTCGAAAAGGAGGAAGATAACACTATGCCATTTTATTGAACATCTTAACGTTGACAAACATTTGAATAAATTAAAACTTCATACACAGTTTTTGCAAAACAGATACTTTTACAATTCATATGAGATGCATTGATACTAATCTAAATTTCTTTGCATGCTAAGGAAATGTAGTACACAGAAATGTTGAGGCGTATTGATACTAACCTAATTTCTTTGCATGCTAAGGAATTGTTGTAGGCGGAAGTGTTGAGGCGTATTGATACTAGCCTAATTTATCTGCATGTTAAGGAATTGTTGTACGCGGAAATGTTGAGGCGTATTGATACTGACCTAATCTCTTTGCATGCTAAGGAATTGTTGTACGCGGAAATGTTGAGGCGTATTGATACTAACCTAATTTCTTTGCATGCTAAGGAATTGCTGTACGCGGAAATGTTGAGGCGTATTGATACTAGCCTAATTTATCTGCATATTAAGGAATTGTTGTACGCGGAAATGTTGAGGCGTATTGATACTGACCTAATCTCTTTGCATGCTAAGTAATTATATATGCGTAAATGTTAAGGCGTATTAATACTCACCTAATATCTTTGCATGTTAAGTGAGTGTGTACGCGTAAATGTTAAGGCGTATTGGTACTGACCTAATCTCTTTACATACTAAGTAAACTTTATGTACAGGTAAATGTTGAGATGCCTTGATACAGATCTAATCTCTTTGCATGCTAGTTAATTGTGGTAAGCAAGCAATACCATCATATACAGTTCTCAAAATCAGGTTTACTCTCATTTCTCGGAAAAGGTACAGTTTGAGTCTGAACCAATTTGGATCTTGATCAAAATTCTAGAAACTCGGCTTCCCGTCTTGATCCAAACTGTTTACATAAATGATCACTAAATAATTCGCCGCTAGCGTACACAGAGTTGGGTATTTTCTTAAACGCTTTTTTTACAAAACAGAGTATACCCAAATCAGACGGCTGCCCTGTTTGCGTATGGATTTCTATAGATCTGATTATGTAGTTTTTTCGAGTGCCACACTTCTATTGTTCAAATATGTCAATTTAAGAATAAAGTTACTCAATATTCATACATATTATTATTATTATTATTATTATTATTATTATTATTATTATTATTATTATACCACATTTATATAGCACTATTTTCACACAGGATGTGTGCGTTCAAAAGCGTTTCACATGATTAAATTGCATGTACAGAATTGAATATATATTATGCGTATAGAATATTTAAAACAAATGAAATTTAAGATAGAGATATCAATAAAACTATCAAAAATTGAATTAATTTAAGAACTATAGATAAAAACAAAATCATCCTTTTCTGTACATTTTATGTCCGCAATTCAAGGGAAACAGACGCACACCGTGACTACCGGTATATTGTGTCCGCCCCCTTATGTTACCAAACTCAAATGGAACATTATATGTACAGTGTCAGTACATCATACAGTTACGACCCAGAAACATCTGGATCGGATTTATGTATGACATACAACACTATACATAAGATATTGCCTTACACATGTAGGACAATGGGTTAACAGAATAGGTCAATTTTGTAGCTAATGCATATAAACAAACACAATGCAATTACAACAATTACAAACAAATCACCAGTGTCTACACCCCGTATGCAAAATTGGCAAAGGAGTATCGTAATATCAATCCAACCGACACTGAACGAGACAAACAATGCCGTGCCAAGCCGCGACGCAGGTTGTTACAAAGAGATTGGGCTATCCCTACCATCAGGATCCACCACCCAGCACAAAGCGACACAAACATCAAGTGCCTACGAACAGTGCCCATCCAAACAACAGACAGGATATTCCCTGACCAATAATTTGCAAGTAACAAAATGCTCGATATGTGAGGGATTCGAAAATGTCCCGTGGCCAAGGCAACAGTCATCATGTCTTGGACATGGTGATATTTATGATGATCCTAGCATTAATCTTAATGTGTTTTATAATATTAAACAGCGTATTAATGACCAGTATCTCCAAACATGGAATGATTGTGTGAATAATACTCCAAAGTTATTATATTACAGTAAATTTAAAAAGGAATTTAAATTTGAAAATTACCTTTCTGTCATTTTAAATGATTCCAAAAGAAAGGAATTGGCCAGGTTTCGTTTAGGCTCACACAATTTAGAAATTGAAACGGGCAGATATATTAATATTCCTAGGGAAGATCGGATTTGTAAACTCTGCAATCTAAACGCTGTAGAGTCCGAATATCATTTTATGTGCTGTACAAAATATTCTAATATCAGATCTACCTATATTAATAATATGTCTTGGCCTAATGTTAATAGGTTTACCAACCTAATGTCGTCAAGTAATAAAAAGGTTATATGTAACAATGCAAATTTTATTTATCATGCACAAAAAATTAGAAAAGAGTCCTTGGACGCTCTGGATGCTGTTCCTAGTCGATAGGAATGTTATTATAGTATACACTGTATGCGAATGTTTAGTTTATATATACATTTGTATAATTTCCTTTTTGTATGTCTTGGCCATATTTGACTAACTTGTTTTGTAAATGGCCAAAGGCAATGTGTTTGTTGCTAATAAAACTGAAACTGAAACTGATAAATATTAGCTACGTTCTCTTAATTTCCCTAATACTTTCTTAGTAAAATATGCCAAAGAAACGCGTTTTTCAGACATCAACTGACACTGAATGAGACACACAATGCTGGCCCGAGCCGCAATCCGAGTGGTTTCAAAAGAGATTGGGCTATCCCTACCGTCAAGATCCACCACTCCGTGGCCAAGGCAACAGACATCGCGATTAATAATCATCAGCTACACCCCTTAGTTTCCCTAGTAATGTCCTAGTGAAATATGCCAATGTACTCGTATATTATTTATTTCATGAATATTCATGAAGTTAGGTAACTACTCGTAGTGACACTGTGTTCAACCTTTAGACGATGGATTTTATAATGGCATATGAATCCAGAATATTTCGGTCACGACCAAAACGTCAGAATTAGATCTATATGTTTCCATATGCAAACAGAGCACTGGGAAACGTCTGATTTGGGTCTACTGTGTTTGCATAGGTGTAAAATGCATATATATGGAGCAAAGGGTTAAGTTTTGCACGACATCCGGGTTACACGACATGTGATAAAGAACAGAGCCATTTAACACTCGGCAAATAGATTCTCAAAAGCTTGAAAAGAAACGGAAGTAGGTGAATATTTCAACACCTCAGATGTTTTAGCAGACATAATTTTACAGCATGATAAGAGTTAAACCCTTTCCTCCATATATACGCATTTCTACGGCTTTGCAAACAGAGTAGACCCAGATCAGACGGCTCCTGTAGGAGCCGTCTGATCAGGGCCTGCTCTGTTTGCTTATGATATGATATAGATATGATTCTACAGTTTCTGTCATGACCAAATATTCATGTGTCCATGTACTGTTATAACAAATAATCTAATGAATATTTATGATGCCATTATTTCTTACAAGAATATTCATGGATAGATTACAGAAGAGTCCCTCTAATGCGACCACTAAATAGACAACAATAGGTAAGTTTAAAAGCAGATGGCTGCGTAATATTATGGGAGCTTTCTGCACACTTTTCGCTAAACATTAAGCTGCAACTTTCCTTTAATAACGATGTGTGTACCTCAGTTTTGTCGTCGCATAAGACAGGTTTAACCCATTCCCTCATATTGACGACTTTTGACGACTCTGTAAAAGTCACTTTGTGAAACCATTGTGATAAATAGAGCAATGGTTTCAAACTACAAAATTCTAAAATTTTCCATTTCTCTAGTTAATGCTCCTTTTCGGTAGATTTAATCAAAGAGGTTGTATCTAAAACTATCCTATGAGGTAATGAGTTAATTGTATAGTAAAAATACACTTCACTAACCTTCTATAAACTATAAAAGTCTAAATATCTATTCAGTTGCTGGTGTTATGTACAGCACAACAAGAAACACAGGTTTTCCATCAAACTCTTATTTAAAATGACAACAAGGAAGTGACTACTCGCTTGTCTCTAAATAAAACAATGTTTAAAGTGTTTAGAGGGAAGTTAAAGTAAACACTGTTTTGTGGGTTAAATTGAAAAGTAGTCCACGAGTAAAGCATGTTTTGTTAAAATAACAATACAAGAAATTTTGCTAAAGAATACTGAATTGAGACAAAGAAACAAATACATATACAGTAAAACCTCTCTATAACGACCACTAAATTACATCAAGTACTTTGTGCTGAATGCAGGTGGCTGCTTAAAGCAAGGTGAAAGTAAAACAGAACGCTCCTGTAGGAGCGTTCTGTTTTACTTTCACCTTGCTGTAGGAGCGTTCTGTTTTACTTTCACCTTGCTTTAAGCAGCCACCTGCCCTATATACCAAATAATTAACACAATTTTGTGGTCGTTATAGAGAGGTCATGCCGTATGTTTACATGCTAACCGCTTGAATTCTGGCATTTGAAAAGTATCCAGGTCAGATTCTCTTTGGGAAATCCTCATATCGAGGTCTGCAATGTTTGCCATTACAAATAATTAAGTAAATAAAGCACCTTGCAACATAGTTATATCAATGTTCAAAAAAAGTATACGGAAGAAGACCTTTAACAGAGCAGACCCTGATCAGACGGCTCCTGTAGGATCTGGGTCTGATCTGGGTCTAGTCTGTTTGCAAAGGAGTAGACAGGCGTATATATGGAGTAAATGGTAATACGGCATATGCGTTTTACTCTCCTCAAGCATATCTGGTAAGTGTTAGTGTACTGATCCATTCCTTCTGTTACACTTGTTTAAAAAAGACACGACATGGAAAAGTCTCTTTCTTAACCCTTTCCCTCATATAAACACATTTTCACGCGTTTACAAACATAGTAGACCCAGATCAGACGGCTCCTATTGGAGCCGTCTGATCAGGGTCTGCTCTCTTTGCTAATGGAATTTGATAGATCGGCTTCTTTACTTTCTAAAACAACTACAGTGATCCACCTTCCAGATTTCATAATAACTTTTTTGTCCATGAATCTTCAGTAGTTATTGAAATTAGGACTATATATAGAACAGGGAAAGGGGAGTTAACCCTTACACAGCAACAGTTTGGATCCAGTTACTCGTTCTCTTACATGGGTCCATGCTTATAAAGCTTTTGATTGGTCAGATTTGAGTTTTCAAGCTTTTGATTGGCCAAATCTGACCAATCAAAAACTTGAGAACGAACTCAGACTCAACTAAAACGTTTAATAAGCATGGATACAGGATCTATAAGTTGTTTTACACCCGGTCAACAGTTTCTGAAAGGCTTGACAAATAGGGGTAGACAAAATTACACCAGAACCAAATTTGACAGATATTTGTTATTCACGGTGGGGTAAGGATTAATAGTTGCCATAGTAACAGTATCATGGGTTAACTGAATTTGGGAACGTTTGGTGAAGTGAACAGTTTTAGTGAATCATACAATATCCGCCCAATATATTGAATATCCATGTATGAAGAGATAATGAGATCAGGAATATTAATTAATTGAACTGTTCTAATGACATGTGAGCCGGGCTTTTTTAACATTGTAGAACCAGAATTATATATTTTCATAACCACCAGAGTAGACCGTGATCTGACGACTCTTACAGGAGTCCTTAGATTTAGGTCTACTCTGTTTCTAAAGGCGTCTGAAGGCGTATAACTGGGATAATGGACTGATAATATAACGTCGGGGCGATTCTTTATTTTGTCACATCTATATATCCTAGTTTCGTGACGGATAAGTGTGATAATTTGCAAGGGAGGTAATGCAAAGTTACTTGCTTTTAAGTGTCATCTTATGGCGTCCCTTTGCACTACACGTTTTGAAAAACAATGTAACGTTAAATGATCAAAGCACTATTGTGTTTTGGTTGATTATTGATATATTTTCTTTTTTTCTCAAAGACAACTAAACACTAATTCCAACATGGAAATATTACACGTGTTGTGCTGTTTGTGCTGGGGCACTAAAGATAAGATAAGAATGTGCACACCTACACAATTTTGAGACGTTACCTTGCAGCATAGTGTGCCCTATACTCCATAGATGTTCATGCAAGAAACATAGGATGTATGAATATTAAATAGCTTAATAGTTATACAAATGTAATAGCAAATGAACAAAACCTGCTTTGGCCCAGGTTAAAACAATACAATCAGATCTACATAATTCCATAACCCTTAACTCCATAATTACGCCCCTCTACGCCTTTGCAAACAGAGTATACAGAGTAGACCCATATAAGACAGCTCCTGTATGAGCCGTCTGATCAGGGTCTGCTCTGTTTGCTTTTGATATAATATAGATATGATTCTACAGATTATGCCATGGCCAAACACTCCTGTGTCCGTGTGCTAAAAACAATTAATCTAATTAACATTCATGATTTCATTATGTCTTACACGATTATTCATGGAATAAAGGGACAAGCAAGCAGAGCAGACCCTGTTCAGACGGCCCTGTGGTCTACTTGGTCTATCCCGCAGTGGCACCAAAGGCGTGTCTATGGAGTAAAGGGTTGTGTAAAAGTTTATGATGAATTCATTTATACAAAACCTTGAGTAACCATTGGTCGAGTTTAATTATCATAGTCTCGGTGTTGCCGGCACAGAGAACTGATTGGATTGCACTTGTCTAGGGGCTAGATTAATGAAAACGTTATAAAGAAATTCTCTTTATGTCAAAGTTACCATTATGTAGTAAAACCATTTAATGAAACTACCAATATAGGTATACATGTAATCTGAGGTTTGAATGCAGATGGTAGCCTAATGCAGGACAAAAGTTATGGATAAAACTCTCTCATAAGCGGCCGCCAAAAACGCATATTTCTGAGTTCTGCGAGCAAATTGTAGCATAATGCAGGAAAAAAGTTATACAGAAAGCTCCTATTGCAGCTGTCTGCCTTATATTCGTCCTGCATTAAACAACCACCTACTTTAGAAGACATCGATATGTATTCCTAAAGTAGTCGCTTAAGAGGATTTTTTTTACTACATTCAATATAGTGGAAAGCTAGCTACCAGCTAATCCATTACCTAAATTAACCTTTAATTAAGCATTAACTTTATACTTTAGCCTGCGATGGACGGATGAGTGAATACCTATTCATACAGTTTGGATCCAAATCAGACACCGGGTAACTCAGTGTCTCATCAGGATCCAGACTGTTTGACACCCTGATTGCATTTTGGTAGACAAATTCATTATAGCTTCAGTTTTGAAAATGTAGTAGGGGAAAACATTGCAAAAATAGTTTGCTTAATAGGCTAAATGTTAATACGTTAAGGATATTTTAGGAGAGATTATGAAACTACAGTAAAACCTCTCTATAACGACCACTAAATCGTGTTAATTAGTATATAATGCAGGTGGCTGCTTAAAGCAAGGTGAAAGTGAAACAGAACGCTCCTACAGGAGCGTTCTGTTTTACTTTCACCTTGCTTTAAGCAGCCACCTGCATTTAGCACAAAGTACTTGATGTAATTTAGTGGTCGTTATAGAGAGGTTTTACTGTATTACTCTACATTTTCTATTAATATCAAACTTTGCGTACACATGCCAGTATCTACATTCAGCTAATACGTATTTAAGATGTCATTATTTCTTATATTACGTGAATATTCAATAGTTGAAGATCTACGTATTTCTATGCCAGTGTCATACCGGCGGAATACTGACCGATTTTTAGCCAATGTGGAGAACATATCAAACGTCAATATAAACTCTGACATCTTGGACATAAATATCATACAAATTCGATGTAAAATGAGTGTTGTCATCCAAGGTGTCACCATTAATCTATCATTGGAAAAGTAGTAAAGCCAAGCAGGCAAAGCCACATACAAGCCTCAACCACCACCAAAACACCGATAGACAGCATGACACACACATAAACATACACAACCACACACCCAAACGCACACTCATACACGAGATAAACACAGAAAACATCAACAGACACACAAGAACTAGAGACAAACACTCCGCACATGAACAAAATCACAAGCACAAAGACGTAAGGCAAACAAAAGGAATGGTGACAAAGAGAGTACCGCCTAGGCACGGTCAGTAGCAAAAACACCACTGGGGGTTTAAACCTTTGGGGTCATGTTGACAATACAAGCAGTGTCCAGTGCCCAGCATCAACCAGTGACCGCTAGCTAGGTGTGTGGGGGGTAAGGGGGGGGGTAGGCTGCCATGACACAATGCGTTACACGTGTACATTAGAACCGGGGCATTCATATTTATTTTGAAAATATGAGTCTTAAAATGCAGGTGGTTGCTTAACTCATTCCCTCCTATACTACTTTAGACCAAACCTCTTTGAATCCACCTACAAGAAAGAAGCATTAACTATAGGAAATGAGAACTTTATAATTGTATAGTTTTGAAACTACGGAGATAATGCTCTTATTAATCACATTGATTTAAAATGAGTTAAACAGAGGCGCAAAAAAGGCTTCAGTGGGAGAGACTGTTTCAATGCAGGGCAAAATAATAGGATATAGGCAAAATAATAAGGATATTAAGCTACCACCTGACTTTCTTAAGGTTTGTAGTGCAAGGTCTGGCGAGGATGTGGTGTAAGAACAATCGCCAAAATAAGCTGACATGGACCTATCTGGTAGACATTTTAAGAAATACTAAAATCGTCATTTCTCCACCAAACTCTATACTGTGACCACTTTTTCGAATCGTCTCGAGTTGTCACAACATAGATATTCGAGACGATTCGAAAGAGTGGTCACAGCATAGAGTTTGGTGGAGAAATAAAGAAGTTATTCTTGAAAATGTTTTATGTGTCAAAACCTGTCCAAAGGTTGCAGACTGTTACTGTTTCAACAATAATTTCCGATTTCCAGACGAGAAGTCATTACAACCACATGCGTGAACCAGTACTTAGAATCGTCCAAGATATCTAATAAGTATTATAAGTTTATTATCATTAATTGCCATTAAACTATTAAAAACTTTCATCAAGGTCAAGGTTGTGGCCTGTGTCGTAAGTCAAAGATCAAGAGAAATGTCATTAGATTTTCACATTGCATTTGTATTTCAAAAATTGTCTCTCGTTGCTGTTGTAAAAACAATGTGCAATGCTCAACTTTTGATACCTAGCGTCATGTTCATTTGTTTGATAGATAGATAGATAGATTTATTTCGGCAAACAGAAAACATAATATGGTTCACAAACATGTATCACATTATAATAAATAGTAAGTCGTAAAATGATGCATAGTGAAAAACCATGGCATGCTTTCTATACCAAGGATAACACAATAAAGAGCATGCTCTTATTTCCATTGTGGTCCTTATCACAGGTGGCATGACATAGAGACGCTTTAAAGAGGAAGTCCCTACAATGATCGCATATTTTCAATAATATCATAACACTTGGTATTTGTTATGCTCTATCATTATTATGAAGGTTCCCAATTTGAACTTATATCGAAAAATGACCCTGTGATACAAATAAACCGATTTCATCAATACTGATAATTTTTGTTCTACAACACAATATTATCGGCCTTTTCCGTTAAATTCTTCCGCGTTTTGCCGATGATCATCCGATCCCTCAGTTGTTTACGTAATACCTTTCTCGGAAGTGATCGGAGAATCGCGACTATGGCGAACAGTTACGAAACTAAAACCCAACCCGAATAAAACTGAAACATCGGGGCGTAAAACCGGGATCGGCGATATCAAACACATGGATGTTTTGTCATTATAAACGGTAATTGGATGGGGCTTTTTGCAATATACTACTTTTCAGCATATAAACAAATGAGTTTTGTATATTTTAAGTGTTTATGAAACGCGTCAAATGTAGGGACATCCCCTTTAAGATATAATATGAATACTATCACAAGTGGATACTATATCACATGAATTAAACTGTAAGTCATATTATTAAATAGAATATTAAAACTTGCATCAAAAACAGTTACATTTATAAATACTATCACAGTCACAGACAAAAATGGGTACACCAGTGTTGTATCACAGTCCCTTAATTTATAACCTAAGAAATACAAGTTATGCACCAGTAAAGTAATTGATAATAGTGCATGATAGAACAAGTTGTTTGCCGAAATTTATAACAATCATAAGAGGTCGAGCTCATTAAAATGCTGTGTAAATATAAACAATACTAAGAAATAATATTGCTCATCAAGTGCCTCTTGCTTGCTGACTTGAAGGAAGATAAGTTGTGTATCTCAGTAAATTCAACTGGTAAGCTGTTCCAAAGTTTAAATCCAGTATAAAAGAAAGAGTTTGTTGCAGCACCTTTTACTTTTGGCAAACTGAAACCACGTCTATCTTTTAGTCTGGTATTATAAGAGTGTACATATTTTTGCAATGTTAAATACTCCTGCATATAATCAGGTGATCAAGAGATTTAAAATGCTGATACCCAACATGACTTTTTGAATCAAGGTTGAATATAAATCTAATCAGCTTGTTCTGTGTCGTTTGCAATTTAAGTTTAAGAGATTTTGATATTCCATTATAGCAAACAGCACAAGCATAATCATAATGACACTGAATTAGAGCCGTTACAAGCAGCTTTTTAGTATGTTGTGTAAGACTTTGTTGTGTATATGCTATGTTGATACTAATCTGACTAGTACACATGCTATCATCATTTCTGATATGAATGGCTTTATATTGAGTCAGATTTACAAAACAATAAACAACAATTATAGCAATTTAGCCCATTCCCTCATAATGACGCCATTAATTTTGATGCTTCCGTAAAAGTCACGTTTTGAAACCATCATGATATAAACGGAGAATTTGCTCCATATACACATTTCTGATTCCCCCCTTTTTGGTAACTGATCCTTTTCAGTATATCATTCAAGGTAGTTGGGTCTAGAAATAGTTTATGGGGTAATGGGTTAACCCTTTCCTCCATAAATACGCCTTTCTACTCTTCTGTAAAAATCACCATTTGAAACCACTGTGATAAATAGGGCATTTGCTCCTATAGGAGCAAATGCTCTTTTTATCACAATGGTTTCAAACTACAAAATTCTAAAATTTTCATTTTCTCTAGTAAATGCTTCTTTTCGGCAGATTCATTCAAATAGTTTGGGTCTAAAAATAGCCTATAAGGTAATGGGTTAAGACTACTAATTTACATGATCAATATTTATGTAGGAAATAATGCGACCAGGAACATTTGTAGTTGAATTGTTAAAATGGCATTTACAGATGTTTAGGTCATAACAGAAACTGTAGAATCAGGGTCCATGCTTATAAAACTTTTAGTTGAATCTGAGCCTTTGGCTCAAATCTGACCAATCAAAAACTTGAGAACTCAAATCTGACCAATCAAAAGCTTGAGAACGATCTCAGACTCAACTAAAAAGCTTTATAAGCATGGACCCAGATCTGTATAATTCAATAAGCAACCAGAGCAGGCACTGGTCAGACAGTTTGTACAGGAGCCGTCTGGTATGGGTCTACTCTGTTTGCGAAGGTACGAAAATGCGTGACTGTGATGTTCAGGGTTAACCCTCTCCCTGTTCTACATTTACTACAAATTGCAATACCTACTGAATATTCATGGCCAATGTCATTATAATGCAATATGGAGGGCGGAACATTGTAGATATGTTATAAACTAAACAAACAGATATATCAAATTCCATTAGCAAACAGAGCATACCCTGATCAGACGGTTCCTATAGGGTCCACTCTGTTTTCAAATGAGTGAAAAGAGCGTTTATATGAAGGAAAGAGTTAAACAAGTAGAAATAAACACCCTATAGATAATAGTATAACGTAATGTTATAATTATTGCAATCAATGTTTACGAATCATGAAGAAAGCGCTATAAATCTAAATAAGTTGGTGAGTAAGTCCTTGGCACTGCTAAAATTTAAAACTTTGAATTCCTACAATAGATCTACTTAAATCTGACACAGAAACGGGATCGGTTTGTTAGATAAAATTATATAAATAACCATTTTACCCATTACTTCATGAATATTCATGCAAGAAATAATAATATAATGGATATTAATAAGCTTATTTTATTATGGCATTCAAATTCTGGACACAGACATTTTTGCAATGACAGAAACTGTAGAAGCAGATCTACAGCTATGCAATTCCGTAAGCAAACAGAGCAGATCCTGATCAGATGTTTCCTACAGGAGCCTCTTGTCAGGATCTAATTGTTTACAAATACATGAAAATGCGTATCTACAGAGTAAAGGATTAATGTTTCTATTTAACCTTTTCCCTCACACTGACGACTTCTGTCGACTCTGTAAAAGTCACTTTGTGAAACCATAGTGATAAATAGAGCATTTGCTCCTATAGGAGCAAATGCTCTATTTATCACAATGGTTTCAAACTACAACATTCTATATTTTTCCTTTATCCTAGTTAATGCTCCTTTTCGGTAGATTTATTCAAAGAGGTTGTATCTAAAATAGCCTATGAGGTAATGTGTTAAGACTGGTTCCCTAGTAGGCTGAAGTGTCTTTCAAACAATGATACATGTACATAGACTTTTCATACAGATGAGAATCACATTCATTTGCTACTCAGGAAATCAACCCCGATCTGGGACACCTTTATAAAAGCTGAAAAGTACATCGCAACGTGTACTAATAGACACATTAATACGCCAACGAATATGTCCAAAAACGCTTGTCTGACAATACATCATACATGTAATGAAAATGGCCTTACTTTTTACCATTGTGGTCTATGATTTCCTTAATGCATGTGTCTCCCTTATATTTTTGTCGAACGATCAGATAGATGACAGTTTATTAGATACCTAACTATAAGTAGTAACAAAATTGCCGTTGAAAACTGTCATTAGGCCTACGGACGCATGTCTCCAATAGGATAATGTGTCGATTAATTTATGGATAATGGCCCACAATATTTTTCAGGTGCAACACATTGATGTTAACAACTTAGATCTATTCAAACGTGGCCGGAGAAAGTTTTTGGCGTCCTTGTCGTATTGACAACTGGACAACTGGACATTGTAAAGTTTATACAATCGTTAAGTTCTATAATGGAAAAAAAATCATAAATTTCTTATATGTGTGTATCGATCGGTATTACCTGATTTTGTTTATGTCATTCAAAAAATCACAGCCATAACGTCATAATTTCACGTCGCCCATCGGGAGTTCTCCCATGCATGCAACACTATTTCTTACTTTTGTGTTTTGTTTAGATTGTGTTGAGATGTTAGATGGTATTTAGTAAACTTTGTAAAGTCATAATGGCACATCTGGTGTCAAAATTGCACCAGTTGTGCCATTACGGTCAGAAGACACACAGGCCATATTTTTTTAACTTTGAACTTTGAAATCAACCGCTTAATAATGTATGTTTGACCACATAACGTAATAGATCTATTTTCGGATAAGTGAGTGAGTGAGTTGGGTTTAACGTTCGAGTTATTTGCATACGGCACCCGCATGAGACAAGTTATAGTGCTGTCTCACTGAAATACCCCTGCCGCGGGCACATGGCAAGGGCACCCCATCCAGTCACATTATCCTGACACCGGGCCGATCAGGCCTAGAGCTACACCTTTTAATGTCGATCGTAGACAAGGGAGCTACTAGGAAGTACCAACGTTTAACGACTTTTGGACTGTCGCGGCTGGGGATCGAACCCACGACCTTCCGTACCGCAGGTGGACGCTCTACCACTGAGCCATGTGGCCGGTCTATTTTCGGATAAAACAATAACACTAGTTAACCTGCGATATTTTAACACTCCAATAAGTACCATTGTATGCTGTTAAGAAAGACGACAGCTTAATACAGCTTGAAAGTCACAGAGAAGGCTCCTTTAGGATCTTTCTCTATGAGTTCTCCTGAATTCAGCAGGTCTCAAGTATTCTTTACTTTAAGTTCGAATTACCGAGTTTTAATTGCTTAGTGATGGAATTTTCGGTTTTAACTCAGTTTAATGCAGGTAAAAGTCATCCAGAAAGCTACCCGTGAGCTTTGTGTATGACTTACATCATGCATTAAGCAGCTACCTGTCTAAAATGTACCCAATTATACTTTATCAAATATTCGAACTGGCATGGTATTACTTTAGCTGTCGTGTTAACCATTTCCCTGTATAGTATGCGTGTGGCAGGTGGCAGCTTAATGCAGGGATAAAGTAATAATCATGCAGAAAACGCCTCTAGGAGCTTTCTGTGTGACCTTCACCCCGCATGAAAGCAGCAACCTGCCTACAAAGACATAAATTCTTCATTACTAAAATTTCGTAGTATCAAGCGTTTACTGTACTCAAATAAGCATGATACTAGGTGTTCAAGAAAGGCGAAAGCTTAATGCAGGTAGAAAATCAATCAGAACGCTCATCTGGGAATTTTCTGTGCGATTTTCTCCTGTCTAACATTTCTTCTGTTATGAAATTTCGAATAAGTGAGTTTAAACTGTAGCTATCTTGTTTAGTAACGTAATCGTTGTTGGTTTCAGGTCATGTTTGAGCTGGAGCTTGCTGTTTGACTTTCAACCTGCATTAACCCTTCGCTTGCTGAATTTTAAAATACATTTCTCCTTCTTTACCCATGCCCTGTTGTATAATTCCATATATCTTCACTGTGTACAAGTATTTCGCTGTGCAATCACTGCTGTGGAGTACACTGGTTGCACAATCAACTTGTAAATAGTGCAGACCCTGATGAGAAGAGCTCCTGCAGGAGCTGTCTCATCTGGGTCTTCACTATTTACAGGTAGATATATTGACGTGAATAGGAAGCGAAGGGTTAAGTTGCCGCCTCATTAAAAGCCGACACTTATATCTATTTCAGTGTTTGAGTATCAAGATTTAACTGACTTGTACCCTGCATTGATTAACCGCCGGTCTAAAATGTTCTCATGTTTTCTATAATAAAACTTCGAATAAGCGACCTGTTACTATACATTAACTATTTTGTTTAGTGGTGTAATAAAATATTCTGCTCTGACTTGGTATTCTCTTTTCTATTGCAAAGCCTTTATCTAAACTGTAAGTTAGCAGGAAATATGAATCTTTTAAAATGGATTAACATCTTGCCTTCTATTGGCCAATCTATGGTCAAACATGTAAACGATTCGGGTCCATGTGAAGGTTACACATCATGTTCTACCCGTGTCGTTTTAATCAGAAGAATAAAGATTTTAATTCAGTATCTTCATTTCTAATTACTAGCGTATAAAGGCATGCAAAAACACAGAAGACAATACTCAGTCAGATAAGATGGGTAAATTAAAACATTTCTAATGACAAATTATTTATGTCTCCACCAAACCCTATGTTGTGACCATTCTTTAGAATCGCCTCTTCGATTCTAAAGAATGGTCACAACATAGGGTTTGACGATTTTAGTAATTTAGTACGCACCTTTTTCTGTAGCTCTGCTTAGAATTTAGTTTTCTGAAAATGAAATCATATTAATCTGCTTATGGTATATAGTTTCTTCAAATTTTGAATGCTTGTAGTATGTCTTTCAGCAGCATTCGGCCATAGAAACATATAGGGGAGATCGGGGCTAGATCGGCTCCATTCCAGATATATCTCAGTTTTCTGATACCTATAACATCTAAAATTAGTGATCTAATATTCTTAAGTGAGACAAACTATTGTCGTGTTGGCCCCGATATTGAAAATTGTATTTTCCTAATGTACGCAGGGGGAATCTTCGTCGGAAGTGGAGAGGTCATAGTGGCCATACATGCCCCTCGACGGGACATGTACGCTCTGCTCATGTAAACTATAATACCAGTTACACAATAACAGTACCTTCATTTATTTTGTTTTCTTTAAAGTGCAACATGAACTTGTGTATGCAAAAGTGTGAAAAATGGAATTTAAACAATTTCAGGAACGTGAAAAGGGACGTCTCGTTATAACAACATTACTCTAAAATTGAAATATCACTTCAAAGTGAAGGAGTTATAATAGTTTTGCACCAAGCCCTCGATGTGTACCGGTATTTATAATGGTAGACGCATTTGCAAACCTCACTCAGAACAGAACCTTGAACGAATCGGAAAATAAATAAAGTTGGCCACAGATGAGGAGTTAGCATACCTCATATTTATCAGCTTGATAACATTAATTACATTCCCTTGTAGGCTATTTTCAGACCATATCCCTTTGAATACATCTATCAAAAAGGAACATTAACTAAACGAAAGGGAATTTTAGAATTGTGTAGTGTTGAAACCATTGTGATAAATACAGTAAAACTTCTCTGTAACGGCCACTAAATTGTGTTGATTAGCTGATACTTAGGGCAGGTGGCTGCTTAGAGCAAGGTGAATGTAAAACAGAACGCTCCTATAGGAGCGTTCTGTTTTACTTTCATCTTGCCTGAAGCAGCCACCTGCCTTTAACACAAAATACTTTGTGTAATTAAGTGGCCGTTATAGAGAGGTTTTGCTATGGATCAAATGCTGTATTTATCACCATGGTTTCAGAAAGTGATTTTTACAGAGGCGTCGGAAGACGTCAATATTAGGGAATGGGTTATTTACACATTTTCGGTGTCTAAAAAGTTAATAGCAATGGTATGTCTGGTGTTGAAGAGAAAAAGTCAAAACATTAATAATTTTAAATTTTATGGCCATTTTAACCGTTTACCTCATGAATATTTATACAAGAAATCAAAACTTCATGAACATTCATTAACTCATATTTTATAACAGTTAATGTGAACAAAGGAATTTTGACCATAACAGAACTACATAATTGCATTTTTATTGTATAATAAGCAAACAGAGCAGACCCTGATCTGATTGCTCCTGTGTATGCAGTGTTCTCATTTGAGATCACAGGATCTCGAACTATGGCTTTAAACCGAGTGCCATAATACATGATATAACAACATGTGCGTCATATCAGGTCGCGTGTACTTATCTTGCTTCTATCTACAGGTGCACGGTATATATCATTTTAACCCATTACCTCATAGGCTATTTTCAGACACAAAAATAGAGATACTTGGTACTCTTCATGACCGTAAATGGTGACGACGTTTAGTATGAACTATGGGAGATGTAATGGATGCAAAATGGGAGAATTAATGCGTTTGCTGTTTAGTTAATCACGTCCAGTGTTTGATTAATGTGGGTGTGCATGTGCTAGTTATTGGCACACTGACCTGGGAAAATGACCATGCGTAATAACATAATACCACACGCGACATGTGTGTGTAACGTACAAAAGGTATTAAAAAGAATTTTAAGGAATATCTGTCCAGATCTTATTTTTGAACACATCATTTTTTATGTTAACTCATTCCGTCCTAATGGCGCCTTTTGACGCCTCTGTAAAAGACATTTTTGAAACCATTGCGATAAATAGAGCATTTGCTTCATAGAATTGCTACATGATTCTAAAATTGTCATTTTCTCTAGTAAATGTTCCTTTTCGGTAGATTTATTCAAAGAGGATTGGTCTAAAATAGTGTAGGAGGGAATGGGTTAAGGGGACACAGCAAATAAACTATCTGCTGGTGTAAGCCATTGACATAAATGGTTTCAGCAGACACTGATCAGAGGGCTCATTCGGTAGCTCTTTGTTATTGGTCTACCTGTTTGCCCTTGTCATTTTAAGGGATATAGAGCACCAATGGGTCAAGGGTATAAGAAGGAGGCGTAACTGTTTAACCTAAATAACTCTATTCCTGTAGGAGCCGTCTGATCTGGGTCTACTCTGATTGTAAAGGCGTAGAAAGGCGTATTTTATGGAGTAAAGGGTTAACTTCAGCTGAGCTTCAATAAGTCATTTATGTGTCGATATCGAGTTCCATATTGTTTTTTTAAAATAAGGTTATGTATATCTGTGATAATCGCTGAAGGAAAGATACTCGCTGAATGAACGATAATCGCTGAAGGAACGATAATCGCTGAAGGAAAGATACTCGCTGAAGGAACGATACTCGCTGAAGGAACGTACCTTCGGAGTGTAATAGGGCTTCTCATAAGAGACCGCTTGTGGCTGCTTATTGCAGAAGGAAAGCAATGCAGAAAACTTAAAAAAAAATGTGTGTAACGCTTTTTCATGCATTAAGCTAACGCTACTCTTAACACTTTACGTATTAGAAACACCTGTTGGCACCTTTGTTAACAGAGTACACACATGCGTTCATGTGTGTTAGTTATACCGAATATACGACTGATGCGTTTATATATATTTCTTAGTTGTATCAAGAATACGACTGCTATTTAGATACATTAAGGAAACGAATGATGAGTACACGTATGTTTAGTTATATCAAGGATACGACTAATAGGTCTATACAGGTTCAGGGCTACAGTAAATCCTCTCTATAACGACCACTAAATTGTATTAATTAGTTGGTAGTTCGGGCAGGTGGTTGCTTAAAGCAAAATGGAAGTAAAACAGAACGCTCCTATAGGAGCGTTCTGTTTTACTTTCATCTTGCTTTAAGCAGCCACCTGCCGTTAACACAAAATACTGGATGTAATTTAGTGGTCGTTACAGATAGGTTTTACTGTATACGGAATACGGCTGGTGCGTACATGTTTGTTTTAATATAGCAGCAACGATGCTTTTGGGCACGATTAGTTATATCAAGAATACGACTGTTGCGTTCAAGTATGTTTCGTTATACCAAGACAATGGCCGACGTGTTCATATCCATGTATGTTTTATGATACAGCGACTTATGATACAGTGACAGGCTGAGCTATATCAAGGATACGACTGATCCGTTCGTGTATGTTTAGTTATATCAATGATACGACTCCTACGTCTACTAATGCTTAGTAATAACAATGATGTGACTGATACGTTCAAGTATGTGTAGTACTATCAATAACACGGCTGTTGCATGTCAGGGTCCATGCTTATAAAGCTTTTAGTTGAGTCTGAGTTTCGTTCTCAAGCTTTTGATTGGTCAGATTTGAGTTCTCAAGCTTTTGATTGGTCAGATTTGAGCCAAAGGCTCAAATCTGACCAATCAAAAACTTGAGAACGAATTCAGACTCAACTAAACATTTTATAAGCAGGGACCCAGGTCTGCTTAGTTATATTAAGGATACGACTATTGCATTCAAGTATGCTTAGTTTTATAAGGAATACGACTATTGTATATACTCTTTATTTCCCCTGTTTACTGAAATTTGCATATGTATACATGTATGACATGAAATTATGATATCAAATAAACTAAGCATTTGCATGCAAAAACGAACAGGTTTTAACAGTGAAGAATTGAAAGTGAACAGTATGTGCATTGATAATACTTACTAAATGCAAAATAAACCGAGTTTGCTGTAAAGCATAGGCATGTCTGCATTATACAGTGACCTCATTAAAAAACGAGTTACCCACTAAATCGTTTAGTCTTTCCCGGAGCCATTTGCAGCCGTTTATTACTATATATGGTCTTTGGTCTGTTTAGTTATATCGAGGATACGACTGACGCGTTCAGGATGTTTAGTTATCTCAGGAATGTGATGTATTCGTGTATGTTTAGTTACATCAAAATACGACTGATATGTGGATGTATGTTTAGTTAAATCAAGAATGCGATGCTTTTATTCATGTTTAATTATATAGAGAATGCAACTGATGCGTTCATGTGTGCTTAGTTATATCAAGAATGTGGCTGGTGCTTTTACGTATGTTTGTTTATATATGTCTGTTGCGTATACACATGTTTAGTTATATCAAGAATATGACTGATGCTTTCATGCATGTTTAGTTGTATCAAGAATGCGACTGAAACGCTAATGCATGTTTAGTTTTATCAAGAATATAACTGATGCGTTCATACATTTTAGCAGTACCAAGAATGCGTTCAAATATGTTTAGTTATACCAAGAATACGACGGATGCGTTCATGTATGTTTAGTTATATCACGGACACGACTGACGCGTCTATGTGTTGTAGTTAAACCAAGAATACGACTGGTTCGTTCGTGTATGTTTAGTTATGCAAGGGTATGACCTCTGTCTTCATATATGTTCAGTAACAGCTAGTGTACGATAGATGCGTTCATGTAGTGGTAAGCTGCATTTACCATTTCCCTGTTTTATTGTTTATTCTTCACTTCATTACCTACTGAATATTCATGGACAAATAGGTATAATGAAATGTGGAAGGTGGAACATTGTAGCTATTTTAGAAAGTACAGAACCCGGTCTATCGAATTCCTTTAACAAACATAGCAGATCCTACAGGGGCTGTCTGATGCGGGTCAACTCTGTTAGCAAATGTGTTAAAACGCGCTTATATTAAGGAAAGTATCAAAGGGTGTGTAGATAGAGCAGTCACTAGAGGGAAATAATGGCGATAAATAAATTCTTAATCAAAGTGGATTATTCTCCATGAGGTCTCCATCTACAACATCTCATGATTTGTAGTAGACGAATATATACGAACAAACATGTAAGCCAGGCTCCATCCAACACTTTACACTTATATCTTTTTTATTTTAATTATAGTTTCACTATAATCGGAAAAAGGTGCTCTGAAAACAGGTCCATTGATTCGAGACATATGTTAATCGTTTACTCCATAGATACACCTTTTAACCCATTCCTTTATATTGGCGCTTTTTGATGCCTCTGTAAAAGTCACTTTATGAAACCATTGTGATAAATAGAGCATTTGGTCCTTAGGACCAAATGCTCTATTTATCACAATGGTTTAAAAACAACACACTTCTAAAATGTCCCTTTTATCTAGTAAATACTCCTTTTCATTAGGATTTATTCAAAGAGTTTGCATCTAAAAGTAGCAAATGAGGGAATGGTCTAATGCCGATACAAACATAGCCGACCCAGATTATACGGAACCGGTAAAAGCTGTTTGATCAAGGACTGCTACGACAGCTGACAGAATAATATAGTAGTACTGTACCTAACCATTTATTCCCATATCATTGAAAGACTCGTCCAGATCTTATCATGAATACATCCAGTTTTCATGTGGGGGGGGGGGGGGGGCAGCAAACATAGGATTTGCTGGTATAAACTATTGACATGGATGCGTTCAGCAAACAGTGCATACCTTGATCAGATGGTTCTTTCTTGAGCCCTTTGATCTGAGTCTACACTGTTTGTGTATTCCCTTCTAAGGGACATTGGATACAGATAGTTTGAAATAAAGACGATAAACATCGTCTCTGTTACTTTTAGCATTGTTCGAAAAGAAACATCGAATAGGGTTTTAAAACTAACTGCAAAGGAATGACAGAAATACTTCAAAATAGTGTCAGTTTTTACTACAAGTTCGTAGACGTTTAAAGAATTTCATGCACAGTTGTGTGCGATGTACACTAGCAATTCAGAGATCCAAGCTGAGTGATGTGGGCAGTGGCTGTCCCAACCTGGTTTCCGTCTTTATCAACGCAGTAGCAAACGTCACCCATACATTGGGAACTGGCGTAGTTGCCATTTGGGGCGCAGTGGAACAGCTTGCCGATCAGACCCGACTGCATGTAGGCATACATGTCACGGGCACATTCTGTAAGACACCACCTTATTATTACAGTATTATTATTGTTATTATTATTATATTTAGTATTGGTAGTAATGCTAGAAGAAGTAGTAGAAGTCATAGTAGTAGTAGTCATAGTAGTAGTAGCAACAGCCGTTGTAGTAGTAGTAGTAGTAGTGGTAGTAGTAATAGTAGTAGTAGTAGTAGTAGTAGTAGTAGTAGTAGTAGTAGTAGTAGTAGTAGTAGTAGTAGTAGTAGTAGTAGTAGTAGTAGTAGTAGTAGTAGTAATAGTAGTAGTAGTAGTAGTAGTAGTAGTAGCAGCAGTAGCAGTAGTAGTAGTAGTAGTAGTAGTAGTAGTAGGTAGTAGTAGTAGTAGTAGTAGTAGTAGTAGTAGTAGTAGTAGTAGTAGTAGTAGTAGTAGTAGTAGTAGTAGTAGTAGTAGTAGTAGTAGTAGTAGTAGTAGTAGTAGTAGTAGTAGTAAGTAGTAGTAGTAGTAGTAGTAGTAGCAGCAGAATCAGTAGCAGTAGTAGTAGCAATGATAATAGTAGAAGAAGAAGAAGAAGAAGTAATAGTAGTAGCTGTAGAAGTAGTAGTAGAAATAGTAATAGTAGTAGTAGTAGTAGTAGTAGTAGTAGTAGTAGTAGTAGTAGTAGTAGTAGTAGTAGTAGTAGTAGTAGTAGTAGTAGTAGTAGTAATTTCTACTCAAGACTGCAAATGTAAGTTCTACTTTACTACAGCATACGTAATTTCTACTTACGACAGTTCATGTCTTTGCCAGTCTCCCACCTGTTAACCATGTAGCTGGGGATGGATGTTCCGTCCTTGGTCACACAGTAGGCCCTGTATTAAAACAAACACCTTCGTGTAGTACAATAGGAATCACTCTAAAGCGACCAACCCATGCATTAACACGGATGTTTTAAAATCAGGTACAGTAAAACCCTCCAATACGACCAGCAAAGGCAGGTTGTAGCTTAATGCAGGACGAAAGTTATGCAGAAAGCTCCTATGGGAGTTTTCTGCATAACTTTCGTCCTGCATTAAAGCAAGCACCTGCTTATAAAGACAGCCATGTTTATCCATCAAGTGGTCGCATTAGAGAGGTTTTACTGTACCTGCACAACCCTTTAATCTATGAATATTCGTAATATGAATAATCACATCGAGAATATAAATTAGATTAATTGTTCTAACAGGAGATGGACATATGAATATTTGGTCATGGCAGAAATTGTAGAATCATATAAGCATACAGAGCAGACCCTGATCAGACGGCTCCTACAGGAGCCGTCTGATCTGGGTTTACTCTGTTTGCAAAGTCGTAGTAAAGTGTATTTATGGAGTAAAGGATTAAAACAGAAATCTCCTGAAGATATTTGCCAATACAATAACCTCTCTCCTAATGCTCACCTTTCTATAGCAGCCACTCTATGAATTATATGGACGACACATTTTTGGCGGTGGCATAGGAGGGACTTTACTGTATGTGTACACATTTTGGGAGCTCTGTTTTCAAACGATACTGTACAGTAACCTCCTTCCTGATCAGCCCTTTTACGAATAAAAATAGTGGCAAGTCCCAACTTTATGAATAATCATAGGTGTCTTTAAAACTACAGTGCGAAAGTAATGCAGGAAGTTCTTATGGGAGCTTTTTGCATCACTTTAGACCTGCATTAAACTACCACCCGTATGTAAGGCCTAGAATGAGACATGTTTTGTCACTAGAGGGAGGGTTTACTGAGTTTGTACATTCCCCTATTAGTTTACCCATTACCTATTCTAAGTTTATCCCAAATTCCAATACCCACTGAATATACATGGACAAAATAGTTACAATGAATTATGGAAGGTGGAACATTGTAACCATTTTAGAAAGTATAGCAACACATACATCAAATTTCATTAGCAAACAGAGAAGACCCTCCCATAGAAGCTCTGTTTGCAAATTAGTAAAAATACGTTAATATGAAGGAAAGTGTTAAGAAAAACCCATTCAAATCTTATTCTGGGACCCATCCATTTTTTATGTTGAGTGTGGACAGTACAGACCCTGATCAGAAGGCTCCTTCAGGATCCCTCTAATCTGACTCTACACTGTTTGCAGGGCTCCGATCTTGGTCCACACTATTTGCCCTTACTGTGATCCTGCAAACTGCATGCCCTCGTAGTTGCCATCGGTATCACAGTGGGGTTTCTCCAGTCCAAGCAGCATGTGCTGGGAGGCCGCCAGTCTGTTGTTTACATCGGCAAGCGCCTTTGCACACGGTCCTGAAATATCAACAAGGTCAGTTCCCAGTGTTTGAGTTCATTTTTAATGACAAATTAGAATCAGTGACCACTTTGCAATGGTTTTTAGCACATGCATTGTCCCTTATCGCGTCCTTCACCCCAAGAATTTTCATTATCAACCCATTCTTCATAGGCTATTTTTAGATCCAACTCCATTGAATAAATTTACCGAAAAGGAGCATTAACTAGATCAAAAGAAAACTTTTAGTATTTTGTAGTTTGAAACCATTGTGATAAATACAGCATTTGCTCCTATAGGAGCAAATGCTCTTTTTATCACAATGGTTTCAACAGGTGATGTTTACAGAGGCGTAGAAATGTGTATTTATGGAGGAAATGGTTAAACAGATGCGTAGAAATGCGTATTTATGGAAGAAATGGTTAAACAGAGGCGTAGAAATGCGTATTTATGGAGGAGAGGGTTAAACAGAGGCGTAGAAAAGCGTATTTATGGAGGAAAGGTTTAAACAGAAGCGTAGAAATGTGTGGTTATGGAGGAAAGGGTTAAGCAATGACTATACGGATATCAATTAACTGAAATTTGCATCATGGCCACGGACATTTTAAACAAGGTACAAGTTGATTTAATTACAGTTTAAAAAGCAAACCGTCAAGACCCTGATCAGACTGTTCCTACAGCAGCCGTATGATCTTTGTTTACCCTGTTTGCATGGCACGGATAGACATTTAAACATGGAAAAATGTCAATGCTTATGTAAAAATTTAATGAATGACAAACGCGGCCTGACAAGCAGTTGCAAACACTCTTAACCCATTCCCTCATAGGCTATTTTAGACCGTACCTCTTTGAATAAATCTACCCAAAAGAAGCATTAACTACAAGTAGCGAAAGGAAAATTTTAGAATTGTGTAGTATTGAAACCATTGTGATAAATAGAGCATTTGCTCCTATGGAGCAAATGCTCTTTTTATCACAATGGTTTCAAGAAGTGACTATAACAGAGGCATAGAAAGGCGTATTTTTGAAAGGTTAAACTGCCATTCGTTTATTGAACATAATTATGAGTCTTAAAAAGCAGTTAGTTGCTTAATTCAGGACAAAAGTATTGCAGTAAGCTCCTAAGGGAGCTTTCTCCATTACTTGTGACCTGCCTTAAGCTTCCACCTGTTTTGCAGACCCATAATTAGACATACGTGTACTTTAGATGGCCGCTGAACGCATTCCCGCATATTGACGCCTTCTGACGCCTCTGAAAAAGACACTTTATAAAACCATTGTGATAAATCACAATGGTTCAAAGCTACATAATTCTGCTTATTAATCCATTCCGTCATATTGACCCCATTTGACGCCTCTGTTAAAGTTCCTTTTTGAAACTATTGTGAATAAAAGAGTGTTTGCTCTATAGGAGCAAATGCTCTATTTATCACAACGATTTCAAAACTACACAATTCTAAAAGTTTCCTTTTCTCCAGTAAATATTTTTTTTCAATGCATTTCTTCAAAGACGTGTGGTCTATAATAACCTATTAGGTAATGTGTTAAGCCTCCTTTTCTGAAAACAAATTCAATCTGTAAAGGCAGGTGAATGCTTAACCCATTCCTCCATAGGCTATTTTAGACACAACCACTTTGAATCAATCTACCGAAAAGGAGCATTTACTAGAGAAAAGGGAAAGTTTAGAACTGTATAGTTTTGAAACCATTCTGATAAATAGAGCATTTGCTCCTATAGGAGCAAATGCTCTATTTATCACAATGGTTTCATAAAGTAGCTTTTACAGAGGCGTAGTAAGGCGTATTTATGGAGTAAAGGATTAATCCATGACAGAAATGATTCAGAAAGCTCCTCTAGGAATTATACTTCTTTTGAGTGGTTGTATTAGCGGCATTTTACTGTATTTATGCATTTCTATATTTCTACTTACCCAAGTCTCGTTTCGCTGAAATTACAAAAAAAGATGTTTATTTATTTCGGTGAAATTCGTTTGCGGTAATAAAGCTAAAATAGAATCTGTTCAGGTTTTCTCAAAGAACCTTTGACCAGAGTGTTACAATGTATTGTATTTGTTTAGGAAAAAGTCTGATAATTCGAAAGGAAAAACAGTAATGAGAGAAGAGAAAAAGCCCAGATACCTTTCTTATCCCTCTACTACATGATTATTAATGTAAGAAATAATGACAAAATGAATATTAATTACACACAATGTAGTTTATTTCTATAATGACATTTCGACAGAGAAATTTTGGCCGTGATAGAAAGTGTAGAAGCAGGTCAATAAGCAAACAGGGCAGAACCTGATCAGACGGCTCATACAGGAGCCGTCTGATCTGGGTCTATCCTGTTTGCTAAAGCGTAGAAAATCGTATTCACGGAGTAAAGGGTTGCCCTCAGTTACCATCAGAATTCGGACACCCTAACCCCTCCCTCCGTGGGTTTGTAAAGCTCAATAAGTCAATGTGACTTCAGTTTGATAACTTTAAATTAGACTGAGTCTGGCATAATGATGTCGATCAAACGTCACGCGAGATACAGACACGGCGTCTGATCTAAACAAATATATATGTCTTTAAAAGCAGATGGTTGCTTAACCCTTTCCCTCATCAGCTTTTTTTAGATCCAACCTCTTTGAATAAATCTACCGAAAAGGAGCATTAACTAGAGAAAAGAAATATTTTAGAATTGTGTAGTTGTGAAACCCTTGTGATAAATAGAGCATTTGCTCCTATGGAGCAAATGCTCTATTTATCACAATGGTTTCTTAAACTGATTTTTACGGAGCGTCAAAAGGCTTTATTATGCGGGAATGGGTTAAAAAAGCTTTCTGCACAACACGTACTCTATTAATCTACCACCTGTCTTTAAACTCTAGAATTAAAATCATTTCATTTTAGTGGTTGTTTAACAAGGGGTTTGCCGTAATTATTTCTGCGTTGCACCCTTTTCTCGTATATGTATCACTGGTCATATTCAGGACAACATAATGTAATTGATGTACATGTATATGAAAAATGGACGGAATACATCTTTGAGTAGTCTCATGCTTTAATGTTAAATTCCTTCATGTTCTATGCTTTTTACCCTACTCTTGGGATCTTTGCGGTAACATCAATTTCAATTATGCTTTAATGTTGGAAAGGAAGTAGAAAATACTTGACTCACTATAACAAACTGACAATTAGAAACAGTGTAGGCCCAGATCAGACCCCTTTTGGTGATATTATCATCGTTCTGATACATGTAATTCGAAAGGAAAAACAGTAATGATAGAAGAGAAAAAGCCCAGATACCTTTCTTATCCCTCTACTCCATGATTATTAATGTAAGAAATAATGACAAAATGAATATTAATTACACACAATGTAGTTTATTTTTATAATGACATTTCGACAGAGAAATTTTGGCCGTGATAGAAAGTGTAGAAGCAGGTCTATAAGCAAACAGGGCAGAACCTGATCAGACGGCTCAAACAGGAGCCGTCTGATCTGGGTCTATCCTGTTTGCTAAAGCGTAGAAAATCGTATTCACGGAGTAAAGGGTTGCCCTCAGTTACCATCAGAATTCGGACACCCTAACCCCTCCCTCCGTGGGTTTGTAAAGCTCAATAAGTCAATGTGACTTCAGTATGATAACTTTAAATTAGACTGAGTCTGGCATAATGATGTCGATCAAACGTCACGCGAGATACAGACACGGCGTCTGATCTAAACAAATATATATGTCTTTAAAAGCAGATGGTTGCTTAACGCTTTCCCTCATCAGCTTTTTTTAGATCCAACCTCTTTGAATAAATCTACCGAAAAGGAGCATTAACTAGAGAAAAGAAATATTTTAGAATTGTGTAGTTGTGAAACCCTTGTGATAAATAGAGCATTTGCTCCTATGGAGCAAATGCTCTATTTATCACAATGGTTTCTTAAACTGATTTTTACGGAGCGTCAAAAGGCTTTATTATGCGGGAATGGGTTAAAAAAGCTTTCTGCACAACACGTACTCTATTAATCTACCACCTGTCTTTAAACTCCAGAATTAAAATCATTTTCTTGTACATGTATCACTGGTCATATTCAGGACAATATAATATAATTGATGTACATGTATATGAAAAAATGGACGGAATACATCTTTGAGTAGTGTCATGCTTTAATGTTAAATTCCTTCATGTTCTATGCTTTTTACCCTACTCTTGGGATATTTGTGGTAACATCAATTTCAATTATGCTTTAATGTTGGAAAGGAAGTAGAAAATACTTGACTCACTATAACAAACTAACAATTAGAAACAGTGTAGACCCAGATCAGACCACTTTTTGTGATATTATCATCGTTTGTCGTCGAAATCTTCAATCGCAAATATACCGTTACTCTTCCAAATTGAATGGACTTTTGTTAAGAACGGATGACAGTTTGCAGTTCATTATTTGAAAAACGAACTGTAAACTGCGAACTGGCGGTCAAATTAATACTGCATTAAGAACGCATTTGAAACAAAACATGTAATTACCACACTACCGAAAGTGCATGTGTACTGACCTTGCAGCGAGGTGCACGTGTGTGTCGTAGGGTGGCAGTAGAGGCCCTTGGCACAGACAGTGGTCGGTGGTATCCCGAGGAACATGGACGTCATACAGCGGTCACCCTCAGCTGAAATATGTAAATACTACCGACATATGCATGGTTTATCATGCAATAAATGCAGGTTTAGTATGATTCTTTTCCTATTTCCTCATTAGAGGCATTTTCATGCCTTTGTAAGCAGAATAGATTTAGGTCAGGCGGCTCCAGTAGGCGCTGTCTGGTTAACCATTAATCTCATATAAACGTGTTTTCACGCATCTGCAAACATAGTAGACCCAGATCAGACGGCTCCTAGAGGAGCCGTCTGATCAGGGTCTGCTCTGTTTGCTAACAGAATTTGATAGATCAGTTTTTTGCCTTCTAAAATGTCTACAATGTTCCACCTTCCATATTTCTTTATAACTATGTTGTTAATGAATATTCAGTAGGTATTGAAATTTGAAATAAACACAGAACAGGGAAAGGGTTAAGATCTACGCTGCTTTCATGTGGCATTATATAGGCCCGATTCTGACCATAGGAATAACCCTGTGTCTATATGACATTATACAAAATCATATATTTGATTTCTTCGTGTCATTTATTCTTACATGAATATTAATTAGGGAATCGGTTAGTGACCGACTAACCTAAAGCGAAAAGTTTTGTTTGGACATACAATAAAACATCTAAAGCGACCACTAAATGGGGAGACATAAGTGTCTTTACAAGCAGGTGGTTGCTTAATGCAGGGCGAAAGTAATGCAGAAAGCTCCTGCAGAAGCTTTCTGCATTAGTTTCGCCCTGCATTAAGCTACCGCCCGTCACTAAGACCGAGAATTATATCCCATTTTGGTGGTCGCATAAGAGGGGGTTTACTGTATTTCCGGCGTCTACTTCATTTTCGAAAGATGAATTCGATTTCTCTACAAAAATACAGCTCCAGTGTCACACAATTTGGATCTTAAAGATCTTGACCAGAAAAGTTTACAAAGGTAATCACAGAAAACACCCCCACCCCACCCCAGCCCTTACAAAAGCTTGCTGCATTACGTTTGACCTGCATTAAACAACCACATGAGATGGTTCTCAAGTTTTGATTGGTCAGAGTTGAGCCTTTGACTCGCTCAAATATGACCAATCAAAAGCTTGAGAACTCAAATATGACCAATCAATAGCTTGAGAACAAAACTCAGACTCAACTAAAAGCTTTATAAGTATGGACCCAGGTTGCAGCTAAATGCAGGGTGAAAGTCATGCAGAAACCTCCCCCAGGAGCTTTCTCGAATGACTTTCGCCCTGCATTAAGCAATCACCTGTCTAGAAGTATTTAATAATTTTTCTACTAGAATTCCGATTAAAAGTGGTTTTACTTCATTATGTTACCCCCCCCCCCCCCCCAATGAAATTTAATTAAGAATCATCTATTACTGCATGGACATTAGTGAACTGCGGTTCTGTAATTTACCATTAACGTGGACATTGCTGACTCTGACCACAGGGGGCCATTTCGTGGGTCTACATTGTCTAAAAGGTAAAAAAAAAATTGACTGGGTCGATTTAGTGTTATATTATATACAAAATGGCCCCCTGTGACTCTGACAGAATGAGATCTATATTATTCCATAAGCAAACAGAACAGACTCTGATCAATCAGCTGCTACAGGGGCTGTCTGATCTGTGTATTTTGTGTATCCAAAAGGTCGTCTAAAAGTTACGATGAAAAGGGTTGCACAATTTAGTTGTATTTCAATGCTCGTACAGAGATATTTTCCACTGCATTTGCTTATCGCTTTTTATATGTCATGTGTAGTGCATATTTTATATGTGTGGCGCTAATGATGGCTGTAGAATGAGATAAACTGTGAACTGTATCAAGAGATACAGCAGAACTTGTCTTAACTCATTCTCTCCTAGGCTATTTTTAGACACAACCTCTTTGAATTAAACTACCGAAAAGGAGCATTAACCATAGAAAATGTAGCGAATGCTCTATCTATCACAATGGTTTCAATAAAAATCAGTTTTACCGAGACGCAGAATGGGGGAATGGGTTAAGCGACCTTACATTGATTCACACAGGAATCTTTAAAAACAACAACAGGTTGGTTGTTTAATGCAGGGCAAAAGTAATGCAGAAAAATCCTACAGTATTTCTTTCGACCTGCATTAAGCAACCAACTGTCTGGAAACCCCTTATTAGACATTTTTTAACTGTCGCTTAAGACAGGTTCTACTGTACATCAAATTCACATGCTCAACATATTTATACCTTTAGAAAAAAAACATTTACATATCTTTTCAAAGATATAATCAGTGTCAAACAGTTTGGATCCTGATGAGAGGTCGAGTCATTTGCCATTTCACCTAGATCCGACCTGTTTGCCAGGATAATTACATAATTACAGATTCGACCGAAGCACGTAAATCTTTCGCTGCCAAATTGTGTCGTTTTGTCGTCTGCTGCAATTTTCATTGTTTATTTTTCTTCATTTATTTTCTCATAAACAGTCACAGTTTGGACCCCGATGAGACGCCAAGTCACTCGGCTTCTCATCTGATTCCAAACTGTTTACGGGGAAGGGCCGTAACTAGGGGAAGGACCGTAACTAATGTTGGAAGAACTTGTGGCCCAACCCCTTTTAATATATATTGAAATAAAATATGTTTAAACTAAACTAACTGTTTGCATAGGTAATCACAAATGCGACATTGGCAGCGAAAGAGTTAATTAAATGGCATAACCCGTTGTCTGAAAGCGAAGCTAGATCCAGATCACGCGGCTCCTATAGGAGCCGTCTGATTAGGGTCTGATCAGTTTGTTTTTTGGAATAATATAAGTGTGATTCTATGGTTTTTGCAATAACCAGAACTGTCAGTGTTCATGTGACATTTTAAATTTCATGACACTATTTCTTACATGAATATTTATAAGGGAAAAATTACACATGTTCCTATTTAGCTGGTGAAAATCTGGAACAAACGAATTGATAACCCTCCAGTGTTAAGTCTTTCAGCGCTGTTGACGACATTATGTACAGTAAAACAACTCTAAACCGGGATATTCTAGTAGAGAAGAATTGAGACACTTTAAGGCAGGTGGCTGCTTAATGCAGAGTGAGAGTCATGCAGAAAGCTCCTCTAGGAGCTTTCTGCATGACTTTCACGCTGCATTAACCTTTTCACCGCCAATGTCGCATAAATGCGCCACAACAGATAGTGCATACCCAGATCAGACGCCGCCTTTTCAGAGAGCCTTCTGATCAGGGACTTCTCTTTTTGTCTCAATCTCTATATCTATATATGTGCTTTATTCCTTTGTTTGCATTTATGTGTCTAGTTTCCTTATTGTACCGAATGGTTGAACAAAATTTGGGTTGCAGACGACACTTAGAAATTTGGCGCCGAAAGGGTTAAGCTGTCGCCCGTCTCCAAGACCGATATGTAAAGTGGACGTCCAGTTTTGAGAGGTTTTATAATAGTTTGAACCCAGATTGAACGACGAGTAACTTAACGTTTCATCAGGTGTCAAACTCAGGTTTCGCTCTGACATTTAATTTCAAGAGAAGTTAGAAATAGTATGAACATAGAAGAAAACATTTTGTAGATGACATTGCCACGTCATTGGAACAACTAAACGCCTTATCGCGGGCATCGTGTTAAGGCCACGACCTGATAAAGACCCCATTTGATGTCTTTGCAAACAGAGTAGATCCAGATCAGTCTACTATGTTTGATTTCATGTTACAGTGTATCTACCTTTAGCAATGGCAAAACAATCCTATCTGTATATTTTAATACGATAATTAACATTTTCCTTCATATAAACGCTCATTTATGCATTTGCAAGCAGAGTCGACCCAGATCGGACGGCTCCTGTAGGAGTCCTAGAGTTTTGTTTATAATACAGTAAAACCTCGATTATTCGAATTTTCGGTATAGAATAATTTAGACCCTTTTAGGCAGGTGGCTGCTTAATGCATGGTGAAAGTCACGCAGAAAGCTCCTATAGGAGTTTTCTGCATGACTTTCACCATGCATTAAGCTGCCACCTGTCTTAAAGATCGATAATAATACGTATTTTAGTGTTCGGATAATCGAAGTTTTACTGTATCTGGATTTTGTTTCATAGCACAGGTTTGGATGAGAGCACGTTTAAACTTATACATAATCATTCACACAATGAATATTAATGTACGAAATAATGACATCATCAATATTAATGTACGAAATAATGACATCATCAATATTAATAAGACGAATTTTTGTAATATCATAAGAACAAGGAAGGTTTGGTCATAAGAGATACTGTAAAACAAATCTATGTTATTCCTTAACCCATTCCCTCGTATTGACGACTTTTGACGACTTTGTAAAGTCATTTTGTGAAACCATTGTGATAAATAGAGCATTTGCTCCTATAGCAGCAAGTGCTCTATTTATCATAATGGTTTCAAACTACAATGTACAAATTTCTCAACTTTTCATTCTCTCTAGTTAATGCTTCTTTTCGATAGATTTTTTCAAAGAGGTTTATCTAAAATAGCCTATGAGGTAATGGGTTAACCGAATATCCCATAGGCTATTTTAGAACCAACCTCTGTTAATAGATCTACTGAAAAGGGGTATTTACTTGAACAAGGGACACTTTAAGAATTGTCTAGTTTTGAAACCGTTTTGATAAATAGAGCATTTGCTCCTAAGGTATTTATCACAATGGTTTCAAATAGTGACTTTTACAGAGGCCTCAAAAGGTGTCAATGTGATCGGATGGGAGATATGGGAGTTATACTATTATATTAAAATACCCGTATTACCACATGCAATTCATCTATAAAGTTTAAAATGTCATGAAAATATCCATATCACTATGTACATGTAACTATTATTTTTTATCTCGACTATAAATTCAAGGGCATGAACATCTAGTGGGAATCTCACACCTGGCTATAGGAAATGAGCTAGTTTCGCACCAGATTTAACCGTTCTTGAGTTTTTGGCTAGGACAAAAGCCTCATATACTATGTAGATAATTATAAAGTATAATACATGTATATCAAAATCAAATTTAAAGTGTTAATAATAATGTTTGATCATGTTTATGTGTTTTGTGACTTTAAGTTATTGAGCAATTTTGCAACTATAAACTCCAATCACCGCCTTTAGCCCGTTCCACAATGAATATTCATGCAGGAAATGATGATATCATGAATATCATTTAGATTAATTTGTTATAATAGCATATGTACATATAAATGTTTGGTCAATGCGGAAACTGTAAAATCAAATATATATTATATCATAAGCAAACAGTGCAGACCCTGATCAGACGGCTCCTATAGGAGCCGTCTGATCTGGGTCTGCTCTGTTTGCAAAGGCGTAGAAAGGCGTATTTATGGAGTAAAGGGTTAAGAAAACAGAACAGAAGTTGTATGAGCTAGTGTGATCTAGTTGCAAACGCGTGAACATGCGTTACTAACAGATAAAGGTTAAACCCTTTCCCTACTATAATGAGCATGCGTGATCAGTCCATGAATACTCAAAATGTAAACTTTCCAAGCGGGTGTTTTGATTTCTCAAAAACTGGGTTATCAAATCTATTAAAAAATCATAAGCAAACAGAGCAGACCCTGATCAGACCGCTCCTACTGGAACAGGCTCCTCGATGGATTCTGCTCTGTTTGCAAATGCGAGGGAAAAGCGTTTACATGAGGGGAAAAGGTTAATACGGGTCAGATGTTGCACCTTGTCACAGAGGCTAGACAGGATTAGACACGCGAACGTCAAATGTAGTTTACTCGTAAGTCAATATGAATTACACGTGTCTTTATTTTTGACAGTCTAACGCATATTACACTATTTATGATTCCTCTTAACATTTGCAAACAGCTTAAGCGTTAAATGGAAATGAATGATGTGAATATGCATTTTTGATACAATGTATATATATATATATGTCAGCGATACGCCGTTGACAGCCCAAGAACATCGCTATAATAGGGACATTATTTATAACATCTGTATTGTTTCATAACCGTTGCTAGGTTACTGGTATTATATAAAGATAATGAGTTTTTAACTCATAATAAACTGTAAACAAATGTCTGCTTAATTGGTGCAGTACATTTGTATGTAAGTGATATGCCCTTGACAGCCCAAGAACATCGCTATAATAGGGATATTATTTATAACATCAAGCTTATTCCACAATCGTTTCTAGGTTCCCAGTATTATATAAAGATAGTGAGTTTTAAATCCATAATAAACTGTAAAAAATGTCTGCTTAATTAGTGCAATATTTACATACATGTACTTCCGATTCAATCAAGTTTTTGTGAAACTATTGACCAAGTGAGTAGCGCTATACACCTTACTGTCATAGTCAAGGTACATGTAAAACTGAAATAATGACATAATGAATATTAATTAGATTATTTTTATAATAGTACATGGACACGGGAGTGTTTGGCCATGTCTGACCCTCTAGAATCATATCTTATATAATACCATAAGCAAACAGAGCCGACCCTGATCAGACGCTCTGGGTCTGCTCTGTTTGCAAATGCACTGGAAGGCGTATTTATGGAGTAATAGGTTAAGCAGTCATAAAAAGAGGTCTAATTATGGGTATGTAAGGAATTTGGTAGCTTAATGCAAAGTAACGAAGAAAGCTCCTGATGGAGCGTTTTGCACTGCTTTTCCCTGCATTAATTAACCGCCTGATTTTTAAGACTCTTATATTCAATAAATAACATACAGTAAAATCCACCTACAGTGACAATTTAAAAGCGGCATAATTATATGGTATAAATTCAGGTGTTTAATGCAGAACGAAAATTATGCAGTAAATCCCTCTTCTGCATTACTTTCGTTCTACATAAAATCTAAAAAAGTCACTTTTTGAAACCATTTTGATAAATAGAGCATTTGCTCCATAGGAGCAAATGCTCTGTTTATCTCAATGGTTTCAAAACCTTATACCATAGTAACAGTCACGTCTTAAATAAGTGGAGTAGCCTAATTAATACATTTCAGCGTAGTGCTGATGCTTCAAGGTACCTATAGTTAAAATATCATGCAGTAGCATGGTCGAATAAGAAAATTAGAGCATTTGTCCACGAACTGTTGGCTATTCCCTCGTATAATAATTTCATAAGCAAACAAAGAAGACCTGGACCAGACGGCTCCTATAGGAATTGTCTGATCTGGGTCTACTCTGCTTTCAAAAGCGCGAAGAAGGGTATATACATTGTATGAAGGAGGGGTTTAGCAATAAGGATCAAAACTAAATCGTCATGCCTCTTCAGCGTCGCAAGACAAACATGGGATCACAAATATTTTACTTAAATATGCATATTTTACGCATTTGTAAACAGGATAGACCCATATCAGTATCTGTCGCTTGCTTGTGAATAATGTAGATCTTATTCTACAGTTTCTGTTTTGGTCCAAATTCCCTCGTTCATTTGCCATTATAAAGACTCAGCTAATAGCTATTCATTGCTTCTTACAGGGATATGTATTAGCCGGTAACCTCGTGCACATTTAGTAAGAAATGCTGACATCGTTAATATTAATTAGCTGAAATAAATGTATCCGTTCCCCATCTCTCTGGGGCGTCCAGTTAGCCCCAAGTTGGCCCCAGGGGAGATGGTCGGATACAGAGAAACCCGGATGCGATGCCCTTTTCTTATTATCGACAGAGTTTCTCTGGTTCTTTTAGTGTAAAGCACCGATATATTGGTACGGCAAGGAACGGCCAATAGAATATTTTACCTAGAGAAGCTGTCTCATCAGGGTCTGCACTCTTTGTCACATTATACCTTTCTTTAAACCCCTCCCTGAGTTTTCACAGTAATTTTGACTTGTTGGAACAATCCATTTGATAGTTCAGCGTTGAAAGGGTTAACCCTTTACCTGATAGAAGCGGCTTTGAGCGATTTTAATATATTCCTCCGCTGAAGAAAATAGTTCCAATTTTTAAAACAATGAACATATAGCATCATAAATAGTTTCTATATTCTAGGAGGTGGTAGCTTAAAGCAGGCTGAAAGTAAAGCAGAATGCGCCTTAAGGCGCATTCTGCTTTACTTTCAACCTGCTTTAAGTGGTCGCCTGTCTTCAAAACTAGAAGGCTGTTGGGTAAAGGGTTAAAGTCTGTGGCCCTTTGACCCTCAGTCCACAGTTCCCCATATGTACATGTACGGGTAAGATAATTTGTTGAAGAAAACAAATTCAAGACATTTAGCAAAGGTTCTAGTAGAGTAGAGAAAGACGACAGCACTCATTTAAACAGAAGATGTGTACTTAGACCACGAACCGAGTTTGGGATTCTACCAGAGTTTGGGCTGTGGCCAGAATTTGGACTGCTACTAGATTTTGAACTATTGTCGTCTGCTAAACTCGTTGTATCCAAAAACGCTCGTCGTGGCTCTCACTGTTGTTACATTTTGAAGAAAGAATTAGTTACGAAGAAAGTCTGAGCAAGACGAATGTTTTTTGGTAGACTTACCCAGTTCGTTTATACAAGCATCACAGCATCCACAGAAGCCACCGTTGGGTTTGATCGCGCCATTGCAGTTGTCAGCGTTCAGCTGCATACAGTCCATCGAGGCGCATGTGTCAGGCAGGCACACAATGGCGCTCGCGTACGCCACGAGCGCAGACAGACATACAAGTTTTAAAAGCATCTGGGGTTTGTAATTTGAATTACCACGTAAGATATGTAAGTGTTAGTCTATGGTAAGCGAATTTCTCTATGAAGTAGTGACTGGATCGAGCGTTATCTATATATGGTCTATGGCCAGTACCTTTAGGCTTTGAGAGGGCAAAATAAAACATGAGTCGAATTTGCAAAAGATTTGGTTCCCGATCGGATACATAACTACCCAACATAAGGTCAAAATATAAGCAGTTTGATACTATTGTTAATGCTTTCTCACTTCATCTAAACGATGAGTAAAACAAACAGTAATCTAGCACTTTTACAGCAGGCGGTTATAAAAGCATATTAAGGGTTAAAGATAAGAAACTATTTCGAAATTTCAAATAGATTCTTCCCATCAGGAGACTAAATAGTTTAGATAAAAGGTCACTTAGGGATAAGCCATGTATAGTAGAATAACCATCTACACCGGACGTTTGAATTAGTATTAAATTTTGGTCCTCGAGACAGATGGCAGCTTAATGCAGGGTGAAAGTCATGCAGAAAGCTCCTCTAGGAGCTTTCTGCATGACTTTCACCCTGCATTAAGAAGCCACCTGCCTAAAAGTATCTTAATTCTTTTCTGCTAGGATTCCGGTTTAGAGGGGTTTAATTGTGCACGCAAACAGTTGCAAGAATATTTTCGCCACTAGTAAGGAAACAGATGTTATGCTGCAAAATATTTCAACAGGGACCATTCAAAAGAACTTATAAATTGCTTATAGCCATTTAATGTCTTTGCAAACAGAGTAGACCCAGAGCAGAGCTGTCTGATCAGTATCTGCTCTGTTTGCTTATGAAGTTGTTTGCATAACGTCGGTACTTTGTTGTGACTTGTCTCAAATTTAAATGTATAGCTTTGGTAGACCACATTCGTATCAAATCACATTCGTAACACGTGTTACGAATGTGATCACATTCGTAACACGTGTTACAAATGTGATCCGGAAATCGAGCACATATGTAAAACATTTTGTGACGAATGTGATCGATGCCGATTTTTGATGTGATATACACTCACATTTGTAACACGTCAAATTTCATACAGAAAAGGAAGCTAAAAAGTGCATGTGCATCATCTCTCACCGCAAAAATGAAATATTGTTCAAATCTTAACAGCGAACTAAATATTAACGAACGAAATGACTAAGATTTTCTTTCCTAAAAGTATATCATTAGATTTATAGTTGCTAAACTATTTGGCATAGTATATTAATTACTCTAGTTTAAACGTATTTTATTTCCATTCTATACATACATTGGAAATGGGGTTGGGTCACAAGTTCTGACAACATTAGTTTCGACCCTCCCCCTACAAAATTATATACAATCAAAAATACAATGGTGATTTTTCCGATGACATACAGCTAGTAATTATATAACAAAAAATAAAAACGATGTGAAAAAATAGATCGAGAAAGAGTGAATAGAAGAACGACAGACAGATAGAAGGAGGAGTGGAAGAGAAAGAAATTGCATGTGAGAGAGAAAGATAGAGAGTTTACAAACTATCCCCGAATCAACCAGATGATCAGATGACTAAGGCATTTGATTTTGAATATATAGATAGAGAAAGACGCATTGCATATAAAGACACACCTTAAAACCTCCGTGTTTTTTTAATGAAATAGTGCACGGCAGAGAAGAGTGTTTTATTGTCATCAACACTCAATTCTAAGTTACCAAACAACAATATATCAGTGTTCAGAGGGTGATATTTTCGCGTGGCATTGAAAAGGGTTACCCTCTGTTCTTGGAAGTTTCTACATCTAAAAAAATAGTGATGTGCATCTTCAATTTCATTTGAACAATTACACAGTGGATTTTGGTTAAGGTGATTATTAAATAAATCACTATTCAAATTGCTACAGCGGTTTCTTATTCTAGCGTGCATAACAGATAAATATCTATCACCAAAACAATAAAAAGCTGGAACGAAACAATTATTTGGATTATAAGAACTATTGCGTAAACCCTTCTTGAAAGAACTCAACGAACTTGAATTTCTGATGTCAATGTCAACCGTGTTCCATAATCCTATCGACGATGGAATACACGAGTGTTTTGAAATATCTGTCCTAGTAAAAGGAACTTCTGTGTTATCTCGATTTCGCAAATCATACTGGGTTATTTCCCCTACATTTGGCGGTAACAAGTCACTAATATATGATGGAACCATATTATTATGTGTTTTGTACATGAAAGATAATTTTTGTATTTTGCGTCTACTTGTAAGGGAATCCCATCCACATTCAAGATAAAGATTTTCAAGGGATACAGACCTGGTGAGTCCAGTTACAATACGGGCGGCTTCATTTTGCAATTTTTCCAAAGAATCTGAACAATGTAAAGAACATCCATCCCAAACTATTGAAGCATACTCTAATATTGGCCGAACATACGATATGTATATTTGATTTAAAGAATGTCTATTCAAAGTAAATTTAAGTTTTTTCATTATCCCAATTGTGTTTGATGCTGATTGTAATATATTGTCAATATGGTTGTTCTATTGACCATTTGAACTCAAAGTAACTCCTAAGTGCTTATGTGATTCAACAAATTTAATGTTAGAATCCTCAAAAATAAGATTTGGATGCACAACATCATTTTTACAAAGAGAAAACATCATTGCTTCAGTTTTGTCGGGATTAAAACTGACAAGCCATATCTTTGCCCAAGCTGAAATTAAGCTTAGATCGTGGTTTAGCATACCCTGAATATCATCTAAATTAGAGGCAGAAATGTACAAAGAACTATCATCTGCAAATAATCTGGTTAAACTCAGTAGAGAATTTGAAATATCATTAACGTATATTAAAAATAAAAGAGGCCCTAACACAGATCCCTGAGGAACACCAGCTGATATAGTCTTTGTATCCGACTGCGAAGATCGAAGGACAACTTTTTTAGATCTAGAGTTCAGATAATTAGTAATCCATGCCAGAAGTTGTCCATTTATGCCATGTTCTTGTAATTTAAAGATGAGTCCTCTATGCCACACTCGATCAAAAGCCTTAGAGATATCACAAAACACCATACACGAATGTTGTTTGTTATCAAAGGACTGGCATATATGTTGTACTATATCAATCAGTTGATAGACAGTTGAATGGTAAGGAAGGAAACCAGACTGATATTTATAGATAAGGTTATTTTCTAAGAAAAAGTTATACATATATTTAAAGACAATTCTTTCGAACACCTTACCACAGCAGCTAATTAGTGAAACAGGTCTGTAGTTTGATGGTAACGACTTATCACCCTTTTTGAACAGTAGAATTACATTTGCGATTTTCCATGAATACGGAAAAACACCTTCAGTTAGAGATCTATTGAAAAGTACTGCAAGTGGTTTCGATATTGACTTTACTGATCCTTTAAGCATTTTGTGTGAAATCCTGTCTGGCCCTGACGCTTTATCTACAACAAGTGAATTAATAATTTCCTCTATCTCAGTTTCAGAAATAATGATATTTGTCAAACTATTCCCAGTTTTAGGAGACAGCGGAGGAAGACAAGCATTTGTATCATCTATATTAGATATTGAAACAAAATAATTATTTAAGCAATCAACTTTTTGTTTTTCTGATATAGACCATCGAAGTTCTCCGCTGGGCTCAGTTTCATACAATGGCGGTATAGTTGATGTGCAACTATTGTTTTTGATAAAGTGCCGAATAATATTCCAGAAGCCTTTTTTATTATTTGTTCTTAATTCTTCTAGATTATGTTCCAATGAGTTAAAAAACGATTGTTTTGCATGTTTTTTCATGTTATTTACTTTGTTACGAATATGCTTATACCTAGTAATATCATGTTGCTTTCTTGACCTTAGTGCTATTTTCTTAAGTCGATCTCTTATTCTACATGTTTTGCGTAATTCAGAATCGAACCAAGGTTTATCGTCTTCACGAACTGTAATTGTTTTTGACGGAATACATACATTAACAAATTGTTGAAATGTTTCAGTAAACAAATTACACGCATCGTTAACTGAGCCTTCCTTAAGACACTTCCAATCAAAGGACGATATCTTTGCATTTAAAAGATCATAATCAGCCCTTTTGTATAGGTATATTTTTCTTTCAAAACTACCCTTTATCTCATATGGAAACGGCAAATGAATATATGTAGCACAATGATCACTTATATCAGTAGGTACTGATAATGTCCCAGAGTCATCATATAGCATGTCAGAAGGGATACTGATAGGATCTAATAGTGCACTAAGTCTTGTTGGCGATTTGATAGTATTGATCATGGAGTTTGTTAACATAATGTTCTTTAGATTTCGTCTATTATAATTTAGCAAATCTTCATTAAAATCTCCAACTAGAATGACGTTCATGGATAATTCATATGCCTTCTCAATATTACGATTAAGTTTAATAAAGAAGTCAACATCAGATGTCTTAGGACTATAAAATGTTCCAATCAAATACGAGTTGTTGTTAACTTTGACCCTTATCCAAATTGATTCAGTACAAAATTGTTCAAGATCATGTACTCTTTCGTAAATCAGATTAGACGAAAGGTAAACAAGTATTCCCCCACCATGATTCGTTCTATCTTTTCTATAAGGAAAACTAAACATTTCAGACAAACATAAGAATTCATCAGAGACATTTACATCTAAATGAGTTTCAGTGAAACATAATATATCAAAATCAGCAAAGTTATCTCGGATGAATTCTAATTTATGCCGTATGCTTCTAATGTTACAATGTAAAATAGATAAATGATTTGTATCCAATTCAGTTGGTCCTGGATTAGACTCAATATCCCCTGCTTGCATTAGCAAAATAGTCAACAAAACAGCATAAAACATAGTAACAAATCGGTCTTTAACAATAGAGAAATAAAATGTAAATAGATTAAACAAAAATGAGAAGTTAATCAACTTTACCCTTACATGCGTCCTTCTATAAAAGCAATATCTCCTGCTGTGGAACAGACCAATGGAGCATCTCCAACTTAGTAATTCATTACCCATTAGGTAGTAAAAATAATATCAATATCAATATTTCCATTGGGTCTGGTCCACTGCAAGATGAAGTCACCTGATCACATGTTGTATAAGAATAATAAACAACTGAGAGAATGAAAAGTCGTGGAGAAATGAGAAAGATAAATGAATGAAAAGAAAGTAGAATATAAGCAAATGATGAAAAAATAAGACTCATATAAAGACTAACTGGTGTCATGTTCAAGGAGTGTGACTGTGGTGAGAAAAAAAGGTTATCTTACAATTATAATGTTACAGGATGTAACAAAGATTAATTATGCGGAATCAAACTATGAAACTATTATACATAATCAGTCTGAGCGAAACTCTGACAAACAAAACCCTTAATACATTAAGCCTACAAATCCATAAAAAATATCAGTAGTAGTTGTCTCCCAAAAATATCTGTGTCAAATGGCCATCAAACTTAAAATCATAACACCCAAGTTTCCGAGAGTAGGTTGTCCCCCTTTCATATTAATTACTCAATTAAAAGCAAACAATGGAACTAAGAAGTAATATTTATTTAATCATAGGCACACATTAACATCATTGCCTAGGCGCAAGTACACGTATATGACAAGTTCTATAAAAAATGGAAACTCTTCAATATATTTTAGGCAGGTATCCTAAAACATATTATAAACATGTACATTATATCATGAAAATGTGCTGTAACGGTTGTGAAATGTTGAGACATGACCCTGAAGGAAATATAGTAACATATACAATGATAATCCTATTACTATTAACTAATTGAACATTGTCATTCAGGAACTCAACCTGTTACATATGCGATTCTAATGCCAATCCCCATGTCGGACACTCACAGTTGTAGCACATTTTACCCGTTACGAATGTGATCACGTTAGTAAAATATCTGTTACAAATGTGATCCGTTACGAATGTGGTCTAACAAAGCTTTGTCGTTGTTGTTTTGGGTGATTTGTATTTTTGATTGTTTGTTTATTGTTTGCCTGTTTGTCTGTTTGTTGGTTAGTTTGGCGTTTTTTGGATACCATGCGGTTTCTTGAAACAGCGACTAAGTTTTGTTTAACCTATTCGCATATATAGTGTCAATAACGACTTACCCCACAAATACGCTTGTCTACGCCTTAGCAAAACAGCAGACTCTGATCAGACGGTTCCTGTAGGATTCCTGTATGAGCCGTCTGATCAGGGTCTGCTCTGATTGCTTATAATGTAGATGTCGTTCTACAGTTTACGTTATGACCAACATTTCCTATTTCTGTGTGCTATAATAGCAATCAATCTAATATATATGCATGGTGTTATTATTTTTTCATTGATATTCATGGAGTAAAGGGTTAACGCTTTGTTCTACAGATACACAGTTTAGCGCACTAGCAAACAGATAAGACCCTGATAAGACGGCTTTAAAGTAGGAGCCGTGTGAACAGGATATGCTGTTTGCATAAGAAATTATATGTGGTAAACCCCGTTAATGCGACCACCTAAAAGAGGTATAATTCTGGGTATTAGATGCAGGTGGTAGCTTAATGTACACAAAACCTGTCGGCTCAATCTGCAGAAACCATGGGCTAAAGCACCATTTTTATGCCGATGACTCGCAATTATACCTGTCCTTTAAGCCCAAAGACATTTCCTGTCAACAAGAAGCTTTATCACGAGTTGAGATCTGTCTCAACGAAATAGTCTCTTGGATGCACCAGAACATGCTGAAGCTCAATACTGACAAAACTGAGGTCATCCTGTTTCATGCAAAAAACACAGTAGTACCTGAAGACATTCATGTGCAAGTAGGCCCCTCTAAGATCAAACCGTCTTTGTGTATAAAGAATCTCGGTACATGGCTCGATTCACAAATGGATATGGCATCACACATCAATTCGGTGTGTAGGTCTAGTTATGCGCAGCTCCGACGAATAGGTCATATAAGAAAGTACCTCTCACCTGATGCTACCAAGACTTTGGTGAACTCTCTGGTTACATAAAAAATAGACTACTGCAACTCATTGCTGCATGGAATTTCAAAAACACACTGCAGAAACTTCAAAGAGTTCAAAACACAGCAGCCCGCATCATAACCAGGACTCCTCGATATGATCATATCACGCCTGTTTTGAGAGAACTTCATTGGCTTCCGGTTCAACATCGCATTGAATTCAAAATTCTGACACTTACGTATAAAGCCATGCACAATGAATCCGCCAAGTACATTGTCGACATGCTTGACGTGTATCGGCCCCGCAGAGAATTAAGGTCAGCAAGTAGCTCCTTGTCGTTGGTTGTACCAAAAAGTCGTAAGGTAAAATACGGTGAGAGAAGTTTCATGAATGCAGCTCCAAAACTCTGGAATGCTCTGCCATCAGGCATTAGAGATGCAAGCTCACTGGCATGTTTCAAAAGATCTCTGAAAACACATTTCTTCAACATATACTACTAGGACAGTTTAGGAAAAGTAGCTTATAATCATCAATTCTCATACCTTACGATTCCTTTGCCATTGCAGCCCTTGGGATATGCTGTAGGAATCAATCTCTCATTGACCGAATAGATAATCATGTGGTTCCTACCGGTTAGTGATTTCATATTTATTGTATATCATATTTATTGTATATATATTGCTTATAATTCACCGACTTGGTATAAATAATCATGTGGTTCCTACCAGTTGGTGATTTTATACTTAGTGTATATTTATTGCATATCTTTCATTGACTGGGTGGATAATCATGTGGTTCCTACCGGTTAGTGGTTATACATTTATTGTATATCTATTCCACATATTTCATTGACCGGGTGGATAATCATGTGGTTCCTACCAGTTAGTGATTTTATATTTATTGTATATATTTTGCATACATTTCATTGACTGGATGGACGATCATGCCGTTCCTTCCGGTTTATGATTTCATATCTATTGTATATCTTTTGTATATCCTTCACTGACCGTCCGGCTAGTGATTTTTATATTTATTGCATATCTATTGTAAATCTTTCATTGTCTGGATAGATAAGCATGCGGTTCGTTCCGATTATTGATTTCATCCATGTACAGTGCTTTTGAACGCACATATCCCGTGTGAAAAGAGCGCTATTTAAATGTGGTATAATAATAATAATAATAATAATAATAATGCAGGACACAAGTAATACAGGAAGCTCCTAGAGAAGCTTCCTGCATTACTTTTACCCTGCATTAAGCAACCACCTGCTTAAAGAGATACCAATGTTTACTCGTTAAGTGGTTGCATAAGAGAGGGTCTACTGTATAGATTTCATTCTACATGTTCTGCTATGGTCAAACATTCTTTTTGTTCAAGAAGTTATTTACAGATTGCATCTAATTGATATTCATGTGTCATTTCTTTCTTTCATGAATATTTATGGCATAAAAGGGGTTAAAGAAGGGTGATCAAACTGTGAAGGGGTCCAATAATCAGTCTACTTGTGTATACTGTTAAATTCGTAACAAATTAATTTCCAACCTGCTCTGCTCACAAAAATAAATACTAAGTGCAAAAACACTCCTCAGATTAAAACTGGATTTATTCAAAGTACACATTTGAACGAAATACCAAAAAAAGCACGCACTATAACGCTATATTTCCAAAATTAACTACATGTTTTCCAAAAATTTAAAAAGGTCAAGCTTATCATGAATATTCTGGGATAGCTTTAAGAAACGTGTAACATGACAAACATTAAAGACCATAATGAGAAGGTTCCTCTAGGATCACTCTCAAATGAGTCTTCACTGTTTGCAAATGGCATTATTGACATGTGTCCTTAACTGAAAGTGTTCAAGTAGGTCACATAATACGTCATGTGCTCATCCTGAATATGGCTGACCTCAGTATAAGTCATTGCTATATGTGCAGTAAACCTCTCTAAACCGGACATTCAAATAAGTATCGATGTCGTTCTTTAACCCTTTCCCTCATATTAACGTGTTTTCACGCATTTGCAAACAGAGTAGACCGAGATCAGACGGCTCCTAGAGGAGCCGTCTGATCAGGGTCTGCTCTTTTTGCTAGTATAATTTGATATACATGTTTCTTTGCTTTCTAAAATGTCTACAATGTTCCACCTTCCATATATTTCTTTATAGCTATTTTGTTAATGAATGTTCAGTAGGTATTGAAATTGAAACAAACATAGAACAGGGAAAGGGTTTAAGACAGGTGACAGCTCAATGCAAGGTGAAATGCACACATAGCGCTCCGATATGATCATTATGAAGACTTTCATCATTTATTAATAAAGCAGCCATTTGTCTAAAAATGACCTAAATTCTTCTTTCCAAAATTTCCGGTTTCGATGGGTTTCACTGTATACGACCGAGACAAACAAAATTCATGTTGTTTAAGTGATAAGATACACGAGTTCCTCTCTAAGCTGACCACTTAATACATAAACATGCGTGTCTTATAGTGCAGAAAGAAAGTAATGCAGAAAGCTGTACCGGGGCTTTCTGTATAACTCCATCTTGCACAAAGCTACCAGATGCCGTTAAGAAGAAGTGTATACATCGTTTCGACTTCCATTTGCAAACAGCTTGGGTCCATATGACACTCCACCTTACACGGCCTCTAATCAGAATGAAATGTGCGTGAAGTTAGCTGCCAGTTGCCAGTTGACAGTTGCCAATTGAATCGTGAACACACGGCTGACGATTCAAATATAAGATACTCGCGAATCGTCAACTGGCAACTGGCATCCAATTTCGCTACACGGCTGCCAATTCAATATGATACTCGCGAATCGTCAACTGGCAACTGGCAGCCAGCTGCCAATTCAAATGAAATTTTATGAATTGTGATCGCTAGTGAACCGTCAACTGGCAACTGGCAGCCAGCTGCCAATTCAAATTCAATTATACCTAGATGCATATTCGTTTGAATTGTAAACTGGCAACTGGCAGCCAGCTGACAATTCAAAAATAACACTAGAAACTGTGTTTACTGGCGAACCGTCAACTGGCAACTGGCAGCCAGCTGCCAATTCGACTTTTATTATACCTAGATACATATTTATGTGAATTGTCAACTGGCAACTGGCAGCCAGCTGACAATTCGCTTTTAACATATTAAAACAGAGTTGATCACGAATAGTCAACTGGCAACTGGCAGACAGCTACCAATTCAAATATAGCATAAGAAACTGTGTTTACAGGCGAACCGTCAACTGGCAACTGGCAGCCAGCTGCCAATTCGAATTTTATTATACCTAGATACATGTTTATGTGAATTGTCATCTGGCAACTGGCAGCCAGCTGACAATTCGCTATTAACATATTAAAACAGAGTTGATCACGAATAGTCAACTGGCAACTGGCAGCCAGTTGCCAATTCTAATATAGCATAAGAAACTGTGTTTACAGGCGAACCGTCAACTGGCAACTTGCAGCCAGCTACCAATTCGACTTTTATTATACCTAGATACATGTTTATGTGAATTGTCAACTGGCAACTGGCAGCCAGCTGACAATTCAAATGTAACTTACGAAATTGTGTTTACTGGCGAACCGTCAATTGGCAACTGGCAGCCAGCTGCCAATTCGCTATTAACATTTTAAAACAGAGTTGATTACGAATAGTCAACTGGCAACTGGCAGCCAGCTGACAATTCAAATATAGCATAAGAAACTGTGTTTACAGGCGAACCGTCAACTGGCAACTGGCAGCCAGCTGCCAATTCGACTTTTATTATACCAAGATACATGTTTATGTGAATTGTCAACTGGCAACTGGAAGCCAGCTGACAATTCGCTATTAACATATTAAAACAGAGTTGATCACGAATAGTCAACTGGCAACTGGCAGCCAGCTGCCAATTCAAATATAGCATCAGAAACTGTGTTTACAGGCGAACCGTCAACTGGCAACTGGCAGCCAGCTGCCAATTCGACTTTTATTATACCAAGATACATGTTTATGTGAATTGTCAACTGTCAACTGGCAGCCAGCTGACAATTCAAATGTAACTTCCGAAATTGTGTTTACTGGCGAACCGTCAACTGGCAACTGGCAACTGGCAGCCAGCTGCCAATTCCACTTTTATTATCCCTAGATACATGTTTATGTGAATTGTCAACTGGCAACTGGCAGCCAGCTGACATTGTGTTTACAGGCGAACCGTCAACTGGCAACTGGCAGCCAGCTGCCAATTCGACTCTTATTATACCAAGATACATGTTTATGTGAATTTCAACTGGCAACTGGCAGCCAGCTGACAATTCAATGTAACTTCCGAAATTGTGTTTACTGGCGAACCGTCAACTGGCAACTGGCAGCCAGCTGACAATTCGCTATTAACATTTTAAAACAGAGTTGATCACGAATAGTCAACTGGCAACTGGCAGCCAGCTGCCAATTCAAATATAGCATAAGAAACTGTGTTTACAGGCGAACCGTCAACTGGCAACTGGCAGCCAGCTGCCAATTCGACTCTTATTATACCTAGATACATGTTTATGTGAATTGTTAACTGGCAGCCAGCTGACAATTCGCTATTAACATTTTAAAACAGAGTTGATCACGAATAGTCAACTGGCAACTGGCAGCCAGCTGCCAATTCAAATATAGCATAAGAAACTGTGTTTACAGGCGAACCGTCAACTGGCAACTGGCAGCCAGCTGCCAATTCGACTCTTATTATACCTAGATACATGTTTATGTGAATTGTTAACTGGCAGCCAGCTGACAATTCAAATGTAACTTCCGAAATTGTGTTTACTGGCGAACCGTCAACTGGCAACTGGCAGCCAGCTGCCAATTCGACTTTTATTATACCTAGACACATGTTTATTTGAATTGTCAACTGGCAACTGGCAACCAGCTGACAATTCGATATTAACATATTAAAACAGAGTTGATCACGAATAGTCAACTGGCAACTGGCAGCCAGCTGCCAATTCAAATATAGCATAAGAAACTGTGTTTACAGGCGAACCGTCAACTGGCAACTGGCAGCTAGCTGCCAATTCGACTTTTATTATACCAAGATACATGTTTATGTGAAATGTCAACTGGCAACTGGCAGCCAGCTGACAATTCGCTATTAACATATTGAAATAGAGTTGATCACGAATAGTCAACTGGCAACTGGCAGCCAGCTGCCAATTCAAATATAGCATAAGAAACTGTGTTTTCAGGCGAACCGTCAACTGGCAACTGGCAGCCAGCTGCCAATTCGATATTAACATATTAAAACAGAGTTGATCACGAATAGTCAACTGGCAACTGGCAGCCAGCTGCCAATTCAAATATAGCATAAGAAACTGTGTTTACAGGCGAACCGTCAACTGGCAACTTGCAGCAAGCTGCCAATTCGACTTTTATTATACCAAGATACATGGTTATGTGAATAGTCAACTGGCAACTGGCAGCCAGCTGACAATTCGACTTTTATTATACCAAGATACATGTTTATGTGAATTGTCAACTGGCAACTGGCAGCCAGCTGACAATTCAATGTAACTACCGAAATTGTGTTTACAGGCGAACCGTCAACTGGCAACTGGCAGCCAGCTGCCAATTCGACTTTTATTATACCTAGATACATGTTTATGTGAATTGTCAACTGGCAACTGGCAGCCAGCTGCTAATTCAAATATAACATAAGAAACTGTGTTTACAGGCGAACCGTCAACTGGCAACTGGCAGCCAGCTGCCAATTCGACTTTTATTATACCAAGATACATGGTTATGTGAATAGTCAACTGGCAACTGGCAGCCAGCTGACAATTCGACTTTTATTATACCTAGGTACATGTTTATGTGAATTGTCAACTGGCAACTGGCAGCCAGCTGACAATTCGCTATTAACATTTTAAAACAGAGTTGATCACGAATAGTCAACTGGCAACTGGCAGCCAGCTGCCGATTCAAAATTAACAAAAGAAACTGTGTTTACAGGCAAACCGTCAACTGGCAACTGGCAGCCAGCTGCCAATTCGACTTTTATCATAAATAGATACATATTCATGTGAATAGTCAACCGGCAACTGGCAGACAGCTGCCAATTCAAATATAGCATAAGAAACTGTGGAGAAACTATTATACCAAGATACATGTTTATGTGAATTGTCAACTGGCAACTGGCAGCCAGCTGACAATTCGCTATTAACATATTGAAATAGAGTTGATCACGAATAGTCAACTGGCAACTGGCAGCCAGCTGCCAATTCAAATATAGCATAAGAAACTGTGTTTACAGGCGAACCGTCAACTGGCAACTTGCAGCCAGCTGCCAATTCGACTTTTATTATACCAAAATACATGTTTATGTGAATTGTCAACTGGCAACTGGCAGCCAGCTGACAATTCGCTATTAACATATTAAAATAGAGTTGATCACGAATAGTCAACTGGCAACTGGCAGCCAGCTGCCAATTCAAATATAGCATAAGAAACTGTGTTTTCAGGCGAACCGTCAACTGGCAACTGGCAGCTAGCTGCCAATTCGACTTTTATTATACCAAGATACATGTTTATGTGAATTGTCAACTGGCAACTGGCAGCCAGCTGACAATTCAATGTAACTACCGAAATTGTGTTTACAGGCGAACCGTCAACTGGCAACTGGCAGCCAGCTGCCAATTCGACTTTTATTATACCTAGATACATGTTAATGTGAATTGTCAACTGGCAACTGGCAGCCAGCTGCTAATTCAAATATAACATAAGAAACTGTGTTTACAGGCGAACCGTCAACTGGCAACTGGCAGCCAGCTGCCAATTCGACTTTTATTATACCAAGATACATGGTTATGTGAATAGTCAACTGGCAACTGGCAGCCAGCTGACAATTCGACTTTTATTATACCTACAGCGTCATGCCATAAGTGAGTCAAGTTTTTTAATGGCGTCAACGTATTGACATGTGACACTGTTGTTTGTGTATTGATTTTTCTTGTGTTTTGACCTCGATTCCTCCAGAATGCACTCGATGACGTATTTTTGGTATTTTAAACTGTATTGCAAAGCAAATATGACGTGATTGTCTTAAAATTATGATGTCACTCTGCATTTTATAAAGATGGCGAAGCACCGGAAAGAGATGTCATCGGAAAAGAAAAGTGACATAATTAAATTGATTGGAAGTGGATTGCGGGCGAGAGATGTTGCCAGAAGGTTTGATTTGTCAGAATCTACAGTGTCTAAATTTTTGAAGCGATGGAGGGAGCGAGGGGATGTAGAAAATAGGCCTCGAAGTGGAAGGCCTGGTTTTGTATCTGGTCGGAGTGACAGGTCTCTTTCTCGAATCACAAACAGTAATAGGAGATTAAGTTTGAAAGAGATCACTGGTGAATTCAATAAATCGGCACCCCTGCCAGTATCTACAAGGACAGTGCAACGCAGATTGCACTTTTTAGGGTACACAAGGCGAACTGTGAGGAAACAGATTGGAATTCGCTAGGAAAACAGGAAGAAACGGGTGGCTTGGTGTAGAGGTAAGATAAACTGGACAACTGGAAGAAAGTGATCTTCTCCGATGAAATGATGATTATTATTAAGCCGGATGCAAGACAAAAGTTTGGCGAAAATCGTCCGAGACGTGGAGACCGGAGTGCCTTGGCTACGTCTCACAGGGTCCAAAGTCAACGGTAAAGGTTATGGTTTGGGGTTGCCTCACATATTATGGTGTTGGCACTCTTGCCTTTGTTGATGGCAACATAAACTCAGATAAGTACACTGACACACTGGATGAGAATCTGTGGCCAGTAGTTGCAAAACATTTCAGCGATAGACCATGGGTGTTCCAAGATGACAACGCTCCATGTCATAGGTCCCGGCACTCGGAGAATTGGATCCACAGAAACAATATTCTACAACTGAGCTGGCCTGCACGATCACCTGATCTATCTCCAATCGAAAATATCTGGCAATTCATGAAGAACATAATTAAAAACAGACTTTACCTAATACTAAATGTAAAGGATCTAAAAGCCCAGCTTATACGTGCTTGGGAGGAAGTCCCTTTATTCTACATTCACAAACTTTATCACAGTTTGCCCCGAAGATGTAGACAGGTGATTATCCAGAAAGGAGGAATCACAAAATATTAACCCTCAAAGTCGTCATTTACAGGTAAGATCTCAGTTTATGTTCATGGGTTTGTTATTGTTTTGACGTTCCGCCATTAAAAAACTTGACTCACTTATGGCATGACGCTGTAGGTACATGTTTATGTGAATTGTCAACTGGCAACTGGCAGCCAGCTGACAATTCGCTATTAACATTTCAAAACAGAGTTGATCACGAATTGTCAACTGGCAACTGGCAGCCAGCTGCCGATTCAAAATTAACAAAAGAAACTGTGTTTACAGGCAAACCGTCAACTGGCAACTGGCAGCCAGCTGCCAATTCGACTTTTATCATAAATAGATACATATTCATGTGAATAGTCAACTGGCAACTGGCAGACAGCTGCCAATTCAAATATAGCATAAGAAACTGTGGAGAAACTATTATACCAAGATACATGTTTATGTGAATTGTCAACTGGCAACTGGCAGCCAGCTGACAATTCGATATTAACATATTGAAATAGAGTTGATCACGAATAGTCAACTGGCAACTGGCAGCCAGCTGCCAATTCAAATATAGCATAAGAAACTGTGTTTACAGGCGAACCGTCAACTGGTAACTGGCAGCCAGCTGCCAATTCGTTTTTTATTATACCAAGATATATGTTTATGTGAATTGTCAACTGGCAACTGGCAGCCAGCTGACAATTCAATGTAACTTCCGAAATTGTGTTTACAGGCGAACCGTCAACTGGCAAATGGCAGCCAGCTGCCAATTCGACTTTTATTATACCTAGATATATGTTTATGTGAATTGTCAACTGGCAACTGCAGCCAGCTACCAATTCAAATATAACATAAGAAACTGTGTTTACAGGCGAACCGTCAACTTGCAACTGGCAGCCAGCTGCCAATTCGACTCTTATTATACCAAGATACATGTTTATGTGAATTGTCAACTGGCAACTGGCAGCCAGCTGACAATTCGCTATTAACATATTAAAACAGAGTTGATCACGAATAGTCAACTGGCAACTGGCAGCCAGCTGCCAATTCAAATATAGCATAAGAAACTGTGTTTACAGGCGAACCGTCAACTGGCAACTGGCAGCCAGCTGCCAATTCGACTTTTATTATACCAAGATACATGTTTATGTGAAATGTCAACTGGCAACTGGCAGCCAGCTGACAATTCGCTATTAACATATTGAAATAGAGTTGATCACGAATAGTCAACTGGCAACTGGCAGCCAGCTGCCAATTCAAATATAGCATAAGAAATTGTGTTTACAGGCGAACCGTCAACTGGTAACTGGCAGCCAGCTGCCAATTCGTTTTTTTATTATACCAAGATATATGTTTATGTGAATTGTCAACTGGCAACTGGCAGCCAGCTGCCAATTCGACTTTTATTATACCAAGATACATGTTTATGTGAATTGTCAACTGGCAACTGGCAGCCAGCTGACAATTCGCTATTAACATATTGAAATAGAGTTGATCACGAATAGTCAACTGGCAACTGGCAGCCAGCTACCAATTCAAATATAGCATAAGAAATTGTGTTTACAGGCGAACCGTCAACTGGTAACTGGCAGCCAGCTGCCAATTCGTTTTTTTATTATACCAAGATACATGTTTATGTGAATTGTCAACTGGCAACTGGCAGCCAGCTGACAATTCAATGTAACTTCCGAAATTGTGTTTACAGGCGAACCGTCAACTGGCAACTGGCAGCCAGCTGCCAATTCGACTTTTATTATACCTAGATATATGTTTATGTGAATTTTCAACTGGCAACTGGCAGCCAGCTACCAATTCAAATATAGCATAAGAAACTGTGTTTACAGGCGAACCGTCAACTGGCAACTAGCAGCCAGCTGCCAATTCGACTCTTATTATACCAAGATACATGTTTATGTGAATAGTCAACTGGCAACTGGCAGCCAGCTGACAATTCAAATGTAACTTCCGAAATTGTGTTTACTGGCGAACCGTCAACTGGCAAATGGCAGCCAGCTGCCAATTCGACTTTTATTATACCTAGATACATGTTTATGTGAATTGTCAACTGGCAACTGGCAGTCAGCTGACAATTCGATATTAACATATTAAAACAGAGTTGATCACGAATAGTCAACTGGCAACTGGCAGCCAGCTGCCAATTCAAATATAGCATAAGAAACTGTGTTTACAGGCGAACCGTCAACTGGCAACTTGCAGCCAGCTGCCAATTCGACTTTTATTATACCAAGATACATGTTTATGTGAATTGTCAACTGGCAAATGGCAGCCAGCTGACAATTCGGTATTAACATATTAAAATAGAGTTGATCACGAATAGTCAACTGGCAACTGGCAGCCAGCTGCCAATTCAAATATAGCATAAGAAACTGTGTTTTCAGGCGAACCGTCAACTGGCAACTGGCAGCCAGCTGCCAATTCGACTTTTATTATACCAAGATACATGTTTATGTGAATTGTCAACTGGCAACTGGCAGCCAGCTGACAATTCGCTATTAACATATTGAAATAGAGTTGATCACGAATCGTCAACTGGCAACTGGCAGCCAGCTGCCAATTCAAATATAGCATAAGAAACTGTGTTTACAGGCGAACCGTCAATTGGCAACTGGCAGCCAGCTGCCAAAAAGTTACATTTGAATTGTCAGCTGGCTGCCAGCTGCCAGTTGACAATTCACATAAACATGTATCTTTGTATAATAAAAGTCGAATTGGCAGCTGGCTGCCAGTTGCCAGTTGACGGTTCGCCTGTAAACACAGTTTCGGAAGTTACATTTGAATTGTCAGCTGGCTGCCAGTTGCCAGTTGATTATTCACATAAACATGTATCTTGGTATAATAAAAGTCGAATTGGCAGCTGGCTGCCAGTTGCCAGTTGACGGTTCGCCTGAACATCAGAATTAAAGCTGTTTGACACTCGGTTAATAGTTTCACAAATGTTTAAAACGAATCAAAAGTTGGCAAAAATTGAAACTGATAAGATTGAGCAGACCTAGGCCTACTTTAACAGCATGATAAAGATTAGTACGTTCTTCCTTATCTGTGTCTCGCTGATCGACCTTTAACCCTTTCACTGCCAATGTCGTATAAATGCACCACGACAAATAGTGTTGTCCCAGATCAGACGCCGCCTTTTCAAGGGGACGTCTGATCAGGGACTTCACTTTTTGCCTCAATCTCTTTTTCAATATATGTGCTTTGTTCCTTTGAAATTTGCGTTTATTTATCTCATTTCCTTATTTTACTTGGATTGCAGACGACAACTAGAAATGTGGCACTGAAAGGGTTAACACTACAGGTGGAGACGGGAATTTTTGAGTAAGGTAGAAACTATAGAATCATAGTATTATCTATATTATATCATAAACAAACAGAGCAGACCCTGATTAGAAGGCTCCAACAGGAACCGTCTTATCTGGATCTACTATGTTTGCTGAGGTATAGAAAGACGTATTTAGTAAAACCAAGCGGTTGCTTAATGCAGGACAAACGTTATGCACAAAGTTCCTTATGGAGATTTCTGCATAACCTTTGTCCTGCATTAAGTTACCACCTGATTTAAAAGTCCAGACTTATACTTCTTTTGAGTGGTCGTATTAGCGAGACTTTGCTGTAAATGGCAGTAAACAAAAGCATCTCCGTCAGTTTTAAAAAATGGTTCATCTGACATTCCATTCCATTTTCCAAAAATCATGGTAAGAGTATCAAACAGTTAAGATCCTAATGAGCCTCATCTAAATTACAGTAAAACCTCTCTATAAAGACCACTAAATTACAGTAAACCTCTCTATAACGGCCACTTAATTACATCAAGTATTTTATGTTAAAAGCAGGTGGTTGCTTAAAGCAAGGTGAAAGTAAAACAGAACGTTCCTATAGGGGCGTTCTGTTTTACTTTCACCTTGCTTTAAGCAGCCACTTGCCCTTAAAACAAACTAATTAACACAATTTAGTGGCCGTTATAGAGAGGTTTTACTGTATACATTGTTTGTAAATGTAATCAGAAACAAATTGAAACAGTTATCATTTGGGCTTCTCTATCTACTGCATTTTAGTGACAACTTCGTCATTTTTAAACCGGAGGTCAACAATTAAGTTTGCTAAATACAAGCCCTAGTGCAACATTTACCCATCAAATATAAGTATAACATAAGTGGTGCTTGCAAATAAGGAAGCTTTTGAACTTACAAACACACCCTGATCAGAAGGCTCCTAATGGATACCTCTCATCTGTGTCTCCATTGTTTGCAAATGCCAGCACACTCTGTTCACGCATTTAACCCATTCCATCATATTGACGCCTTTTGACGCCTCTACAAAAGTCACTTGTTCAAACCATTGTGATAAATAGAGCATTTGCTTCTATATGAGCCAATTCTCTATTAATCACAATGGTTTCAAACTACAAAAATCTAAAAGTTTCCTTTTCTCCAGTTAGTGCTCCTTTTCGGTAGATTTATTCAAAGAGGTTGGATCTTAAAATAGCATATGAGGTAATGGGTTAAAGGGTTACCTTCAGCCCGATGAACCAGCTTTCGCCAAAAATATGAAGTCTTCTTCAGTCTTCAAGCCTTACCAAGGTCTATACTTATTCCAAATTCCAATACCTACTGAATATTCATGGACAAAACAACTATAACGAAATACTGAAGGTGGAACATTGCAGCCCTTTGAAAAAGTAAAGAAACAGACCTTTAAACTTCCACTAGCAAACAGAGTAGACCCTGATCAGACGGCTCCTAGTGAAGCCGTATGATCTAGGTCCATTCTGTTTGCAAACGCGTGAAAACGCGTTTATATGAAAAAATAGTTAAATTTAATATACATTTATCATGTATTTCATTTCAAAACCATGATCAGTCTCAAACAGCTTAAATTCTGATAAGATACCGAGTTACTTTGTATCTAATCTGGATCCAAACCGTTCGCAACGGTTATCGTTAACAAATACATGCAGTAAGTTTATACGCAATAATCTTATGCTTATCTTTCCACTGAAACAGTTGCCTCATTTGCAAAGGTAGTCATCTATCTCCAACAACAGTTTAAATGTTACGCTATGTACTATTTGGCGAAGTTTTCAAATTTTCTAAATTTCAAATTACGTTGATCCTGATAAGACTGTGAGTAAATCAGAACCTAAACTGTGTGTGTTTGTTTTTTCATAATCTAGAAGGATGTTTTGGATGGAGAGATACAGTAGAACCCCTCTAATGCAACCGCTTAATGAGTAAATATTAGTGTCTTTATAAGCAGGTGGTTGCTTAATGCAGGGTAAAAGTAATGCAGAAAGTTCCACTAGCACCCATAATTATACCTCTTTTAAATGGTCGCATTAGCGGGGTTTTACTTATTGATGTAGACATCACACTTTGTAAACACAGTTGATCCCCATCTGAGCCTATGCTTATAAAGCTTTTAGTTGAGTCTGAGTTCGTTCTCAAGTTTTTGATTGGTCAGATTTTAGCCTTTGGCTCAAATCTGACCAATCAAAAGCTTGACAACTTAAATCTGACCAATCAAAAGCTTGACAACGAACTCAGATTCAACTAAAAGCTTGATAAGCATGGACCCAGATCAGGAACCACTCTGTTTGCAAAGGCGTCCAAACGCGTATGTGTGATGCAAAGGGTTACTACAGGAACAAAATTTAATGTAGAAAGGAACCATGGGAGCTATTTGGATTACTGTATTCCTGCATTAAGGAGCCACTTGGTTTTAAAGAGACACTTACTTTTAAGCTTTATAAGCCATTCTTGTTTATTCATGAAGTTGACGCTTTAAGTTTTAGCTAATAGAGAGACATCGTGACGCCTATATAACAAAAAAACAAACAGAGTACACCAGTTTAACCCTTTCCCTGTTCTATGTTTATTCCAAATTTCAATACCTGCTGATTATCCATGGACAAAATACAGAAGGTGGAACAGTGTAGCCCTTTTAGGAAGTAAAGAAACAGATCTGTCAAATTCCACTAGCAAACAGTGCAGACCATGATCAGACGGCTTCTATAGGAACCATTTGATCTGAGTCAACTCTGTTTGCAAATGCAGGAAAACGCATTTATATGAAGGAAAGGGTTTGGAGCCGTCTTATTAGGATCTGATTATTTTGTTTATTGAACTACATGTATGTAGAACTGAGTTTATAATTTTTTAGCCGTGGCAAAATATCAGAATAATAATACACCATTATATAGAGTTGAATATATATCTAATATTCATAAAAGCATTATTTCGGACATATACATTAGTCAGATAATAAACAACGTGTTCCCTTTACCCTAACCCGGCTATATGCCACCTGGCCGCATTTGCAAACCAGCTTGGATCTAGACGAGACACCGAGTAACTCGGCGTTTATTCGGCGTCTCATCAGGATCCAAACTGTTTGACACTCGGCCAGTCGTTTGTCAAACGCTTGGCCGAATTGGAAGAAGTAAAACATGTACCAGATCCAAATTTGAGCAGATATTATTTTTTACTGTGGGGTAAGGGCTAACTCTTATCTTGCTGAAAAAAAGTGTCTGCCAAAATGCTGGCCTGTTGTTGTTTTTTTTACTTACTTCTGATTCGTTAAAGCGTGTGAGAAACTGTTGACCGAGTGTCAAACAGCTTGGATCCAGATGAGACGCCGAGTTACTCTGTATCTCATCTTGATCCAATCTGTTTGCAAATTCGAGTTAGATCGTGCTTAGCATGAAACGAGTTAAGCTAGTTTGCTGTAATCTAGCTGTAGTCAAGTAGCTGTAATCTAGCTGTAGTCAAGTACAGTAAAACCTCTCTTAACCGACAGTTAAATTTAGTATGAATATCGGTCTTGGAGACAGGTGGCAGCTTAATGCAGGGTGAAAGTCATGCAGAAAGCTCCTAGAGGAGCTTTCTGCATGACTTTCACCCTGCATTAAGCAGCCACCTGCCTAAAAGTATCTAAATTATTATCTACTAGAATTCCGGTTAAGAGAGGTTATACTGTAGCTGCAAACACTAGAGTCTCGTTAAAACAACTACAGTAAACAGCTCTAAACAGGACGTTAAATTTAGTATAAATATCGGTATTGGAGACAGGTGGTAGCTTAATAGTGGATGAACGTCATGCAGAAAAAATCTCCTCTTAGAGCTTTCTGTATAACTTTCACTCTGCGTTAAGGCCGTTTGAGGGAGGGCAAACGTGATACAGAAAGATACACTTTTGTCCCGCCTAAACACGAGTATCTCTAAAACATATAGCTCCTTATTCCCTCTAGGATCCCTCTAATCGGGATCCGCACTGTTTGCAAATGTCAGTACATGCATGCCCCCGCATTCAGAGGGTTAAACACAAGATGTATCTGCCTAAGAGCCGTGCTGTATAATGACATGCTACTGTTGCAGATGTAAATACAGTTGATATTGACCATAGTGACGATCTACATCGTTGGCAAAATGACGAAGTACCCTGACCTCACTGAGTGGCTTCTGTTAACCATTTCCATCATATAAATATGTTTTCATGCATTTGCAAGCAGAGTAGACCCAGAGCAGACGGTTCCCCTGATCAGGGTCTGCTGTGTTTGCTAATGGAATTATCTTCTTTTGTTTCTAAAATGGCTACAGTGTTCCACCTTCAATATTTCATTTTAACTACTTTGTCTATGAATATTGAGTTGGTATTGAAATTTGTACTGAATATAGAACAGGAAAACGGTTAACCAATTATTCGCGACCTGATCCGAATTTGCAAACAGCTTGGATCCAAATGGGACACCAGGAATCTCGGCGTCTCATCAGTGTCCAAATCTGTTTAACACCCGGACAATAGTTTTTCTAAAGCTTACACGAGTACATCCCGGCCCATGTATCATTTATATCCTTTGACAGCGACAACAGCAAACAGTGCAAACCCAGATCAGAAAGTCTTTGTTCGGATGGGTCCGTATTATTTGCTTAGCAATTTATTTTCTATAGGTCACGTCGACAACTAATTATTGCAGAAACAGCCCTCAAAAATATAAATATATTCCAATAATTCCAAAACTTTACTTCACATTGCTTGCTAATTGTGCATTTATTCACATAATCTCACAAATACAGTAAACCCTGTCTAAAGCGACCATGAAACGGTAGGTCTTCAACAGGTGCTTGCTTAACCCTTCGCTTGCTATTCACGTCAATATGCCTACCTGTAAATAGTGAAGACCCAGATGAGACAGCTCCTGCAGGAGCTGTCTAATCAGGGTCTGCACTATTTACAGATTGATTGTGCAACCAGTGCACTCCACAGCAGGGATTGCACAGCGAAATACTTGTACACAGTGAAGATATATGAAATTATACAACAAGGCATGGGTAAAGAAGGAGAAATGTATTTTAAAATTCAGCAAGAGATGGGTTAATACAAGACGACAGCTCTCTTTAAAGCTTTCCACATTACTTTTGCAATGTATTAATTTAATACCTGTATTGCAGACCCTCTCCTTCATATAAACGTGTTTTAACATTTGCAAACAGGGTAGACCCAAATCAGACGGTTCCTATAGGAGCCGTCTTATCAGGGTCTCCTCTGTTCGCTAGTGGAATTCGAAAGATGATTCTTTACATTCTAAAATGGCTACAATGTTCTATCTTTCATATTTTGCATTAACTCTTTTTGGCATGACTATTCAGTAGGTATTCAAATTTGGAGTAAATTTAGAACAGGGAAAGGGCTAATGGTCACATAAATGCCTTTCCCTTTTACAGGCTTTTCCAAACAGAGTAGTAGGCCTGAATAACAAATATCAAAGCATTATTATAATGTCAATGGCAACTTGAGTAGAGTTAACCCTTTTCTCCATAAACATGCCTTTACACATAGAATAGACCCATACAAGACGGTTCCTATAGCAGCTGTCTAATCAGGGTCTGCTCTGCTTGCTTTTTATATAATATACGATATGATTCCACCGTTTCTGCCATGGCAAACACTTCCCGTGTCCATGTGCCATAAAATATTAATCTAGTTAATAATTATGATGTCATAATTTGTTATATAGATATCCATGGAGTAAAGGGTTGAATAAATACGAAAACAATCTCACTGATCAGTGTTAATGTCAATCCACGGTTTTACTGTTCAAGCCAAGAATACAGAGTAAACGTATATCAAAGTTATATGTTATTACAATGGCAAAGAAACTGGCACGATCTAAATAAAACTATATAGAATATAACTCCTCATTGTCAATATCATTCCATGGTTGCTTAACCCTTTCCTTCATATAAACATGTTTTCACGCATATGCAAACAGAGAAGACCCAGATCAGGCGGCTCCTATAGGAACCATCTAATCAGTGTCTGCTCTGTTTGCTGATGGAATTTGATAAATCTGTTTCTTTACATTCTAAAATGGCTACAATGTTCCACCTTCCATATTTCATTATAACTATATTGTCCATGAATATTCAGTAGGTTTTGAAATTTGGAATAAACATAGAAAGGGCTGTCCCTTTCCTCCTAGATACGACTTTTTGCACATACGGAAGGACTGTAGACCCAGATCAGATGACTCTTACAGGAGCAGTCTGGCCAGGGTATCTTCTGTTTGCTTATTCTACAGGTAAAAACTTAATTCTCCATAATATCAGTATGCAACTGTTAGTTAATCAACATGTATGACGTCACTATTTCGTACATAGATATTCATGAGATAAAGGGTTACGACAAATGTTACTGCGCATAACAGTGTTGTGTATCAAGCAAGGCAGTATAGATGTGCAAACAACACATATCAAAGCAAAACATTATTACAAAATCAATGGCAAACTGTCACCGTTTAAATAAATATATAAAGACGTACATGTATATAAGAGAGAGAGAACATCGCTCCTCATCGCCGATGTTATTTCATGGTAGTCACTTTACCCTTTCCCTCATAGAAACGACGTTTGTCACGAATGCAAAAAGAGTAGATCCTACAGGAGCAGTCTGGTCAGAGTCTGTTCTGTTTGCTTTTTCTACAATTTCTATCATGATAAAAATCCTCTGTTCATAATGTCATTATAAAGAATTTAGTCAATTAACATACATGACGTCATTAATTCTTACATGAATATTCTTGAGGAAAAGGGTTAAGACGAATTTTACGGCAGATAATAATGTTTTGTGTCAAGCCAAGCAACATTGATAGATGTAAACAAACACAAGGCAATGCATTATTATAGTCAAACAACTAGGTCTAACGGGTCACGGGTTCGCAGAGTCCATTTATAAGGGAGATCAGCATTTCGGATATCCACGTGTCATTTATAAAAGACACTGTTTAGTTATAGGTATAAAGAATAAGCGCATTAGTTATCGGACATATAGCGTAGTGGATAAGTCGTAGGGCCATAAAGAAGTATATGATCGGCGAACATTTTATTAGGCACAGGTTCGAGTCTCGCATCAACCTAAAACATTTTTTTTTTGGCTAAAAATATTAAAGAAAGTCCCCTTAACAGCATTAGTTTTGTCGTGCATTAATAAGCCACTTGTACAAGACATTTGCTAAAACTTATATTGATATTCATATTTTAGCAGCGATTTATTATTGAAAATATGGCTATATAGAGTCTCGCTTTTCATTGCCTCTTTCCTTTCATGGTCGTTTAACCCTTTCGCTGCCAATGCAGGATCTGTGATTACCTATGCAAACAGTGTGGATCCGGATGAGACTCCGAGTAACTCGGCGTCTCATCAGGATCCAAATTGTTTGTTACTGTTACTATGTTTTTGAAACTAAAATGAAGAAAATCAAAAGAATGAAAATTTGTAGCAGACGACAAAGTTAGCAGACAACAGAGTTTGGCAGCGAAAGGGTTAAGAGTAGTTTCACTGCGTATAGCAGTACTGTTTGTTAAATCAAGCAATACATACTATATGTCTAAACAACACATATCAAAGCAATACATGAGTACAATATCAATGGCAAACAAACTAGTACCACGCTTTAAATAAATATAAGTTTATAGAGTTAATTCTTTTCTGCTTACTTGACAATCAAACCTTCAAATTTTACCTAATAAATATTCATGTAGTGATATAATGACATCATTAATACCAATTAAATGAATTTTCATAATGTGAAATGAAGAAAGAATACTGTATTTGGTAGAGCATAAACTGTAGAATCAGATCTTCCTTATTCCATGCACAAACAGATTAAACCCCATCAGGTCCAAAGGTAATAAAACCCTTTTGCCTGAGTCTGAGATCATTTTCAAGCATCTGATTGGTCAGATTTTGAGTTTACTCAGAATCTGACCAATCAGATACTTGAGAATGGTTTCAGTTTTTAATGCTTGCATTAGGTGTTAAAGGGCGTTGAGTAACAAACCTGGCCAAGACTAGAAGCGCTTGTTGGAGTTTTCTGATCTAGCTTTAATGATACAGATCTGATTCTCTAGTAGGTACTATGGCAATGTATGTCCTTACTTTACGTTTTATACAATAATTGATTAGTATTCATAATTGGTGGAGTCTTACATGAATATGCATCAAGTAAAAATTTAACATTACATACAGTAAAATCATCTAAAGCGACCACTTTATAAATAATTCTATCACACCTCGCGCACACATCTACATAAACAAAGAAGGGACGTATCTATGTTTGAATTCTCCATAAAACACTTACGCGCTGTAACAGCTTTAACGTGACGTAATAAGGCTTCGAAAATTCGTACGACAAGAAACGTAGTGCAAATTATAGTTAAATTGAAATGTTAGAATCGAAATAATAAATTTATACCAGTGTTTTATCGTGCAATCGAACACTGGTAGGAGTTGAGATGCGTAGTAATTAAATCACGAGGCGATAGGCCGAGGGATTTAATTATAAAGCATCTCAACGACTATCTTGCACGATAAAACAATGTTATGAATTTATAATTTCTGAAATCAAAGTTCTTTAAAATCATATGGTTGCTTAATACAGGAAGAAAGGTATCCAGAAAGCTCCTGTATGAGCTTTCTGCATAACTTTCGTCCTGCATTAAGCTACCTTACGCCCTTAATATTATACATGTTTGATTGGCTCCTTTTACTGTGCATTTGTCTCCTATACAAATACGTCATCTTCTTCCTCGTCATCGTCCTTTAACCGGTTGTCCAGCGTACTATCTATGTATGGTATACCTGATGCCATGCTCGCAGTCTTCCGAACCACGAAACCTGCTTTCGGATCTAAAGTCACATTTTCGTATTTGTTGTTCGATGACGACGTTCGCGTCCGTCGCCGTTCGGGTTTTTTCGGAGGACCTTTCGCATTCATCGGTGACTTTGCCGAGTTCTCGCTACTGACGCTGACTGTTACACTTGTGTTAACTATTTCAAACTCGGCGGTGCTGTCGATTACCCCGCGTTGAGAAACTGTGCTAAAACCACGGACAAATAGTCGTCGTAGACTTTCTCGTCGTGGACGAAACCTCCGAAACTTCCTGGAAGTAAAATTTGCTACAGTTTCTTTCGAGGATAGAAAAACACGCACATAATATATACATATAACTCATCGAGTAAAACGTCTTCGAGTCAGAGTCAGTACTATGAAGTGATTTAAAAACGTTTATTATTTAGAGATACAGTAGAACCCCTCTAATGCGACCACTTAATGAATAAACATGGCTGTCTTTGTAAGCTGGTAGTTGCTTAATGCAAGGCAAAAGTAATGCAGAAAGCTCCTAGAGGAGCTTTCTGCATTACTTTTGTCCTGCATTAAGCTACCACCTACATCTAGCACCCATAATTATACCTCTTTTGGGTGGTCGCATTAGCGGGGTTTAACTGTATTAGTAAGTTCCACACTATGAAGACAGTAAGCAAATGTTACATGATCGAGAACCGGCGACTCTGGCTGGATCCGTCTGATCAGAGTATGCTCTGTTTATCTATGGAATTATATAGACGACCCTACAGTTTCTGACATGGCCAAACATCACGTGTTCATGTACAGTTATAAACATTCATAATGATGATGTCATTATTTCTTACAATAACTATTGTTACTTTTGTTACTTATGAAGCAATATACAATAACAAGATTCCACAAAAGTATCGCGAATGGGCTGACTAATAATTGGACGATACAGTAAAACGCCGCTAATGCGACCATCTAAAAGAGGTATAATTATGGGTGCTAGATGCGGGTGGTAGCTTAATGTAGGACTTAAGTAATGCAGAAAGCTCCGAGCTTTCTGTATTACCTTCGTCCTGCATTAAGCAACAACCTGCTTATAAAGACATAAATGTGTATTCATTAAGTGGTCGCATTAGAGGGGTTCTACTGTATGTGTAAATGTGTTAGTCTATTCCCGTGACAAATGTGACATTGACGTCGTTATTCGGCCTTGGTTATTACTATTGCCACCTATTTTAGGTGGTAACTTAATGCAGGACAATAGTTATACAGAAAGCTCTTGTAGGATCCTTTTGTATTACGTTTGCCCTGCATTGATCCCTTCCTTCATATATTTAAACGTGTTTTCACGCATTTACAAACAGAGTAGACCCAGATCAGACGGCTACTATAGGAATAAATATTTCCTGAGTTGAATTATAAAGTACAAAATGAGAACAGTTAGTACATTCTTGTAGTAGAAGCTGTCCTATATAAGTGACCATTCATTTAAGGAGCAATGGCGTCTTAAAAAGCAGGTGGTGCTTATGCGGGGCGAAAATAAAGCAGAAACATCCAGTATCATTATTTTCGACCTGCATTAAGTCACCACCTTTCGTTACGACACAGAATTAGACATGTTTTAATGGTCGCTTATTTCAGGTTATATTGTATTCTTAAATACTGTATTGTTTTTACAGTGACTGTTTGAAATAAATAGGTCATTAGGACAGGCGGCAGCTTAAAGCAAGATGAAAGTGAAACAGAACGCTCCTATAGGAGCGTTCTGTTTCACTTTCACCTTGCTTTAAGCAGCCATCTGCCTTAAACACAAAATACTTGATGTGATTTAGTGGCCGTTATAGAGCGGTTTTACTGTATATACAGTCGAATACAAAATTGAATTCTTCTGAATAGCAATACTGGACACGGCCAACAGAGGCATCAAAAGTGTATACTTGTCCAATATAATTCAATATTGTACCCAACGATGTTAAATAATATACTATAATGTATACTATAATGTACGTTATAACTGCTAATCGGCCTTGTGAGAATAACCTGAGGATTTCCGAATGTGAAAATACAACTTACCCTCGCTTAAAGAGTAGAATAACAAGTACAACGACACAGATAAGAATGGCCGCGCCGACACCAATACCAATCCATATATACAAAGAAACTGCAAAATAATAAACAAATAATCATTAGAAAACGTTCATCAGTAGAAAAAATGGTCGGGGCTATCTCAAAGTGTGTCAATAAAAAACGGACCCATTTGACGTCTTTGTAAACAGAGTAGACCCGGACCAGACTGTAGGAGCCGAATGATTTGAATCTGCTTTGTTTTCTTGCGGAACTACATAAATCTGTTTCTAGTTCTGCCATGGCCAAAACAACTCGTGTATTGATATACCATTATACAAATGTAGCTCATGAATAGATATCGAATTTTTAATGTGTGTGAAGCTGGCTCAGCAATCAACCATCAACCATCAACATTCGTTTTTATATAAGGAAATCGAATGTTGATCTGGAATGTCGAGCTCGCCCATCAACATTCGTTTTTATATAAGGAAATCGAATGTTGATCTGGAATGTCCAGCTCGCCCATCAACATTCGTTTTAATATAGAGAAATCGAATGTTGATCTGGAATGTCCAGCTCGCCCATCAACATTCGTTTTTATATAAGGAATGTTGATCCGGAATGTCGAGCTCGCCCATCAACATTCGTTTTTATATAGGAAATCGAATGCTGATCTGGAATGTCGAGCTCGCCCATCAACATTCGTTTTTATATAAGGAAATCGAATGTTGATCTGGAATGTCGAGCTCGCCCATCAACATTCGTTTTTATATAGAGAAACCGAATGTTGATCTGGAATGTCGAGCTCGCCCATCAACATTCGTTTTTATATAGAGAAACCGAATGTTGAGCTGGAATGTTGAGCTCGCCCATCAACATTCGTTTTTATATAAGGAAATCGAATGTTGATCTGGAATGTCGAGCTCGCCCATCAACTTTCGTTTTTATATAAGGAAACCGAATGTTGATCTGGAATGTCGAGCTCGCCCATCAACATTCGTTTTTGTATAAGGAAACCGAATGTTGATCTGGAATGTTGAGCTCGCCCATCAACATTCGTTTTTATATAGAGAAACCGAATGTTGAGCTGGAATGTTGAGCTCGCCCATCAACATTCGTTTTTATATAAGGAAATCGAAAGTTGATCTGGAATGTCGAGCTCGCCCATCAACATTCGTTTTTATATAAGGAAACCGAATGTTGATCTGGAATGTCGAGCTCGCCCATCAACATTCGTTTTTATATAAGGAAATCGAATGTTGATCTGGAATGTTGAGCTCGCCCATCAACATTCGTTTTTATATAAGGAAATCGAAAGTTGATCTGGAATGTCGAGCTCGCCCATCAACATTCGTTTTTATATAAGGAAATCGAATGTTGATCTGGAATGTTGAGCTCGCCCATCAACATTCGTTTTTATATAAGGAAATCGAGAGTTGATCTGGAATGTCGAGCTCGCCCATCAACATTCGTTTTTATATAAGGAAACCGAATGTTGATCTGGAATGTTGAGCTCGCCCATCAACATTCGTTTTTTATATAAGGAAACCGAATGTTGATCTGGAATGTCGAGCTCGCCCAACAACATTCGTCTTTATATAAGGAAACCGAATGTCGATCTGGAATGTCGAGCTCACCCATCAACATTCGTTTTTATATAAGGAAATCGAATGTTGATCTGGAATGTCGAGCTCGCCCATCAACAGTCGCCATTATATAGGGAAACTGAATGTCGAACTGGAATGTCGAGCTCGCCCATCAACATTCGTTTTTATATAGAGAAACTGAATGTTGTGTTGGAATGACGAGCTCGCCCATCAACATTAGCCATTATATAGAGAAACTGAATGTCGAGCTGGACTGTTTAGCTCGCCCATCAACATTCGTTTTTATATAAGGAAACAGAATGCTAAGCTGGAATGTAAACTCCTCCATTCTACCATTGTAGCTATATAGAATTTCTCTTGCGGAATATCATACAATGTGAATAACACAACTGAATATGCCTGACATATGACAATACTATGCACCATTTTTTTTTATAAACATTTTTATTGGGAACCTTCCAAATACAATGGGTCCATAGCCATATTCATTAACATAATGAGTTCAAATTTAAAAGCTAATATTTAACTTAAGCAGCTGTAAAACATGTTCGTTAATCCATTGTAATATTTAAACTTCTTATAAACTGCAAAATCAAACATTACGTGTTATAAATATGAAATCACAATTGTCAATGCATGGTTCTCAAATTCATACTCAAAGTGTTACTGGTTATGGGCACTTGCGAATTGTCTTAATGGTCCTGTCACACTATAGCGTATGAGACGAACGTATGCATAGCGTATGAAAAACTGGTCATGCGCACAACTGTTGAGCGGATGAACCCGAAATTTCCCAACACTATCTTCGATGAACCTACTACCAGCGCATGTGTACCGTATATCTGGCGTATATGCAGCGCATGAGAATCGTATACGAGCGTGTGTCAACTTATGTCACCGTCAGTGTAGCGTATATCAGCGTATAACTAGCGTATGCGAGCATATGAGTAACATATTCTTACTGCATGTGAGCGCATGAGCAGCGTATGGATAGCCAGAAATAGGTTAAATACGTTAAATACGTTAGTCATTCGCCAGACATACGTTAAATTATGCCCATGTCACACTATAGCGTATGAGACGAACGTATGCATAGCGTGCGTATGAAATCCTGGGCATACGCACAACTTTTGAGCATATGAATCCGTAATTTTCGCCTCTATCTTCGATGAACGTATTAGCAGCGCGTGAATAGCGTATGCGTACCGTATATCTGGCGTATAGGCAACGCATGGGAAACGTATACGAGCATGTGTCAACCTATGTCACCGTCAATGTAGCGTATATCAGCCTATAAATAGCGTGTGTGAGCATATAAGTAACGTATTCTTACCTCATGTGAGCGCATAAATAGCGTATGGATAGCCAGAAATAGGTTAAAAACGTTAGTCGTTCGTCAGACATACGTTAAAATTACGTTACTGATACGCTATCCATATGATAGATTTACTGGCCGCCTTCATGCCACCGTATGTGAAACGTATTTGACCTAGTATACTTCATACGCTCGTATACGCTGAACTGCTTTGAACATGTTCAAAAATTAGTTTCGTTCTCTGCGTATGAGAACGTACACCGACATATGGCAGCTTATACAACGTATGCCTATACTACCCATAGCGTTTATCTGCGTATGCGAGCGTATGAGCATGTTTTCTCATACGTTCGCATACGTTCGTGCCATACGCTCTAGTGTGACACCACCTTTAGAATTGACTAAATGCCAAATTTACACATGCAGATGTAATAAAGAAGATATAAAGCATATTTTCAAGATACATGTATATTCCTAAAACGGAAAGTCGGTTTCTAAGAAGGGCTATCTTCAATAAAACGTCCTAGATAAAAATTTCATAGGACACAGATATGCCACATCTGATTATATAAATTAAGGCCTGCGGTTATTAAAATCAATATATGTATTTTAATGAATAGGCAGCAGTTACATACTAATACTTATCATGCCTAACTATCAAACATATATGTTTGACTTGAGTATGATCTTTAAAAATTCCTATACGCCAGACGCACATGTTCACATAAATTTATCAACAATCAATAGGTCAAACTTTGCATTACACAACAATATTACCATGATGACCCTGGTATCGTTCACAAGCCAATCATTGGAGAAAAATCAAGTGTATTTTTCTATAGAAATTTGGCTACCCATGTAGCTGGGCCTTATCTGACCCATGTGGACTTCAAGGTGACGTAATTTGCCATCTTGAAAGCTAAGAGCTTCCAGTTTCAGAGACATTTTCAACATTTTAGCTATATGTTCCTATAGAAAGTGGCAACCCCTCGGGTCCAATTTTTACACCATGGGCAAATTTTTTGTAGCGGACCTACAGATGATGCTATGTGCCAAAGATGAAAGCTGATAATCCTGTATATTCAGAGAAAAATATTTCCCTATATAATGGCGCATGTTGATGGGCGAGCTCGCCATTCCAGCACAACATTCGGTTTCTCTATATAAAATCGAATGTTGATGGGCGAGCTCGACATTCCAGATCAACATTCGGTTTCTCTATATAAAAACGAATGATGATGGGCGAGCTCGACATTCCAGATCAACATTCGGTTTCTCTATATAAAAACGAATGTTGATGGGCGAGCTCGACATTCCAGATCAACATTCGATTTCCTTATATAAAAATGAATGTTGATGGGCGAGCTCGACATTCCAGATCAACATTCGATTTCCTTATATAAAAGCGAATGTTGATGGGCGAGCTCGACATTTCAGATCAACATTCGGTTTCCTTATATAAAAACGAATGTTGATGGGCGAGCTAGACATTCCAGTTCAACATTCGGTTTCTCTATATAAAAACGAATGTTGATGGGCGAGCTCGACATTCCAGCTCAACATTCGGTTTCTCTATATAAAAACGAATGTTGATGGGCGAGCTCGACATTCCAGATCAACATTCGGTTTCTCTATATAAAAACGAATGTTGATGGGCGAGCTGGACATTCCAGATCAACATTCGGTTTCTCTATATAAAAACGAATGTTGATGGGCGAGCTCGACATTCCAGATCAACATTCGGTTTCCTTATATAAAAACGAATGTTGATGGGCGAGCTGGACATTCCGGATCAACATTCGGTTTCTCTATATAAAAACGAATGTTGATGGGCGAGCTCGACATTCCAGATCAACATTCGGTTTCTCTATATAAAAACGAATGTTGATGGGCGAGCTCGACATTCCAGATCTACATTCGATTTCCTTATATAAAAATGAATGTTGATGGGCGAGCTCGACATTCCAGATCAACATTCGATTTCCTTATATAAAAACGAATGTTGATGGGCGAGCTCGTCATTCCAGCTCAACATTCGGTTTCTCTATATAAAAACGAATGTTGATGGGCGAGCTGGACATTCCAGATCAACATTCGGTTTCTCTATATAAAAACGAATGTTGATGGGCGAGCTCGACATTCCAGATCAACATTCGATTTCCTTATATAAAAACGAATGTTGATGGGCGAGCTCGACATTCCAGATCAACATTCGATTTCCTTATATAAAAGTGAATGTTGATGGGCGAGCTCGACATTCCAAATCAACATTCGGTTTCCTTATATAAAAACGAATGTTGATGGGCGAGCTCGACATTCCAGCTCAACATTCGGTTTCTCTATATAAAATCGAATGTTGATGGGCGAGCTCGACATTCCAGATCAACATTCGATTTCCTTATATAAAAACGAATGTTGATGGGCGAGCTCGACATTCCAGATCAACATTCGGTTTCCTTATATAAAAAACGAATGTTGATGGTTGATGGTTGATTGCTGAGCCAGCTTCACACACATGAATTTTTATTGCTTACACCACGCTTAGTGATGTTGATATAAGGGTTAAAAGGAGTGCTAGGAAATGCAGGTGATATGCAGAGGTCCACATAAGATGAGTAAATGAAAACATTTTCAAGAATAACTTCTTATTTCAACATCAAACCTTATACTGTGACCACTGTTTTAGAATCGTCTCGAAGAGACGATTCGAAAGAGTGGTCACAGTATAGCGTTTGGTGGAGAAAGGACGAGTCTAGTATTTGGGTACGCACCTTTATCTGTAGCTCTCGATATATGTTCTATACGTCTACGCCAACCCCTGTCTTGTTGGTATCAAATAAGAGATCTAGACAATGTATACCATGAGTTCTGTAGCGACACAATTTGACTGGGGCAAACACGCTTTAATTTAATCATTTACTCTATAAATTTCTACGCCTTTGCAATCAGAGTAAACCAAAACCAAACGGCTCCTACAGGAGCAGCCTGATTTTGATCTACTCTGGTCAAGGTCTGCTATGTTTGCTGATACTATTATATACGTGATATGATTCAACAGTTTCTGCCACGGCTCAAATTTCCTGTGTTCGTGTAATATTATAACAATAAATCTAATGAGTATGGATGATGCCATTATTTTCACATGAACATTATAAAGAGTAAATGTTTAATCCATGCATTACATAACATTGTATTACGTATACAACATGGGTGAGTATCTGCTACGATTTGAACTCGCATTCGGGTCGGGTGCTATACCACTGACCTAACGAGACACACAATGTGAAATAGAGTTACACATTCCTTCTGTGTACAGTATAACCTCTCTTAACCGGAATTCTAGTAGATAATAATTTAGATACTTTTAGGCAGGTGGCTGCTTAATGCAGGGTGAAAGTCATGCAGAAAGCTCCTCTATGAGCTTTCTGCGTGACTTTCACCCTGCATTAAGCTGCCACCTGTCTCCAAGACCGATATTCATACTAAATGTAACTGCCGGTTAAGAGAGGTTTTACTGTATAAGGCATACTATACCAGTGGTAGTTCTCTAGTTATGAGCTATTACCAAACATTTTGATCGTTATCTTTTACCACTCGTATCCATGATATTTGCTGCCACGTTGGAAACTAAAATTCGCACAAATACAGTTGAACTTTGGTATTTCGAGCTCGGATAACTCGAAATAAAAAGTTCAGTCGTATTTCGAGCTCGGATAACTCGAAGTAAAAGTTCAGTCGCTCCAAAATTTATGATACAGACTTGTTATATATAATGTACCATTACGCACATCTAGAAACACATGTGACAACTAACCTTTAGCCTGCTATGGGCGGATGAGTAAATACCTTTGCAAAGAGTTTGGATCCAGATGAGACGCCGAGTAACTCGGCGTCTCATCAGGATCTAAACAGTTTGACATCCTGATTGCATTTTTGGTACACAAATTGATCATAGCTTGATATCTAAACATGTAGTTAGTGAAAAAATCTGCAAAAATAATTTGCTCATCAGGCTAATGGTTAATGCAGGGCGAAAATAATGAAACTATCGGCATTACTTTAGACTTGCATTAAACCGTGAACTTGAGAATGTGTTCGGATTAGAAAGCCTTTATGTTATCTAGAAGTAATTTGTATGGTCACTCGAAATGCGAGATATCGAAGTTCAGCTGTAGAATAAACTAGACTTAAGATGTCGCTTAAGCTAGGTCTACACTCTTTGCAATCTGCTAGTATAAATATTTGTTTTCATACATTGATACTATAAATAAACAAATACTTACAATTAGAGTGAGCTCTATCCGAGGAATTCGAATGATGTGAGTGGTCGCCTGGCTCTAAAATATAACATTGTTCAATCATGTTATGTTGCAACATACAATAAACTACCGTTTCTTCTACCAGTATACATTCTTGCTATTGTTACTGCTAGTGTTTACATTAATGCTATTGCTACTACTACTACTACTACTACTACTACTACTACTACTACTACTACTGCAACTATTACTACTGCTTGGTATTGGTAGAAACTGTAGTCAGATCTGTTATAATGTCATAAGCAAACAGGGCAAACCTTAATCCAACGGCTATTACATATACCATCTGATCTTGATCTACTCTGTTTGCGAAACGTGAAAAAGCGTTTGTATGAAGAAAAGGGTTAACTAGATCTCGTAATAGACAGTCCTGGATGGAGTCATTAGAAGCAGGTTGCAGTTCAATGTAAGACAAAATTAGTACAGATAGCTTCGTCTTTTTTAAGCGTTCTGCTTTAGTTTCCCATTTGCATAAACCCTTTACTTCGTGAATATCCATGTAGGAAATAATACTGTAAAACCCCTCTAATGCGACCACCAAAAATGGGCATACTTCTGAGGGACAGAGGCAGGTGGTGGATTAATGCATTAAGCTACCACCTACTTTAAATGACACCAGTGGGAGTTAATTAAGTGGTCGAATTAGTGGGGACTTATTGTAATTACTGCATGAATATCTTTCATATTAATTGTTAATGGTATTTAGCAAGGAATGTTTTGGTCAAGGCAGAGGCTATAGAATCATACCTATATTTAATTTATAAGCAAGAGACGGTACCTATAGGAACCGTCGGATATGGGTCTGTTCTGTGTGAAAATGCTTAAAAAGGCGTCTACTACCGAGAAAAAGGTTAATGATACCATGTGTTTCAAGCATTATCATACAGAGCTTGACGTGGCTGGAGTTTGCAAACAGCGTTGATCTAGATGAGAGCAACTCGGTGTCCTTTTAAGATTCAATTTGCTTAAATCTCAGTCAACATATTCTTAAAAGCCGGAACGAACCGGAAGTAAATGTAAGTAAAAACTGCTCTAGATCGGGATTTGATCAAACATCATTTTTAGCTCGTCTGATTTAACCCTTTACTCTATGAAATCACGAGCTATTGTCGTAACTCCGGCGTCCGCGTCGTCGTTGTCGTCGTCGTCGTTGTCGTCGTCGTTTTCGTCGTCATCGTCCGAAATCTTAACATTGACCATAACTTCTTCAATTTTTCATTTTCAACCTTCATTTTTGGTATGCATGTTCATCTTGACAATGACGACAGACGAGCGTTGTATCCGCTTGTGGTGCTCTTGTTAGAGTTAACCCTTTCCTTCATGCATTCGTGTTTTCGCGCATTTGCAAACAGAATAGACCCAAACCACACGGCTCCTATCAGGATCTGCTCTGTTTGCCAATGGAATTTGAAAGATCTGTTTCTTTACTTTCCAAAATAGCTGCTGTTCCATCTTCCATATTTCCTTATAACTATTTTGTCCATTAATATTCAGTAGGTATTGCAATTTGGAATAAAGAATGAATTGGGAAAGGGTTAAAAGAGAACAGAGTAAAAGATCGGCAATTAGACACATTTTGAGCGGCCTCTTTATAACTGGTTCACTCCTTCGAATGCTCGAAACAAGTTTAGTGGCGGAGCTCTCTCGTCAGCGTCTGCATTGTTCGTCACTCAGATCCACTAGTAAACTAAACCATGTTACACTGAATGGACTCTATTGACAAACGATGTTGATTATTCCACTTTGAAAATATACATGTAGCATTCAAACGCGAAGTGTTATAGCACCGGACATAACAATGTACAGTCCCGGATACGAGACAGTGCGGCGGTCAGCTGGATAGCATTTAGATTGCCATCTTCGTCTAGACCCAGATACAACAGAGAATACAGTAAAAACCTTTCCGGATTTTTTAGTAAAAAGTTAGATATTTCAGGCAGGTGGTTGTTTAATGCAGGATGGATGTCATAAAGAAAACTCCCAGAGGAGCTGTATAACTTTCACCCTGCATTAACCCTTTCCCTGTTATCTGTTTATTTCAAATTTCAATACCGTACTGAATATTTATGGACAAAATAGTTATAATGAAATATGGAAGGTAGAACATTGTAGCCATTTTAGAAAATAAAGGAACAGATCTATCAAATTCCATTAGCAAACAGAACAGACCCTGATCAGACATTGCTACTAATTTGAATGTCCTGTTTAGAGGGGTTTACTGCATTTCGGGTGTGTCAAAGAAATCCAAACTGTAAGACATTCTAGTTGCACGTTTTGCATATAATCATTTGAATACATTTGAACTTCAATATCTTGAACTCGGATAACTCGAATTTCGGGATAACTCGAAGTAAAATCCCGGTCCTTCCAAAATTAACAATACAGATTATTTTTTTCTAAAATGTATCACTTCGCATATCTCGAAACACATGTGACAGTTTAATGCAGGTCGAAAGTAATGCTGAAAGGTCCTGAATGAATGTTCCATCACAGTTAAGCGATATTGTCAGTCAATTTTAACCCTTAGCCTAGTGTTGGCGGATGAGTGATAGCTTATGCAATCAGTCTGGATCCAGATGAGACGCCGAGTAACTCGGCGTCTCATCAGGATCCAAACTGTTTGACACACTGACAGCATTTTGGTAGACTAACTGATTACAGCTAGCGTTTTGAAAATGTAGTAGGTAAAAAGTTACGTAAAAATAATTTGCTAAGCATGCTAAAGGTTAAACAGGGATACAGAAAATGTGCGCACTGATCTGTTAATATTTTTTACATGTACAGTAAAACCTCGATTATCCGAACACTAAAATACGTATTATCATCGATTTATAAGACAGGTGGCAGCTTAATGCATGGTGAAAGTCATGCAGAAAGCTCCTAGAGGAGCTTTCTGCATGACTTTCATCATGCATTAAGCAGCCACCTGCCTAAAAGGGTCTAAATTCGTTTATAACGAAAATTCGAATAATCGAGATTTTACTGTATTTCTCAGCCAAATTCTGTCTTGCTGCAACTTTTTCTATATTTATTCCAAATTCCGATACCTACTGAACATCCATAGACAAAATAGTTATAATGAAATATGGAAGGTGGAATATTGTAGCCATTTTAGTAAGCAATCAAACAGAGCTATCAAATTCCATTAGAAAACAGATCAGAACCTGACCAGACGTAGGAGCCGTCTGATATGGGTCTACTCTGTTTGCCAAGGCCTAGAAAGGCGTATTTATGGGGGATCGACTTAATTACTTCTAAATAGGCGTCTTATCTATAGCCTGCATGTAGTATATCAGAGAATACTTTGCAGGAAGACAGTGTCAATCCTCTGATCTGGGTCTACACTGTTTGCAAATGCCCGAACTCTCGATTTCCGCCTTCAAATGGTGATGACAGATGACTGATGACAGAAGAATTCTACTCAAGGAAGTGAGGCGAGCGACTGCTGCTGCAGACGACAGTTATTTCATCAGGTTTAAGAGTGAAGTGCATAGCAATTACATGTACGTAATAACAATGGACAAGGAGGACCACACGACACAGGCTAATGCGTGCGGGCGCCATCTGTTAAACCAAAAAAAAAAAGATAAATGTGAACAAAAATCACTTAATGGTTATGGGAAAGAGTTAGGGGGTCAAAATACGGACAGCAATTAGATTTGAAGCAATGCTTTCAGAATTACTTTCGAACTGCATTAAGCTGTCACATGTGTTTCTAGATATACGTAGTGATACGTATTAGAACAAATCTGTATTGTACATTGTGGAAGGAACGAACTTTTACTTCGAGCTATCCCGAAATTTAGTTCTATTTCGAGATATCGGAGTTCAAGGTACTTGCAAAAGTCACTACAAATTGGAACATAATGTTAAACCTTTCCATGTTCAATATGCATGCAATAAGCAATGTTGTCATGGATATTTAATATCTGCATTTTTATACTAGCATACATATACAGGAACGTTCGTTATTGGTAGAGACCGTAGCGACGGATCTATAATAAATTAATAAGCAAACAGAGCAGACCCTGATCAGATGGCTTCTATAGGAGTCATCTGATCTGGGTCTACTCTGTTTACAAATGCCTGAAGATGCGTCTATATGAGGGAAAGAGTTAAAAAAGTTAATAATATGATTAGATGAGCAATGTTTAGACTGTATACAGATAATCATTTCAGTTAATTCTAAACTTCATGAATATTCGTGTAAAAATAATGATGCCATGAATATGAATTAGCCGAATTTTTGTCATGGCATCATAAGAACATAGACATTTCCGACCATAGAAGGAACTGTATACTCACATCCATATTATTTCATATGCAAGCAGAATAAAACCTCATCAAACGGCTCCAACCAGAGCTGTCTGATCATGGTCTATTCTGTATGCAAATATTTTAACCCTTTACTCTATGAATATTCATGTAAGAAAATAATGACACCATGAATATTAATTACATTGATATCTATAATGGCACATGCGCGGGAATATTTGGCCATGGCAAAAACCGTAGAGCCATATCTTTATTAGTTCATAAGTCAACAGAGCAAGCCCTGATCAGACGGCTCCTATAGGAGCCGTCTGATCTGGGTTTACTCTGTTTGCAATGCGTAAACAGGCGTATTTATGGAGTAAATGGTTAGTAGGAGTTTCTATGAAGTAAAGAAATCCGCTCACCATTGTTTACTGTCGAACTGTCATTGCTAACACCATCCATGACTACAGAACAACGAAGTTTAACTCTCTGGTTTAAAAACCGGAACGTGTATTTGTAATTTAACCACAGTGGATTCGTTATTGACCATTTCTATCGCCATTCCCTAAATTTCTACACTATATATTATATTCCTTATTGTGTAATGGTGGCGCTGGTACCCCTAAACAGCATCTTTATATGTATAACTAACGCACGAAAAAGTGGATCGGAGCAGGGAAACAAATACTGTTGTTGCCATTATCCAAGTGACGTAGTTTCCGGTTGTAACCATGTTGTTGCTAAAATTTGATCGCATACAGACCTATAGATATCCTAAATGTTTTACCGGAAGAATTTGCAACATGGTCAAATAATGCATTCCTATCAAAGGACAGACCAGATAGATATATATGTTTTGGTACGCTGCAGTTCTATAGATAGGGAAAATCACTGCACGCTAAAGGTCTATCCTATGTACTTAGAGTCCGGAAGTTCTTTGTATCCTGTTCCTATGTAACGGAGGTCAACACTCGATGAGGAAAAGCGAAACTATTTTACTTAACAGTGAAATCGCATCAATTGTGAAGTGCAACTGCTTTATGGAAATCATTACAATGTTATACAGTTTTGTTATACAACATATAAAAAACATTGGGGTATAATTAGCATTTTGGATTTCAGTTTCGTTTTAACAAAGAATCGAATTTGTCCGTGTATTTGAAAGTGTGTCAGGTGTATTTGACGGATAAACCGTCCGTACGTTCAGTCTGTAGAGGGGTTTATTTCCTATCCGGAGGTTTCTGGCTCGTTCTCCTGACGGGTCATACCGTCAACTTTAAAACCCGTACTCATGTCGCTCTTACTTATGCCCAAAATATTAGGATAGTGTTTGGCTAGTTGTCGCGATGCTGGGAATGTGCGACTAGGGGTAGGTTGAAATACCATTTTGTATTAGTGCATTACAAAGGAAACGATAAAGAATCACGGAGCCCACAGAGTACTAGTTCGTATCCAAAGCCCCTGTCCAGACGCACAATAACCTTGACAAAATACGAGTGTTAGTGAAAGTGCGGGAACCGAGTATATAAACCCCTTGTAAACAGTGTAGACCCAGATTAAAGGGTTCCCGTGATACCCATCAACCATAGGTTTAAGTCCTTACCCGTCATGTACCAATGTACAGTAAAACGGCCACTACATTACATCAAGTATTTTGTGTTAAAGGCAGGTGACTGCTTAAAGCAAGGAGAAAGGAAAACAGAACGCTCCTATAGGAGCGTTCTGTTTTACTTTCACCTTGCTTTAAGTAGCCACCTGCCCTAGATACCAACTAATTAACACAATTTATTGACCGTTATAGAGAGGTTTTACTGTAATCTCAAAGTCAGGCGTTACACAACCCAGATGTCCCCACCAATTCAAGGTCTAGTCGTCCGACATGACAGCATGCGACCTCACGTTGCACGTTTTACAGACCAGCAACATTAACGAACACACCCGGGATTACCTTGGGCGACGGTTACGTTAACGCTTGAAAAACCTGCGTGCAGCGACCAGAACAAGGCAAGGTTTTCGTAAAACCTTAAAACAATTTGCTTCTAAAATGATACTAGATCTGGCATTACGTCACTATGTGCATCGAAGAGGTTTCAACACTTTCCTTCATATTATTCTTCTTCTTATTATTATACCACATTTATATAGCGCTCTTTTCACACCGGATATGTGCGTTCAAAAGCGCTTCACATGGATGAAATCACTAACCGGAACGAACCGCATGATTATCTATCCATGCAATGAACGATATACAGTAGATATACAATATATATGAAATCATTTGAAAAATCATGGAACCACACGATTGTCTATCCGGTCAATGAAATATATGCAGAAGATATACAATAGATAGATATATAAACGCCTTTTCACCCATTTGCAAGCAGAGTAGACCCAGATCAGATGGCTCCTATAGGGGCCATCTGATCAGGGTCTGCCCTGTTTGCTTTTGATAAAGTATAGATATGATTCTATACGAAAGTATTAACAGTGGCGATAAACAAATAAAAGGGAGTGTTTTGGAAACAGCTCGACTCATCGCAACTATGGTGATATTGTGTAGAAATAAATGTTTGAAAAGACTCACAGCTGTATTCGCGATTTGTATTGACGATTTGAGTTTTTGGCCCGAACTAAAGCAATTTCTTTGCCTATTTTCCTGCCATTTTTTATCTCATATTCTATCACGACTCTGAACCTACGGCATATAAACAAAGAATACCGAGAAACATGCTTTAATACGTGATGCAAGCGCGGCATTTCGATCGGCTGTTCCATTTTCCACACACGCGAAATTTATGTTTCTATCTGTTCCATGTTCAAACCACACCGTCAAATGTAATTTCACATTTCGAAATCTGTAAACACGATAGCTCTGACATGGATGTGTACAGACATGATGTACATGGTATTGTTGTTCGCTTCAATGTGAAAGCTGAAGCATTTTTGACTTGGAATTGTTGTTTTTTGTTCAGATTTGGCCCTTTACTCGTACATCATGGGTGAAAGTCGTGTAGAGTGAATGTAACAGCAAAAATGGCGTAGCCACGGACAACGCTTCAGGTTTTGCCGTATTCTCCGGAAAAAATATTTTTATTAAAAAAGTCGTGTTAGAATCTAAATAACAAATTCGTAGCTGTGCATTGTCGCGCATTAGATCACATTTAATCGTTGAGATTTGGGTAATTAGAACAATCGGCTTAAATGTCTCGTGATCTAATGACTCCATATTTCAACTCCTAACTGTGATCTAATACGCGGCAATGCACAGCTACGAATTTGTTATTACTTAAGTAAACCCAGTGGCTACATAAAATGTTATTCTCTGATATTACAGTGCACCGCATGTATACAGGGCATAGATAGAGATACATGTAGTGACAGAAACCCTGTCCTGAAGAATACTGTGAATATATTGTTTTAACCCTTTACTCCATGAATATTCATGTAAGAAATAATGACGTCAAGAATATTAAATCAATTGTTATAATGACACGTACATGGACACGTGTGTGGTTGACAATGGCAGAAACTGTAGAATCAGATCTATATTATAGTATAGCAAACAGAGCAGACCCAGAACAGACGGCTCCTACAGGGGCTGTCTGATTTGGTTCTACTCCGTTTGCAAATGCGTGAAAAGGCATTTGTATGAGGGCAAGGGTTAGATATATAGAATCTATATATAGAATCGAGCATCCAAGTTCAAACCGATCAACGAATAATGTCACCGTAATGAACACAAGATATATGTGGATGGTATCAGTATATCAGACATTTTGTCTACGTGCATTAAAGACTGTGGTTGATGAAAGGCACAAAAAAGAGACTACCATGTTTTGTTACTTTAGGACGTTCAGTACCTTAACCCTTTCCCTGATATAAACGTGTTTTCGCTCATTTGCAAACAGAGTAGACCCAGATCGGACGGCTCCTAAAAGGAGCCGTCTGATCAGGTTCTGCTCTGTTTGCTAATAGAATTTGATAGATCTGTTTCTTTGCTTTCTAAAATGTCTACAATGCCCCACCTTCCATATTTCTTTACAACTATTTTGTTAATGTATATTCAGTAGGTATCAACATTTGGAATAAACATAGAACAGGGAAAAGGTTAACGACAAGCGATTGAAGAATGGTTCCTATATTTTTCAATATCGGGTTACTGTATGGGCTATCAAATTTTGAAGAGTGAAGTGATATGACGTATTGATCCGATAAAACGTTTTGACCAGGCGAAATTACATCCCTTTGAATACCGAACACCAGTGTAGACACATACGAGAGGGTTCGTAGAGGTTCAGGATCTATACTGTGTGTTTGTCATTCGAAATTATCTCGCAAATTATAAACGTTCACTCACAACGGATATTACCATTAAGCAATTGTAATTACCAGTTTGCGTGTGTGCGTGTGTGCATGGGTGAGTGCTCGTGTACGTGCGTGCTCATGTGCGTGTATGTGTGCTAGTATACGTGTGCGAGATGTGCTATGCTACACGTGTATGTTCTAATATATACAGCGGACAATTGAGGTTGATTATAAAACTACTTGTACTTGGCCTGGGGTGGTATTACGTACAGTGTCACATGCATGTAAAACACGACCTGCTTGAAACGAAGACACCTTGAGATGAATACATTAAGTTCAATAACGTGTACTTGAGATTCACTGTCTGCTGATTTTTATGATGATATCTATAAATGGTTGGTATAAGTACACACCAATGACAGTGTCAACCGTTGTATAATAGAAAAACGGACGACACTCGATACGTTTCATAACATACTCCAGTGAATGTATGATATTTGCAGTTGCATAGGTAACGCTCTCTAACCCTCCTCATGCTTGTCGAGGCATGACTCGCAGTTACAAACAGTTTAGGTCCAGATGAGACCGAGTAACTCGGTGTCTCATCAGTATCCATGCTTATTAAAACTTTTTAGTTTCAGTCTGAGTTCGTTCTTAAGTTTTTGATTGGGCAGATTTGAGCCTTTGGCTCAAATCTGACCAATCAAAAGATTGAGAACAAACCCAGACTGAAACTCTGTCAGTAGATTCTCAAAAGCTGGAATGAATTTATCGATGCATTTCATAACATACTGACTGTATGATTTTTGCACCCTCTAACCCTTCTCATGCTTGTCGAGACATGACTCACAGTTGCAAACAGTTTGGGCCCAGATGAAACCGAGTAACCATGCTTATAAAACTTTTTAGTTGAGTCTGAGTTCGTTCTCAAGTTTTTGATTGGTCAGACAAAAGCTTGAGAACAAACTCAAGCTGAGACTCTGTCAGTAGATTCTCAAAAGCTGGAATGAATCGGAAATCAGTAAAAAGTACTAAAACGTCCAGTAGATCTGAGTTTTAGCAGGTATCATTTCAGCATGAGAAGAAAATCAGTAAAACAGTTCAGTAGATCCAGAGCTACGGCTAAAGGTACGTACCCAAATACTAAAATCGTCATTTCTCCGCCAAACTATATACTGTGACCACTCTTTAGAATTGTTTCTTCGAGTGGTCACAGTATAGGATTTGGTGCAGAAGTAAAGGAGTCATTCCTGAAAACGTTTGAATTTACGCATCTCATCTGAACCTCTAGTAAAGCGACGTTTGATATTATTTTAGCATGAGAAGGACTAATGTACTTGATCTTTTGATTTGTCTCATGATAAAATGGTATTCTTTTCGTTTTCACAATGAAACCTTTTAAAACAAATATTCAATTTCGTTTTTCATTGATGAATATTCTTCCATGAACATGTCACTGGCATCAGAAAAATAAAATGTGTGTGCATTCAAATATATTCCAACTACATGTAATACAAAAAGGCTGACAGTTAGGCCAAGAAAGAGTCTTTTATCAACACTTCACGCCTATGAGGTAATGGTTTAAACCACATACACCATGAACATAGGACTCTGTTAATGACATCGTGACTATTAATTAGATTGATTGTATAATAACATATGGACGCAGAAATGTTTGGCCATTGCAGAAATTGTATAATCATATCTATATAATACAATAAGCAAACAGAGCAGACCCAGATCAGACGGCTCCCACAGGAGCCGTCTGATCTGGGTCTACTCTGTTCGCAAAGACGTAGAAGGGCATATTTATGGAGTAAATGTTTAATGCAGGGGCACATATAATACAGAAAGACGTTGTCCTGCGTTAATACCAGTTTTAAATACTTCTTAAGAGGTACCGTGTTAGCTGGGCTTAATTGCACATTTATATATTCCCATCCTATCGACCCTATCTCGGCTCGTTGGGCGATGTTGTCTCTACAAGACATACATGAAGATAAGCTAATGAAAATTTATTATATCACTTTATAAAGTTGCGTTTCAAATTTGCTGTAATTTTGTTCTCATTTCCAGCCATTTCTGTTGGTAAGGTCTAGTTACTGCTGACCAGTTCCTTTGACGTGACCTTTAAGTTCATGTTGTTACAGTGAATTTAGTTTCTCATCTATATTTTCTTTTTAAAATTGACTGTGACAGGATTTCCATTCTATAGTTGCATTACAATTTAGTATGTCAATCGGGGTTTCATTAATAATATTCTTTGATTAAGTTTTAAAAAAGACTGAGAATTTATTTCATTGTTGACATTATTCGCTTAATTAAACAACAGCACTATATCTGCTAATTATGTCTCTTGTTAAAATGTAATGTACAAATGCGTTCCAATCTAAAAAGTTGACTAATTCTATGTATTTATAAAACTTTAAGATAGCGTGTCTGTAAAGTTAAACTGATTTTAGAGTTATGTAAGTGGTTTAAAATTGTAGTTTGCTTAACCCTACCAATCATGACTGTCAAAATGGAATAGCCAAACAGTGTTAAACTATTGACGCCAATCGGTATGAAAGACTTAAACGTACTAGAGTATGTTGGCTGACAAACAATGCATACCCTGAACTGAATGCTCTTCTAGGAGTCCTCTCATCTGGTTCTCACTGTTTACAAATGACAGTGTATGTTTCTCTCGGGTTGAAAGAAAAATAGCAGGGTATGAAAATAATTTCCGAACAAAACCGTTAAATAGAGAACGTATCGATGTCGCCTATAAAACGGTTCTAAACGACTTTCTGTTACTATAATTTAGCTATTTAGTCGTATATACATGTGCAGTAAAATCCCTCTAATGCGACCACCTAAAAGAGATATAATTCTGGGTTGTATAAACAGGTGGTAGCTTAATGCAGGACAAAAATATTGCAGAAAGTTCCTAGAGGAGCTTCCTGCATTACTTTTGTCATGCATTAAGCAACTACCTGCTTATAAAGACAGATATGTTTATTCATTAAGTGGTCGCATTAGAGGGGTTCTTTAAGGACTATTGACAGTATGATTTGGTACCGGCAGCTGTTAGTGCCTGTGCTGTGAACTGTCGCATTGACAGAAGACACCTGGGACATTTGAATATAGTCACTTGGTTTTAAAAATAGATTAAATAGTTGGCAGTAAAATAAACATAGCAGTTGGTTTGATTCGGGATCAAAACTCAAATCACCTATACAGCTGAAAATCACAAAACGTTGTACGACAACGGATTGTCTCTTCGCTACTTCATCATCTGTGTGTCGAGTCTAGTCCAAACACACGTTATTCTATTTGTAACTACAATAGAACCTGTCTTAACCCATTACCTCATAGACTATTTTAGATACAGTCTCTTTGAATAAATCTACCGAAAAGGAGCATTAACTAGAGAAAAGGAAACTTTTGGAATGTTGTAGTTTGAAACCATTGTGATAAATAGAGCATTTGATATATTTATCACAATAGTTTCACAATGTGAATTTTACAGAGTCGTCAAAAGTCGTCAATATGAGGGAATAGGTTAATAGCCATCAATTTCCTCCAAAAATACGCATTTCTACGCCTCTGTAAAAGTCACTTTTTGAAACCATTTTGATAAATAGAGTATGTACTCTTATAAGAGCAAATGCTCTATTTATCACAATGGTTTCAAACTACAAAATTCTAAAAAATTTGTTTTCTCTAGTTAATGCTCCTTTTCGGTAGACTTGTTCAAAGTAGCTGGATATAAAAATAGCCTATGTGGTAAAGGGTTAAGCAAATACCTGCTCTGGTCAATAAACGAATGACCGCTTAAGGCTGTTTCTACTTTACTTCGTGGTGTTTCGATTGGTTCCGTATGTGTTTGTTTTATCACACTCTATATGTTTTATTCTAGAACAGGAAATAACCAGCGACGATGCATTACGTTTCATAATGCGTTGTCACGAGCATTCTTTATAAATGGCGAAGAATCAAACAACGCATTATTTATAGACGTATAATGTTCAATTCAGGATGAGTGCCCTATTTGAGTTTATTTGCATTACTTTCGTCCTGCATTCAACAACAACCTGCATTGAAATATCACCATGGTTATCAATTTAATGACACTATTGGGAGATCCTACTGCATTGGTATTTGCCAATACGAGCACTAGACAGGATTGTATCCCATAGTTAACCCGCATACCCTCATCATGCTAAGCTAAGCTCAACCTGATTGCCATTTGCAAACAGCTCGGATCCAGACGGGACGAGAGTAACTCGGCGTCTTCTAGGTATTCAAAGCTGCTTGCCACTCGCACTATCTTTTCTAAAACGCTTGAACAAATCAGGAGTTATTGATATTTTCTGATTTTTACAGCATGATAACAGTTAAACAGAGCTCCAGATAAAATGCGTAAATCAAGTATAACTTCTTTATTTCTCCACCAAACCAATCTTTAGAATCGTCTCTTTGAGACGATTCTAAAGAGTGATCACAACATAGGGTTTGGTGGAGACATTATGATTTTAGTATTTAGGTACGCACCGTTATCGGTAGCTCTGAAGTTAACCCTGTACGACCTTTGCAAAAAGTATAGACCCAGATCAAATGATTCCTCATGGAGCAATTTGATCATGGTCTGCGCCTTTTGTTATAGACTCTCTTTCTTTGCTGCAATTGTTTTTTTTACAGTAGAACATGTCCTAAGCAGCCCTTTATTCACTGAACACAGAAGGCTTAACCCTTCTCTTGCTGAATTTTAAAATACATTTCTCCTTATTTACCCATGCCCTGTTGTTTAATTACAAATATCTTCACTGTGTACACGCATTTCGCTGTGCAATCACTGCTGTGGAGTGCACTGGTTGCACAATCAACTTGTAAATAGTGCAGACCCTGATTAGACAGCTCCTACAGGAGCTGTCTCATCTGGGTCTTCACTATTTACAGGTAGGTATATTGACGCGATTAGCAAGCGAAGGGTTAAAAAGCAGGTGGTTGCTTAATGCAAGGCAAAAGTAATACGGCAAGCTCTCTTAGGAGCCATCCGAGTTACTCAGCGCCTCATCTGGATACAAACTATTTGCATAGGTTTTCACCCAACCGCATATAGCATAGCAGGCTGAATGTTAATTATTCAGTAGACTAAGGATTAATAATAGCATTATGGTATAGTTTAGTATAAACAGTAAAACACAACAGCATAATCCTGCTTTTTTTGGAGAAGTTTTATTTACAAAACGTTATCAGCTACCGTACTTACAAACACCGATTTGAGTTTGAACTCCGGTACATTTTCTCAAACTACTTATTTATTTATTCTCTTCAGTGTACAATACATCAACTAACAAACAAGATAAACGCTATAAATACGAGACATGTATACAGTAGAACCTGTCTTAAGCGGCCATCAAAAAGTGGTCTAACTATGGGTCTGTAAGGCAGGTGGTAGCTTAATGCAGGTCAAAAGTGATGCAGAACGCCCCTACAGGAGTTTTCTGCATTACCTTTGCCCTACATTTAAGCTTTCTGTGCTCCATAAATGAATGACCGCTTAAGACAGGTTCAACTGTATGTGCAAAATGGCTAGCTAGTATGGAAACATATTTCTGCCACCACTCAAACACTTAAGGTTCTCGAAAATTCAAGCCATACCAATTGCAGATATTGACATAAACACCTTGCAAGTGAAAACGCAAAAACACTGATAAAAAAGATAATTATCTGATCGTAAATATCATTGTGTTAGTGTCCAGCGCTGTCAGCTGGTATCCAGTATTTTTTCTGTATCGTTATAGCTGATATCGCGACAACGGGCAAGCTGCGTAACAGGTGACTTGATAACATTAGTGAGACATTTACCCTATGAATATCAATTTAAAAATTTCGGCGCCACATTTCTGATTGTCGTCTGCAATCCAAGTTTGTTAAATCATTCAGTAAAATAAGGAAATGAGATAAATAAATGCAAATTTCAAAGGAATAAAGCACATATACAGAAAAAGAGATTTAGACCAATAGTGAAGTCCCTGGTCAGACGGCGCCTGATGTGGGACTGCAGTATTTGTCGTGGTGCATTTATGCGACTGCGGCGATGAAAGGGTTAAAATACACCCAAGTTTAAGCATCAAGTGGTGATTAAGGTCATTGTTAACTCACAAATCTTCTAAAGTGTTGCGACATTTCCGGACATTAAGCGGCAGTAAAGGCGATTAAAAACACATTTTAAGTCAAGAAAATTATCCGGATTTCTTGAAAGTTATTTGTTTTTATTTTTCACTTGCTGAATGTCTATGTGACGTAACCGCCATTGATGGCTCGAATGTTAATGATAGTGACAGTATATTCAACCATAATCTAACAAACATTGTACAATATTTACAGAAAATATAACATTAGTCACGTTGCGAATAATGGGTAATATGGCATACGCAAATTATGCTATAATTGTACCTGTATGCCTTTGCAAACAGTGTAGATCCAAATAAAAAAAACTCGGAGGAGTCCCTTAATTAGTGCCTGCACTGTCTGACATTTAATATCATCTTACAAATTATACCAGTTCATACTGAATAGACTTTACCCTTTAACAACGATGGACCATTCCATTTTGAAACTTAAGTATTCAAATTGATAATAAATATGTAAGTGATGGGACTGTAGACTGAAAGTTACTGATTCAAACCAGGCTTTCTGTTACCCTGTGTACCTTAAACCCCTATTAAGCGTCCATTTAGTCAATGAAAATGGATGCCTTTAAAAAGCAGGTGGTTGATTAATGCATAACAGCTTTCCGCATATGATTCGTCCTGCATTAAGCTACTACATACCATTATGAGTCATAACAAGACATCTTTTTGTGGTCCCCTTAGAGGGACTTTACTGTAGAATACAGTATATATGAGACCAACATATAATACTATAACCTCAAACGCTTTTGAGACAGACGTTGCAAATGAAATACACTAGAGTCTCGCTAAGGCTACCACATAGTTCATTAACGCAGAAGAATGTAAAAGTAAGGGGTTGTTTAATGTAGAGCAAACGTGATGAAGAAATCTCCTATAGGATATTTCTGCATAACGTTTGTCCAGCATTAAGCTAGCCCCTGTTTTAAAAATTTAACTCAGAATGAATTCGTTTGAGTGGCCGTATTAGCGAGACATTGATGTGCACAATAAATTGCACTTTCATTTAGACAAAGCACTGCTCGTGCTAATTGCTCATATATACTAAAGCCCTAACATACATGCATTTTTCTCTTTAAATTATATCGTTATTGCATTATATCAACCCCTTCAGTGTTTGAAACGAGTCTCTAATGTCCTCTGCAAGACCCAGATGAGAGGGCTCCAAGTAGAGGGCTGCAAACAGTACAGACCTATAGCGCACACCATGCTTTAAACCTTTCGGTGCCAAATTTCTAATTGTCGTCTGCAGCCCAATTTTGTTAAATCATTCGGTAAAATAAGGAAATGAGATAAATAAATACAGACTTCAATGGAATAAACCACAGATCTAGAACTAGAGTTGAGACAAAAAGTGAAGTCCCTGATCAGACGCCGCCTTTTCAAGGCGGCGTCTGATCTGGGACTGCACTGTTTGTCATGGTGCAATTTTGCGGATATTGGCGGTGAAATGGTTAAATTGGCAAGGGTCTGCATTGTTTGTCATTCAAATCCTCTCGCAAGGTATATACTTCTATACTGAATGGACTCTTTCATTAAATGATGGTGGACCAGTCTACTTTGACAATTAAGCACGCAAAGAGTCTATGAGCCGAAGAACATCATTTGAATGAAGAATACATTTCTTATACAGACAAAACATAATCATTGCTTTTACATAAAATGAGTTTTTATGATTAATCGGATTTCCTAGACGAGTGTTGCTATTGCAACAACAAACAAATATGAGGTGCAGCTTATATATCTGTTAATTGATTCGACTGAAACTAGTAACCTATTCTTGGTTAATAGAGAAGAAATCGGGAGTCGTATTAAAGTTAAATATAACTTTATGTACTTCATTCCAGTGCTTAAATTCTGAGAAAGAAAAAAATATGAGAAGGTAAAGGTTGCTAAGAAACATTATCAGACTCGGCCGTCATATTGAAAGCCACCATTGGTTTGACCATTTCTACTGTTGCCATTGGTTTGAGCATGGCCGTTGTTAACTGTCTCCAATCTGAACGAATCAATGGATTCCTCTGGTAAATTGTCATCTCCAGGACCTAACAACGTCAAAAGGGTCGGCAAGAAGAACACAGTGTGGACAACACATATGGCTGTGATCAATGTGAAAATCAGGAAAACAGTTTGGAAGACGTAAGACTCCACAACACTCAGTACTAGTACTCCGAGCATCTGGCCAAAGACGGTATGAAACATAGCCTGGGAAATTGTACCCAGGACAACGTTCATTCGCGCTCCCCTGTCAGTACCAGTAGCTTCCATGAATGAATGGAAAGTATGACCTATGATCTCTACAGAGTAACAGGTGGCAGTGATATACGAAATCATCGGAACAGGCGTCAGATATATGCCTAAGAAGTGAGATATTCCAAATAACCCAGCCATGATGGAAAAATAAGATACAGGAATGTGAATGGCCAACATGAAACTTGGTTCAGAACCATGAAAAGAATGAAAAATAAGCCAAACTGTACAGCAGTAATCTTGAGAATTTCCCAGAGAGGAAGCTTGTACCAGTCTGTGGCCCTGAAGTCTGGGGAGTGGACGATGAAGTGTTTCTCGTCGTCAACTTTCCAGGTGAACGGGTAAGCTTCATTCTCATCGTCCTCTGGAGCCTTATCTTCGATATATTCATTAATATTTTCAACCAGTTCATTAAGATCGCCTTTGATATTTATCATTGCTTTTGTAGAGGGAACGTCATTCGTTCGGATATAAAACCTTGAAGCAATTACTCGAGGTTTAATTTTGTCAAGAATGACGTCATGCTTGAATACGGTGTTTTGCGGTAAGAATTTTGTCTGAACTGCCTTAACAAATTCATGTTCGGATGTAGCATTGCTATATTGACTGTTTTCGTACGTTTCATACCAAGAATGGAAAGAATCTGGCTGTACATAAGATTTTGCTTTTATCGTTTTCTCGAAATCGGAAACAATTGTTTTGTTTTTCAAAAAACCATGTGGATGGATGGAGACAAATTGAATGATGGATTCGTTATCAAAGCTTGATGCCCAATATTTGTCCCAGTTAGTGAAATATGAATCCGGTAATACTTTGTTGACTTGTACAGAGTCCATATCATACTGTGCAAGTCCCCACACAGAGAAAACCATATAAACAATGAAACCTAAAGTGATTACAAATTTAGTTGGTCCGGTTAACACAAGACGAGACATAAGTTTTCGAGAGATGCGCTCGACGCCGCTCTCTGTGTCTTCGCGTGTTTCCGGTCGTTTTCCGGAACAGCAGCAAATGACACACCAATGTCTCCTGGCTTCTTGAAGCTCCTCACGGGGTGTCAGCTTGTTCCAGCAACAGAAGTGTAATTCAGCATCAATGCGATGTTCATGCAGTGCTAGAGAGGCGGTGAAGAACACGAAATGGTTGAAGTAGTTGAAGATCATGGTGGTCACTGAAATATATGAATGTGTGCACACTGAAGACATGCTCTACTGTAAAGGTACTTCCTCTATAATGTACAAAATCTATAAGAGGTCTACATTCATCTTTTAACCCTTCTCTTGCTGAATTTCGCTGTGCAATCACTGCTGTGGAGTGCACCGGTTGCACAATCAACTTGTAAATAGTGTAAATAGTGCAGGAGCTGTCTCATCTGGGCCTTCACTATTTACAGGTAGCTATATTGACGTGGATAGCAAGCGAATGGTTAATTAACTCACAGGGCTTGCTGCCAAGGTCGAATCTCTGACTACATTTACAAACAACTTGGATCCGAGTGAGACGCCGGGTTACTGGGATCCAAACTGTTTGAAACTCGTTCAATCGGTTTTTTATTCGGAAGAGAGCAATGACTTCAACATAGCTGAGTTTGAGTAGAAAGAGCAACAAATAAAGGTGCGTACTCAAGTACTAAAATTGACATTTCTCCACCAAAACCTATGTTTAGAATCGTGTCGACCAAACCATGTGGTGTGACCACTCTTTAGAATCGTCTCGAAGACGGTGGAGAAATAATTAATCATTCTTGAAAATGTTTTAATTTACGCATCTTATTTGGACCTCTGCGTAGACAGTGGATGACAATATGCGTCATCTTTATTATTTTCAATGATTTTACTCTATCAAAAAAGTACAACCTGTTGAAACGACCACTCCAAAGAAGTGGAAGTATCTCTTTTTTAATCAATCAGTAGCTCAATGCAATACCCAAATACAAAAAGCTCTCAACGAGACGTAGTTTTTTTGTTTTACTGAGTGATCGTTTAACCCTTTACCCCGCAGACATTTAGAACAAAATAAGGATTGTATGAATAGTAATTGATTTTTTTTCGCAATGGAAATATGAACATGAGAAAATTAAATTGTACAATAGTAGAAAATAGCGAAAATGTGTTCCTATGAGGTAAAGGGTTAGCTATTCATCCTACTGTACTATGTAATTTTGAACAAACTTACCAAAATATATGCAGACCAACTTCACCACATAGTAACTGGAGAATATGCCGACGGCGAATGACAGCACGTGGACAATGGTCGTCATGGTGATTGGTAAAGCGGAGTTCCTGACAGCATAAGCTATCCGTTTGTGGGCGTCTTTCACATCGTTCACATCAGACAGATGAGACAGTGTAATTAACGAGTTGATGATTTGGTGGCCTGTTGAAGATATTTGGGCTGATTAGACATTGAGTAAAAGTTAACTGTGTTTTATCAGAATCCAAGCTGTTTGAAACTCGTGTTATGTTTTGGAATAGAGTAAAACTTCTCTATAACGACCACTAAATTACAGTAAAACCTCTCTATAACGGCCACTCAATGACATCCGGTATTTTGTGTCAAAGGCAGGTGGCTGCTTAAAGCAAGGTGAAAGTAAACAGAACGCTCCTATAGGAGCGTTCTGTTTTACTTTCACCTTGCTTTAAGCAGCCACCTGTCCTAAATACCAACTAATTAGCACAATTTAGCGGCCGTTATAGAGAGGTTTTACTGTATATACTACATAATAAAAACATTTACTAGATACATTTTTTGCTAAACAAGCAAGCATATACACGTGATCACTTTTGAGGGAAATGAGCACATAGAGTAGACCCTTGTCATCCACCACCAGTGAGTTGAGACGCCAAAATGAGTGTCTGTTCTGTTTGAGACTTATCGACTCATTAGTAGGAGAGGTATATCGTAAAGCCTCACTACAACAATCACTAGATGGATATTTAAATCCACTCGGCGCTGGAAGCCAGTCTTTTATGTCCTTTGCAAACAGTGTTAACCCAGATGAGAGGGCTCCTAGAATAGCCCTCTCACAAGGTTATGCACTGTTGGTCAAGTTACAATTTTGTTTTAAAACTTCTCTGAATATCCACGGTAAGGTTTACCTGTTTGAGTTTTGGAATAGTTCATTTGAATATGTAGCATTGAAGGCTTAAACATGTTATGAGTCTACCACATACCCTTAACCATTTCCTCCATAAATACGCATTCTTCGCCTCTGTAATAACTACTTCTTGAAACCATTGTGACAAATAGAGCATTTGCTCCTATAGGAGCAAATGCTCTATTTACTACAATGGTTTCAAACTACAAAATTAAAAAAAATACTTTTCTCTAGTAAATGCTCATTTTGGGTAGATTTATTCAAAGAGATTGGGTCTACAAATAGCCCATGGATGAAGGGTTAAGACTCAACATTAGGCGTTTTAACCTATTCCCTCATACTGACACATTTCGACACCTCTGTAAAGGTTACTTGTTGAAACCATTGTGATAAATATAGCGCATGTCATCCATAGGAAAGGGTTAATATAGAATGGAAGTTACACACAGTAACTCTCTGCAATAACAAGGCATCTGCTTTAACCCTTTCGGCGCCAAATTTCTAATTGTCGTCTGCAATCTAAGCTTGTTAAATCATTCAGTAAAATAAGACAATGAGCTAAATAAATGAAAATTTCAACGGAATAAAGCTCATATATAGAAATAGAGATTGAGACAAATAGTGAAGCCCCTGCTTGAAGGCGGCGTCTGATCTGGGACTGCACTATTTGTCATGGTGCATTTATGCGACTGCGGCGATGAAAGGGTTAAAATACACCCAAGTTTAACCATCAAGTGGTCACCAGAGAAAGGTACTACTGCATAACAGATACATGTATTTTATTCAGAAATATTCATATTTCAAAATACATGTAGCTTTTAAAAGATTTATATTGGGCACTGTTCAGCAAATAAACACTCATAGTAAATACAGTTATTCTCATATTCCTACACAGTAAAACTTATCTAATGCATCGATCAAAACTAGTATAAGTCTGGGTCTTAAAGGCATGTGACAGCTTATTACCAGACTAAGGTCAGGAACTTCTTGCATAATATTCGTCCTGCGATAAGCAGCAGTCTATCTGCTTTTAAATACATATAATGGACATTAAAAAATCGCTTTAGGCTGGTTTCGGTGTGCATGTAAAAAAATGATTCCACAGAAATGCTTCTTACAAACAGACACCATTGCCGCGCATCGATTAAGCAATTCCTTCATATTCACGCCTTTGGACGTCTCTGTATAAGTCTTTTTTGAAACCATTGTGATAAATAGAGCATTTGCTCCATAGGAGCAAATGCTCTATTTATCACAATGGTTTCTAAACTACACATTTCTAAAATTTCCCTTTTGTGTAGTAAATGCTCCTTTTCGGTAGAGCTGTTCAAAGTGGTAGGGCCTAAAAATAGCCTATGAGGTAATAGGTTATGTTATAGGTTACCACAGTCACGCGTGTCATGTTTCTCTATGTTTTGACGAGAGTTGTTCTGACATAGTTGTTAACCATTGCTCAGCTGGAGTTAAGACTACTGACAGAAGATGTGTACTTACACTGAATGAAGAAAGGGATACACCCAACCGAATTGGTGAACTCCAGGCCACAACCCATCAGAAGTCCCCATGCCCCCAACACGCTGACAGGTGTAACGATAATACCGATACGGCCGATGTTGACTCTCTTGGAGATGATATTGCCACCGGAGACCACGATGCCGAGATAGGTGAGGAAGACTGTGAAGACGAAGGAGAAATACGGGATGTCCATGAAAGTGTCATTCCCTAGTTCTTCATAGAAGGATCCGGCATGGCGGAACACGATATGCAAGGTCTCTGGGTACTGCTTCCGTAGAAACTTCTTCATGTAAGTGACGAAATGGTCCTGCCAAAGCTTAGAATCCTTCAGCATGTCCTCAGAGTCATGTCTCAGATAAAATCGGATTTTGATGTACGTTGCGCTTTTCAATGTACCGTTTCCAACGACGTACTCAGCTAAATTAGTCAGCGAGCTTTCATAATGATCAGCGCCTTGGTTGTACAGCTTTGCCATGTTTATCTCGCCTTTTGTATTATTCTTAATTTGTTTGACAATTTCTTCCCCGTGAATGACGCACTGACCATTCCTCCTAGCGCAGAGATCTGGATATTTGGCATAACCACCATTTACGGTAAAGGTTGAAATGTTCTTGACGTATTTCATGATGTGTTCAATTTCGTCATATGCGGCTCCCTGCAAGATGTTCCCTTTGTCGTGTCTCCACAAGAGCACCTCTCCGAACAACGGTTGTTTGACTGACTGGTGTGCGTAAAAGTCATACGCGCTAGTGTCTGGAAACAGCTTCAGTAGAGAATCTGCTTTCTCCTGTGTTGGGTTCCCCTTTGGAACATACAGGTCTTCTATGTCGTTATTCAATAATTTACTTGCTGGGAGGTTTAACATGCCAAAGCCGAGAATGCCGTTGAACAGGAAGCTGATGATGCAGACCTTCCATGGATGGGTAGAGATGAAGAGAGCTAAAACTTCAAAAAACGATTTAATGGATTCTCGCCAGTCGGTCTTCTCTAGTCTCTTTTTCTCTTTCCGTTCTTTCTTCGCTCTTTTCTTTTCTTCTTTAGGAGTCTGGAAAATGCAATAGAATCTGTCTTAAGCGACTATTTCTGTACGTTCACCCTGCCTAAAACGTTTTCAATTATTCCATACTAACAGTTTAGATCTGGATTACTGCATGTTACTGTATTATTGTAAACAAAACACACAATAGGGTTTCTTTTTATATCACTCTCATTATATTTTTTCTGATAGGTTTTCGGCCTTCATTAAGCACCCGCCTGTTCCCCCTGTCTTAAACTATTCTGATTCCAAAATATGTCCATTAGGCGCGTTGCTAGAGATACGCACTTACGCACGTGCGAAACATTAACTTAAAAAGTGAAAACATTACTAAATTTACTATGGCCAAAATGGAACAAAAATGTAAGGAGTAGGGGGTAGACTTTGACAACGCTGTCTGATCATATAAGCTTTAAGCCTTCGCTTGCTGAGTTTTAAAATACATTTCTCCTTCTTTACCCATGCCCTGTTGTATAATAACATATATCTTCACTGTGTACACGTATTTCGCTGCGCAATCACTGCTATGGAGTGCACTGGTTGCACAATCAACTTGTAAATAGTGCAGACCCTGATGAGACAGCTACTGTAGGAGCTGTCTCATCTGGGTCTTCACTATTTACAGGTAGGTATATTGACGCCTTTTGACGCCTCTGTAAAGTCATCTTTTGAAACCTTTGTGATAAATAGAGCATTTGCTCCCATGCTCTGTTTATCACAATGGTTTCAAAACTACACTATTCTAAATTTTCCCCGGGGGAGCATGCCCCGGAGCCCTATAGCCACGGTGCGTACATTATATTTGGATTCAGCTACGCTGCTGTCCATGTATATTTAAACAACGCTGTGCCTTTCCCAAATCCAAACATTCAAGTAAGACACGTGACAGCTTAATGCAGGATGAAAGTCACACAGAAAGCTCCCCTTGGAAATATCTATTTGACGTTCATCCTTCATTACGCAGCCGTCTGCTTAAAACGTTCCCAGTTCTAATTCGTGTCAGCGAGATTTTGCTGTATTGCAGTAAACGAAGAATATGATTCGTTACAGTACTCTACTCTAATTCCAAAACAGCTGAATTTGTATAATGATACACGAACACGTGTTTTTGTCTCGGCAGAAAATGCAGACTATGTTTTATATAATTTCATATGTAAACAGAGTAGACCCTAATCAGACGTCTACTACATGGTCTGTCTGATCCGGTCTTACTCTGTTTGCAAAGGCATGGATTATTATTATTATTAGTAGTAGTTATCATTATTATTATCATCATCATTATAATTATTATTATTATTATTATTATTATTATTATTATTATTATTATTATTATCATCATCATCATCATCATCATCATCATCATCATCATCATCATCATCATCATCATCATCATCATCATCATCATCATCATCATCATCATCATCATCATCATAATCATCATCATCATCATCATCATTATTATTATTATTATTATTATTATTATTATTATTATTATTATATTATTATTATTATTATTATTATTATTATTATTATTATTATTATTATTATAATGAATTATTATCACTGTAGATATTTACATAAACCTGTCATGACTGTTATTGGTTATACTGGTTTATGCTGGTTACAATTTATATAATGATTATGCACTTTTGTCTGGCCTATGTCTATCGATCTCTATAGTACAAACATAAATCATACACTGACATTCATTGTTATGGGGATGCTCATTCAATGACAAACTCTTCATTCTTCGAATATCTGTACCTTCACAAAACGTTCTTCTCTCACTTAGCACTCATATACAACATCATGTAGTGCGATTTATTTATTGCATTAATTAATTATATCATACACGTGTAGGCCTACCTGCTTAGAACATTCTGTGGACATGAAAGGATATGCGGATATCACTGAGAATTACGGTGCATATGTTCGACCAGAAATAATACACCTCAGCTGAAAGTACTATTAGTTACACGGTTATTTGGCAGGTAACGCCGAAGGAAATGTGAACAGAACAGATCCTTTATTTTCGTCACAGTTTACATAAAAGTAACAACATGTGAGCTTATAGAGGAAAGCATAAATCACAAAGAATAATACCAAACCTTAAGAATATGTGGTCTAACCCGGTCGTACCAGCCCGTACACCCTGCCAAATTACCGTGTAACGAATTTATTACCAGTCAGAGATCCGATTTACCTAATTAAGAAACGAACAACTCTTTATTTGCTGACATTAGATTATGGAGGACGATCAACGCCAAAATTGCATCATGCTTTGTGGCATTTCAATTTGCTTCATGTTAAATGCATTATGCTAAATGATTATTGCATGTCACGATGAGCTTTCTTCCTCGATCCGACATTTGACCTTCTGTAAACTTGTTTATTGATTATAGTAACGTCAAATAATGTGTTTCATTGTTTAAACTTCTTTGGAGCATATTCTTTGTGCTATTTGCTTAGCGCTTGGTGCTTGGTGCTTGATGCTTGATGCGTGGTTCGTTGTTCCATCTTCGCCCCGGTCTTTGTCGTACTCTAGTCAGCTCGGACTAAAATGCTGAAGTGATTTGCCGAATACATAGGTAAAGAAGGAAAACGCTATGAAGACATAGAAATAGAAGGATTTCAAAAAACACACAAAAAATAGAAGGGTTACTGATCCATTACATTAGAGAGAGAGAGAGAGAGTGTGTGTGTGTGTGTGTGTGTGTGTGGGGGGGGGGGGGGGTTATTTACTGCTGGGAGAAGAAGAATAATAACAAGAGGGTCTGAAAGGCCCTGACATCGCTCACCAGACAATCAGAGGATAAGATTTTCAAAGTTTTCACTATGTGTTTCTATAGAAAACTAGCCGGTCCTGGGGTGAACCAATTTTGACACAAGGGGCATAATTTATGTAACTTTTGTAGAGGACCTCAAGTGAAGAAAATTTAAGAAAATGTAAATGAAATTTAAACATATAACAATGTAAATCTAAATAAGGGCATGCACAAAAGTATGTATACCCTCTCCCTGGGCAAATTGGTTGAATTTCAGAAAGAATATATTAATCTATATCGTTAATAACTCAGTCTCATCAGGTTCAATTAGTTTACTCTCTATTTGCATTTTTAAAAATTTGAAGCAGAGATCATTTTAGATTAACTAGTATTGAGCAAAAATATTTTCTCGTATTTATAATAATTACAGCGTGAGTAAATGACGTCACAAATATGTGATTTTAACAGCGCGTGCATTCATCCACCTGAATCGGGGTCAGATGTCATTTATGCATTTCATTTTTTTTATAATTATGCAATACTTTATATATTATAGCTTTATATTAACTATTGGATGCTAGTGGCAAATCAAATCTATGATAACAGATTGGATCCAGATTAGACGCCATTTTACTCGGAGTTTTATCAGGATCCAAATGCGTGTCCATAAAGAATAAATCTACAAATTGAAGCAGACAACATTTATTAATTATCCAGACGCAACATTACTGAACTTCTGAACATTTATTTCTTGTGTATATAGATCTGTGTTTTACTGTTTTGTATTTTGTATGAAATGCTTGTTTTGAGGGCCTCAAGGTAGATTAGTCATTATGTAATGTATTTCTCAAACCCAATATAATTCTAATAAAAATATGCTATTTTATGATATATTAGACATGTTTATATTTATACATGTAATCTTAGCCCTTTCCCTGTTCTATATTTAGTCCCGATTCCAATACCTATACAGAATATTTATGGACCAAAAATTATAATGAAAATATGGAAGGTGGAACATTGAAGTCATTCAGAAATTCTAAATAAACAGATGAATGAAATTCCATTAGCAATCAGAGCAGATCCTGATCAGACGGTCCGTACATGATCCACGCGTGGTCTATCACACATCGGCGATCAGGGTACTACACAGTTGACCCTTTACTCAATGAATATTCATGTGAAAAATAATGACAATGAAATAGCTATGGACACGTGAATTTTATCAGGGCAAACTATGCAGAATGATATCTTTGACAGACCATCAGCAAACAAGACAGACCCTTATCAGACGGACATAAAAAAGCAACAAATAAAATTGCACCAAAGGCAACATCTTTTTTAAATAATTAATCCCCCCCATACACACACGTCCGAATAATGTTATTTTTTCGCTCAAAACAACATTTAAAAACCAAACCAAACATTTAATTCGATCTACGTTGAATCCATCCTCAGTACTTTCAGTAGTTTGATTATCTGGTTTTACATGCAGCGCCACCTATATGGCGAGTTTGGCTGAAGTGCATTATGCCTTCGGCGTTCGTCGTTCGGCTTTATGCTTGTTGCTATGGGCTTACCGCATTGGGTCATGTGTCATTGAAGAAACTTCAATGAAAGAAGGACTCCCATCTTGACATGCAATAATCGTTTAGCAAACTGTTCAACACCACAATGCAGGATGCATTTATCATGAAGCAAACTGAAATGCCACAATGCATGATGCAATTACAATGAAGCAAACTGAAATGCCACAAAGCATGATGCAATTTTGGCGTTGATCGTCCTCCATATTAGATCTCTAATTATATTACGACATGACAAGGAAAACATGACGTCATCACAGAGCAAATATGACGTCGTCTCAGAGCAATTTCGAAAAAGGACTTCAATCTTCACTGGTAAACATTTTTCAAGAGTTTAAACGGTTACACGCTGTACTGAGAAGTTGATACTTGTCAAATTGAGGAACATACGAGGAACAGTTTTTTACGTTTATGATCGATTATTTGATCGTAATCCGTCCAGAATTAATGGAGAAAGGTCGATATGAAATTTCGAATTGACGTTAAAAACAAAAACAAAAATGAATGACGTCACGCGTCAACTTTGAATCCTGTATTCTCCGTGGAAGACGCCGAATACGGTTCTGTACACCCCGGTAGTTTTTGGCAAACTGACCAATCAAATTCCAAAGATTTACTCTGACTGGTAATAATTTCTCATATAGATATGCAATCATTATAAAGGAATGTAATATTTATTTTATTATACCGAAGAAACGGTTATCTTACTTTGGTAGATCTAACACTTCCACCCAGGCCAAAAACCGCCCTATTTCTTCATAGATATATTTTAGGTTGTTTCATTTTACATATTCGAAATGTTTCCAGTTTAATTCAATATTGTGTGAATTCCGGCAGACGTCCGCTTAGTTGGTAGCTTTTGTGACAATCGGATCACATCGACCATACCCATACACTTTTCCTAGCTTGTCGGATATAGCCGAAATATAACGATAGGTTTTGCGAGACGATATAAGCGCTTCAAGATATCCTACTACACGCCTCCAGTAAATAATTATGGAACACACCACTTTGAAAATTTAGCATTGAAAGGGTTAATATATGACTACTCTTATGAACTCATACAACTGCATGTACAGTAAAACCCCATTTAACCCATTTGCACCCACGATCCCATATATGGGACATAGGCAAACAGTGTAGATTTTGATCAGACGCCGCATAATGCGGCATCTGATAAGAGCCTACACTGTTTGCTGATAGGAATTTCAATATAAAACAAAACGAAATTGAAAATTTAGACCAGACACCTCTTAGATGAAGAATCGACTAATCCAATATATAAACATGGAAGAATCCACTGGATGCAAATGGGTTACAGTGATCACCAAACAGAGGTCTTATTCTAGGTCTCATTGGCGACAGCTTGATTCTTGACAAAGAATATGCAGAAAATACGGTACCACTCTCTATAACGGCCACTAAATTGTGTTAATTACTTGGTATTTAGAACAGGTGGTTGCTTAAAGCAAGGTGAAAGTAAAACAGAACGCTCCTGTAATTAACACAATTTAGTGGCCGTTATAGAGAGTGGTACCGTATTTTCTGCATATTGCTTTAAGCAGCCACCTGCCTTTAACTCAAAATACTATTGTAATTTAGTGGCCGTTATAAAGAGTTTTTACTGTACGTGCAGGAACTTCCTGCATTCCTTTCGTTTTGCATTATATGACACATATGTTGGTTTGTTTTCAAAAAGTGGTCGCATCAGACGGGATTACTATATTCATCATATCATTAACTTTAATTCATATACATGCCTTTTAAGGCATTTGCAAACAGCGTAGACCCTGATCAGACTGCTCCTATTGGGGCGTCTGATCAGGGTTTGCTAATGGTACAATAGAGCTCTGATTACAGCTGAACCTCGATATCTCGAACTCGGATAACTCGACCTTCGTTTTAACTCAAACTAAAATTCGGTCTTTCCAAAATCTTACAGTACAAAATTGCTCTAAAATGTATCACTACGCATATCTAGAAACACATTTCACAGCTTAATGCAGTTCTACAGTAATGCTGAAAGCTCCCGCAGGAGCTTTCAGCGTTACTGTAAACCTGCGTTAAGCTATGAACTTGAGAAATTGTCCAGATTAAAACGGATAACTCGAACTTCTGTTATCTCGAACTAATTTATATAGTCCCTTGAAGTTCGAGATATCGAAGTTCAACTGTATACTGTTCATGCTTGATCCAAATCTGTCATTATAAGAATTCAGCTAATAAATATTCATCACGTTGTTATTTCTAACATGATTACTACACAGGGGAAGGGTTGATATGCGATATTGCTCGCCTGTAATGACACTGTTGGTCATACCTGTGGTATACATCAACCAATTAGTGATAGTATAATTAACCTTTGTCCCCGCCGTGAAAACTAATGTCTGCTCAGATTCTGCTTCGGGTGCAATTTTGACTACTTCCAAATCGAACAAGCTTTTGAGAAACTATTGACCGAGTGTCTAACAGCTTAGATCCTGGTAATAATTCGAGTTACTATGCCACTCGTCTGGGTCTAAGCTGTTTGCAAATGCGAATTACGTGGAGGATAGCAGGCTATGCATTAAGTGTACACAATTACAGTGGTCTATTAACCTTAGAAATGAGGGTGATACAGGGTCAAACATGGTTTCTGTATTCCTAAACACTTGTTTCGCTGTTTTTGCGAATGTTACAAATGAATGCATTTTACGCTTTACTCCACCATGAATATTTCCATAGGAAATAATGACATCATGAATATTTATTATATTTTTAAAATGAGTTATTAACCGGAATCGTTTACCATAACAGAAATTGTAGCATCAGATCCCTTATTGAGCAATTACAGTAAACCCCCGCTAATACGACCACCTAAAAGAGGTTTTAATTCTGGGTGCTATATGCAGGTGGTAGCTACATCATTTTTTATATACTGCATGCAGTGAGGCCACTGTTCGTAAAGTGTTTCGCTACTGTCAATTTTTGGATTTTTTGGAAAAGATTGTGAACACTTATTTACAGATGAAAATGCTCTTTATCTTTTTCCCATAATACATTTTGTTTCACTAAACAAAATTACTCTAAATCTTGAGACTATACCATCAATATTCCATGAATGTTCTTCAAATGTTTAGCCTGTGGTTTAAGTATTGTTCTTTTATTTACTGATTAATTGTTATTTTTACATGCTCTGCTTGTCGGAAAATAGCTATTAAGCTATTGTTATTATGTTCTACATAACCGAATCTAAATACAGCTTCTTGTATCTTGTATCTTATATCTTGTAATGCATGACAAAAAATAATACAGAAAGCTCCTACTTGGTCTGCATTACTTTTGGCCTGCATTAAGCAACTATCTGCTTATAAAGACGCCCTTGTTTATTCATTAAGTGGTCGCATTAGAGGGTATTTACTGTACCAAAAACAACTAATAAATATTAATACAGCTATTATTTCTTTCACGAATATCCATAGGATAAATGGTAAAGAAATAATGATCTAGGTTTTCTCCGTTTGCTTATGGAATTATGATATAGATCGGATTCTTTAAAAATGTCACGTGTTCATATACAATTACATCATAGTCATAAAGCAAAGGCTTATGCATATACATAGTTACGTGATAGAGTAAAGAAAGATTAACAATGCATTTTAACCAATAAATTATCGTATCATATTAGTGTTTAAGAATACTCTATGTGTGAAAATACAGTTAAGTGATAATTTCTTTTATTCTTTGTTATTAGTTAATATAACAAACAGTGCCAAGAGCCATCTGATCTAGGTCTACCCTGTTCGCCTATACTCATCTGAAAAAGTATGCAGATGGGGAAGAGAAGTTGTGTCTCAGAAGCATCGGTCCGGCACATACTCTCTTACTAGGGTCAATTTGGTAACCGAAACTCTGTCTGGCACAGTGTTTTACTCCATAAAAACGCCTTTCTACAACTTTGCAAACAGCGCAGACCCAGATCAGATCAGACGGCTTTTATAGGTTCGGGTTACACAAGAATGACGTCAAGATGTGGCGAAAATAGCTCGAGGCTGTGATATGCCATAATTTTGGGAGTTTTAGAGAAGACAAATATTTTTTTTTTCTTACGTATTTCCAGTAAAACATCTTCAAAGTGACCAGTAAAAGGTGTACAGTTCTGGACTTAATTCAAAAGACAGCTTAATTGTAAACAACGTTATACAGAGACTTTCTATATAGGTCAACTGTGTTTGCAAAACATTAACGGGCGTATATTTACAAAGCGGACTTTTCTCAGACCCAGACTCCCGTAAGAGCCGTCTGACCAGGGTCTGATCTCTTTGCTTATGAAATATCACAGATCTGGGTTCATGCTTATAAAGCTTTTAGTTGAGTCTGAGATCGTTCTCAAGCTTTTGATTGGTCAGATTTGAGCCTTTGGCTCAAATCTGACCAATCAAAAGCTTGAGAACTCAAATCTGACCAATCAAAAGCCTGAGAACGAAACTCAGACTCAACTAAAAGCTTTATAAGCATGGACCCTGATTCTACAGCTTGGCCAACATTTGCTGTGTTCACGATTTCTAATAAACATAATCTTATTCATATTCATACGTTCATATTACAGTATAACCTCTGTTAACCGGAATTCTAGTAGATAATAATTTAGATACTTTTAGGCAGGTGGCTGCTGAATGCAGGGTGAAAGTCATGCAGAAAGCTCCTCTAGGAGCTTTCTGCATGACTTTCACCCTGCATTAAGCTGCCACCTGTCTCAAAGACCGATATTCATACTAAATTTAACAGCCGGTTAAGAGAGGTTTTACTGTAATACAACTAAACATGCATAGCAAGGCAATAGGTTAAGACAGATGACACTGGTTGCAGACAAAACCTAGGTGGCGTCAAACCGCGCATTATATTTATGTAATAACAAAACGCTTTTATACCCTTAACCCTTTCCCTCGTATAAACGTGTTTTCATGCACTTGGAAACATAGTAGAACCAGATCAGACGGCTCTTAGAGGACGATTCGTTCAAAACTTTTGAGAAACTATTAAGCAGGTAGCAAACAATTTGTGTCTTGATGAGATGCCGAGTTACTCGGTATCTTATCTGAATCCAAACTGTTTACAATACAGTAAAACCTCTCTATAACGACCACTTAATTACATCATGTATTTTGTGTTAAAAGCAGGTGGATGCTTAAAGCAATGTGAAAGTAAAACAGAACGCTCCTATAGGAGCGGTTTTTTTATTTTCACCTTGCTTTAAGCAACCACCTGCCCAAAATACCAACTGATTAACACAATTTAGTGGTCGTTATAGAGAGGATTAACTGTACAAACCAGATCATACTCAATATTAACAGTTAACCGTATCTTATAACAAGGTAATAATGTATAGTTTTTTTTATTTATTTCACAACTAAGTTGAACGGTGTTTAAAATATATATCTACTGTCTATTTAGACTAATATACAAGTACTATGCAACAAACACAAATATTAACAATAATAAGTTAAACTAGAAATCACTCACCATCTTTTGTTTTCTTTTGAGCAGCAAAAGTTGTCCTCCTGGTTCCAGCTTATGAAAACAGAGAGCAGTATAGAGGTGTGTAACTGCGATAAGAGTGTGCTTGTTATGAGGGCTATGCATAAACATGAGCATATGGGGCGGAGCACCTGTCAATGAATTATGTGTGCACTTTACATATATACGACTGTCAGGGTGTTTTCCTCGCGGCTGGTACCTGTCATCAATTAACATGAAAGTATGCACTTTATGCACGTTTCTTGAATGAAGGGGAACTCACGTGTTTAGCCATATGACAAGGGACGTTTTGGGTGTTTCTTTTAATATTTACATGCTATAGACGCCTTTGCAAACAGAGTAGACCCAGATCAGGCGGCTCGTGTGGGTATACAACCCTTTCTTATTGAATAACCATGAAACAAATAATGACATAGACATATTTGTAATCTGGATTTTTATATTGGTATATATACATAGGATGGTTTGGTGCTGTTAAAAACTGCAGAGTTATGTCTATGATACATGTAATTTCATGAGCAAAGAAATCAATCCTTGATCAGACGGCTTATAAAGGAGCCGTTTGATCTGATCTACTCTGTTTGCAAATTATTTGAAAAGGTGTTTACATGAATAAATAATTCAGACAATAAATACCAATGTTATCCCTTCGCTTGCTATTCACGTCAATATACCTACCTGTAAATAGTGAAAACCCAGATGAGACAGCTCCTACAGGAGCTGTCTCATCAGGGTCTGCACTATTAACAAGTTGATTGTGCAACCAGTGCACACCACAGCAGTAATTGCACAGCGAACTACTTATACACAGTGAAGATATGTGTACAGGACATGGGTAAAGAAGGAGAACTGTATTTTAAAAGTCAGCAAGCGAAAGGGTTATCGTTATTGATTGCATGAATATTTATGATGTTCCAGGTTATAAAACGTCGGAGTAATTCGGCATATTATCAGGATCAGCCATTTGACACTCGTTATTACTTTATCAAAGCTTCATTTCCAAGCATCTGATTGGTCAAATATTGAGCTTGATCAAAATCTGACCAATCAGAAACTTGAGAATGATCTCAGTCTGGGCCATAAGAAAATCGTTGTCAGTAGCAATCATATTATGAAACTTACGTACATACTCTAATTGGCCCCAATGTAACCATTTTCCCGGTGTGAATACAATAAGGTCTGCTTAACTCATTCGCTCATATGCTATTTTTAGATCCAACTTCTTTGAAAAATTCCACCAAAAAGGAGCATTAACTAGAGAAAAGGATTTTTTTTTAAATTCTGTAGTTTGAAACCATTGTGATAAATAGAGCATTTGCTCCTATAGGAGCAAATGCTCTATTTATTACAAAGGTTTCAACAGGAGATTTTGCAGAAGCGTCAAAAGGCCTCATTATGAGGGAATGGGTTGTACATGTATTTGAATCGGAGCAAATGCTCTATTTATCACAATGGTTTCAAACTACAACATTCTCATTTTTTCATTTTCTCTAATTAATGCTTCTTTTCGGTGGATTTATTCAAAGATTTTGTATCTAAAAATAGCCTATGAGATAAAGGGTTAAGTGTGTTATTATATAATAAATCAACACTTATGTAATTAAATGTACCGATGAACAATGTATGTATGATGTGTGATGGGCTGGTTCCCCGACCCTACCACACCAATGACGGGGAGAACTGTTATAAAATTTGACAACTGTTGTCTGATCTATTTAACCATTTTCATATATACACGTGTTTTTCACACATTTGCAAACAGAGTAGACCAAGATCAGACGGCTCCTAGAAAACCCGTTTTATCTATCTCAGGCTGGTCTGTTTGCCAGTGGAATTTGAAATATCTGTTTTCACTTTCTTAAATGGCTACAATGTTTAATCTTCCATTTTAAGTAAAACCTATTTTGTAGACATAGAACATGGAAAGGGTTAAGAAAAATAGCATTAGATCGCCACAATTGATACGTGAACAGGTTTCCGCAATATTTAAAATATGCGTTTCATTCTTTCGGTGCTATTTTCGAATCTATAATTAACCCATTCTCTGATCTATGTTTAAACATTGCTGACTATATAACTTGTTTTCGTCGATAAAATGATTTTTTTAAAACAACAAAATAGTATCGGTCTATTTCGAACAGTTACGAAACTAAATGCAATCGGAATAAATACTAAAACATCGGCAGCCTCCGTGGCCAAGTGGTTATGGACTTCGACTGACAATCGCTTAGCCCCTCACCACTATGGGTTCGAATCCCGGTCTTGGCGTTTGGATTTTTCATGTAAGGAAGCCTTCCAGCTGGCTTGCGGTAGGTCGGTGGTTCTACCTGGATGTTCTTTTGTGCGAGAAACAATGCAATTTAATCCGTGCCCAGAAACACATCTGGGGTCTTCGTCCACCTGTAATTAGTTTGACTAATTGCATCTGCAAATATTCGGGTATTCGAAGTGTTTTAAGCGCGTTGCAAGAACAGACTATCACTTTAAATAAACGTGACTGAGAAATAGAACACTCAAACAATACGCACAGTGTAAGATAAGATAAGTTTTATTTAACGTCGGCAAGATATATAACAAGCAACATAAGCCCTATTGGGGCTTTTGAACCGACAAGATAACAGTACATACATAGTGACAGCACATAGTCATAATCAGCATAATATTAAAACATAAATCTAATTTAAATACAGGCTAAGAATATATGATTTAGCTATGATACTAAGAAAGCTCTAAAACTATATCAGAGAGTAGGTGAAATCCTACTAAATAGCACACAGACTTATTATATAACAAATTTATCAATTATAAATATCACAAGGATGGCCTGATAAGTTGTGTTTTTAAGTAACTGTAAAAGAAAAATTCCAAATCAATGAGAGCCAAAGCTCAACAAAGAAAAGGAAATTAAAACATAAATACAAGCATACATTTTAAAACAAGCTGAGTATGAGTCAACCATGATACTAAGAATTGATATAATACTCTTTAAGATCTGAAGCAAGTAGGATCACTATAGATTGCACACATACTCATATCACAAAGATATCACAAGGATGGCAAGATAACGAATCTCAGCAAAGAAAAAAGAATTCAAAAGAGACCAGGCCTCTGTGGGACATTAAATAAGTACACGGAGAGTGATATATTATGTCACACATGAGGAATGGTTCTGCGTATTGTGTGCCCCTATCTATTCCTCTTACTCGAATATTAAAAACAAGCAGGCATTCATGTACGTATAAGCAGCGGAAAAAAGCAGTTAACCCTTTACCCGCCAAATACTTTTGCAAGAAAATTTGCCATCATCATATACCATAATCTGAATATGCATAAATTTATTAGACATGAAATGAAAAATCATAGCATACACAACAAACTCTGATCAAATGGTTCCTCAATGAGTCGTCTGATCTGGGTTTACACTATATGCAAATGCAATAATAGGCATTTATGGGGGAAAAGGTTAAGCATATAAGCATAGGGCAAGCATGGAATAGCATAGCAAGGCAAACAAGCAAAGTATTGCAACTTCAACATGGCAGTAATTTAAGCAGTCGGCATTCTACTAAGGTTCTAGAAGCACCAAATCACATAGTAAGCAATGATACATATAAAGCACATTTTCTAAAGCAAACAAAAGCTGAAGTAAACATAAAGCAAATAAAATTGAACATGAACAGTAGGATACTGATTTGTTTTTCCAGCCCTGTGGAAGACAGTATATTAAAGCTATCCCACTTGAAAACGACATGCAGAGCATTTACAATTGTTCCCATCCCAAAAAGTTATTTGATTTTTGAACTGGTTAAATTCTGAGGTCTTTCTATAGTGATCTGGTAAGGAATTCCACAGGACTGGAGCTGCATATTTAAATGAATTCTTACCGTAAGTAGTTGTTTTAACACGAGGTACCTGTAACATATTTGAGTAACGAAAATTATATCTGGTTTCTTTTTTTTTAACAAGGTCTGATAGTACTGGAGGAGCTATTTCATTCAGAATTTTGAAGATTTCTATAGCCATAGTCCTGGTACGTCTAATATGGAGAGCAGGCAGTTTGGCTTTTTCAAGAAGTAGTTCATATGAGTCAGTGTAATTTTCGTATACAAATCTCAGGGCTCTCTCTTGAATTTTCTCAATCTTTCTAGTATTAGATTTTGAACAAAAATGCCAGGCCAGACTGCAGAAGTTAAAATTAGATAATACAAAGGTATGAAATATAGTCAATCTACTCAGTTTACATAGGTTCCTACCAATCCTCTTAAGGACATTTAGTTGTGTGGCTGATTTTCTGCAGATCCTTTGGATGTGATTATCAAAAGATAGTTTAAAGTCAATGTCAACACCCAATAAAGTCACAAGATCTTCACATTTAATATCAATACCACCTACTTTGAAAGAGGGAGATTTTGCATGGGTTTTCTTACCAATGGCTATTGCTTGGAACTTGTCAGGGTTTGCCTTCATACAATTAAAATGAAACCAGTCAATAAGAGCATTGCTTTCTTGCTGTAAAGTTAGCATTAAGGACTCAAAATTTGGACTGTGAAATGAAAGGGTGTTGTCATCAGCATAATTGTATAATGAGCATTTATCAATAAATAAAAATATATCATTTATAAAAATATTAAACAGAAGCGGCCCAATAATGGAGCCTTGTGGGACGCCTTTTGATATGTCTGCCCAATTGCTAACTATATTACCAATTTTTACCTGCTGTTTCCTTTTAGATAAGTAATTTGATATTAAATGTAATGCATTATCAGTTAGACCATAAGCGGAGAGTTTACATAACAAAATATCATGTGGCAGACAATCAAAAGCCTTCGACAAGTCCATAAGTATTGCAGCAACATATTCATTTTCATCTAGTGCACTTTTCCAGTCCTCAATCAATTTCAATAATGTAGTTTGGCATCCATGCCCTCTTCTAAAAGCACATAAGAAGTCATTAAAAATGTTGTCAAAATATGAGTAAAGCTGTTGTGAAATTACCTTTTCATAGATTTTTGAAGAATTTGGAAGGATACTGACTGGCCTGTAGTTAGATTTCAAGAGGGGGTCGTTTTTCTTAAACAAAGGAGTTACTTGAGCTTGCTTGAGGCGGTCTGGGAAAAATCCACTAGATAAAGTAATATTCACAAGATTTGTAAAATGGGGAACTAGTGCCCTGTCACTAAGTTTCAAAACTTTAGCTGATATTTGGTCAACTCCAGTGGCCTTCTTTATGTGAAATTTCTGAATTATCTTGAAAATGCAGTTTTCGCTGACAGGGTTAAAATTAAAAGATCCATAGTTTAAGTTTCTCTCAGTTATCTTCATTATACTCGGATGGTTTTCTGGGTCAAAGATGTAATTTCTACCTATGTCATTTGCAACATTTGCATAAAAAGAGTTAAAAATATCTGTGACATCCTTCGAATTTGATACAACTTTGTCGTTTTCGGTTAAAATAATTTCCTGTTGTGTACTGACTGCTTTTTTTGACATGTATGGTTTAATTGTGCGCCAGAAATCAGTTGACTTACTGCCACCAGTACATCTTTCCATGAAGTAATTATTTAGAGATTTTTTCTTTAACTTGTTGACATAATTTCTTTGCTGCCTGTATTTTCCCCAATGTTTTGAAGACCTAAACTTAGTATATCTATGATAGAGCATTTTCTTTGTCACAATGGCTTTCCTGAGAGTTTTATTCATGTATGGCAGTTGTTGTTTTTTTCTGTATCCATATTTTATAGGTATGTGTCTGTCAATGACTTCAGTCATATCATTTTCGAAGGTGTCATAGATAGAATTTACTGCATTTTCATTCAGATTCTGGTTTGTATCTAATTTTATTGCATGCAGATCATTAATAAAAGCATCATTATCGAAAATTCTAAAACTTCTATAAGAAAACTTCTGTTTCTCTGAGCATGGTGTAGAGTGATTTATTATTAAGGAGATCATGTTATGGCAGTCACTTATCCCAGTAGGGAAATTCAACACATTCATGCACAGATTTTTAGAGTTGGTTAAAAACACATCAAGAAGTGAAGGTGTACAGTTTTTCTTAAAACAGGTGGCATTTTTAATCATGTTGTTCATGTCAAATAATTCACAAAAATCAGCTAAAGGTCTGCACTTAGTTTCAGATAACATATCACAGTTTAAATCTCCAACAATAAAATAGTGGTCATATAATGTAATACATTTATCCAAGCACTTCTCAAGTGGAGGAAAGAAATCATTATGGTTTAAACTAGGTGGTCTATATACATGAATGAAGCACCATTTACTATTATTAAGAGTAACTTCATGAACAATGCTTTCTAAGCCATCATGCTCGAGGTCATACCTGCGACGTGAGGGTACACCAGACCGTATGTACACAGCTAGACCTCCACCATGGGCATCTCGGTCTTTCCTGTGGAGACAATAACCTGGAACATCAAAGGCAGAATTATAGAAAGAATTATCAAGCTTTGTTTCGGATAGATACAGCACATCAACAATTTTATCTACAAGAAGTTCATGTATTTCGACAAACTTGTATTTCAGACTATTTATATTTAGGTGAGCGACTAAGAATTTCTTAGGATGGGCTTTACGTTTAAGTCTCAAGTCATTAAAAACACTATGTGTGGTTCCATCATTGTTTGAAGTTCCAGTGACATCTAGGTCTGACTGACAGTCCTCCTCAAAGAATGAGTCTGTAAAATGAAAATTTTCACAATTTGAGCAAACCCAGGGTTTGTCAGAGTCAGAAAGTAACTTATATTCATTTGTAGACTTATATCAGTCACCGGGTTTCCGAGGGAGAGTCTGGTCAATGAATGACTGGTATGCAACACGGTCCAATGATATGAAACATGTTTTTGGAGTCTGAGATCATTGTCAAGTATCTGAATGGTCAGAATCTGACCAATCAGATACTTGAGAATGATCTCAGACTCAGACTCAGACTCAGACTCGGAAGTTTTATAACCTTGGGCCCATGGCACAAACTGTAGAATCAGGGTCCATGCTTATAAAGCTTTTAGTTGAGTCTGAGTTTCATTCTCAAGCTTTGATTGGTTAGATTTGAGTTCTCAAGCTTTTGATTGGTCAGATTTGAGCCTTTGGCTCAAATCTGACCAATCAAATCAACTAAAAGCTTTACAAGCGAGGTTTTACGCAAGCGTAAAATGGCTGCCTAACATGTATCAAGTGGCAAGATCAGCAGTGTAAACCAATACCTTAAATGTCAATAAATAACTAAGATAAGAACCGATTTATATAGTGTACTTGCAGAAAAAAACAATGGGGGGGGGGGGGGGGCTTGTAAATGAATGGAAATCAGAGAAAGAACATACATGTATTTAACACTGATTAACCTGTCGTGTTTGAGAGGTTTTGTTGTGTTTGCATTTTTATTATGCAAAGAAACTTTGAACTAAGAAGTTTTTATTCAACTAGTTATCAAATTCAATTGACAGTTAGTCAGTTATTCACTTGTTGACGTCATTTCATCAGCAAATCAGATTTAAGGTGTCATTTGTGTAAGTGTGGAGTAGGTTCTACATACGGGACGATGTGTGGATATTTAATGACAGGGTGCTAATATTAAATGGATTTAAAACAAAAGCACGTTAATGTCGAAAGAAGAAATAAAAAGAAAAAAATACGTACGAAAAGAAAAAAAATATGTTCGTATCTACCTAGGATCGAACCCGTGTACGCTTGGTTTCTAGGCGAACGTGCTACCCCTACGTCACGGTGCTTTATACTAAATTTGTTTCGATTGTAGCTACATCATCAGCATTTACAAAACTGCTTTCGAAAAACACGTTCATAAACATGTGCATATGAAATTAAAATGCAAATGCACCATGCGGAGTTTAAACAATAATAAATGGGTACTTCATAATTTTTGAAAAAACAACAACATGATTTTCATGAATTTTAGAAAAGACGAGATAACAAAAAAAACTCCGTAGCAGTCGGCAGTTATAGAAACACAGGACCGCGGTTAATCATACACCTTTTTCTAAGGCGTATAAGTATAGGCTGCCTTCGGCAGCCTACTAAGCATGGACCCAGATATCTGTTGATTCATAAGCAAACAGAGCAAATCCTGATCAGAAGGTTAAGTGCAGTCTGATCTTGGTCTACTATGTTGCGAATGCGTCAAACATATATCTGTATCAGTTAGAAGGATAACCAGCCATCTGTCTTCCACAGGTTGTCTTTGTTTGTCCTTTTGATCGTAATAGAGAGATTTTACTGCGTGTTATGTGGCCACTAAGATGCCACCTCATTAGGTAATCGACGGGGGCGCTTATAAGATATAAAATATCAACATAACAAGAGAGTACTTATGACTTATGTAAACAATAAGGTTACTATAGGTGAACCCACAAAGATGTACTTCTTAGAAGTATTAACCCTTTACTGCATGAGAATAATGTTAATATAGATTAGCTGCTTTATATCATGGCATTATTAACAATATCATTTTGACGACCTCTAAGCTCTTTCACATTTTTTCAGGAATTATCGTTCCTGCTACTCTTCAGGGTTGTCATTATAATGTGCATTATATTGACTCGATTTAATCTAGTGTCTGTCATTAGGGATACAGGCAAACAGTGCAAACCCAGTCAAAAGGGCTCTTGTAGGAGCCATCTGAACAGTGTATGCACAGGTAAACCTCTCTATAACGGCCACTAAATTGTATTACTTAGTTGGTATATTAGGCCAGGTGGTTGCTTAAAGCAAGGTAAAAGTAAAACAGAACGCTCCTATAGGAGCGTTCTGTTATACTCTCACCTTGCTTAAAGAAGCCACCTGCCTTTAACATAAAATACTTGTTGTAATTTAGTGGCCGTTATAGAGAGGTTTTACTGTACTTGGTATAGGACGGTCTAATAAAATTCAGGAATATCTCGCTAATGCGCTAATTTATCAACATAGGAAAATTTTAAGCAGGTGGTTCCCTAATGCACTGTAAGGGTTAAGCGTTTGCCTGTAAACTCTGTCGACTTCTTCAATTCTAAAGTCTACTTTTTGCTATCCTTGTGAGATGAAATTGAGACACTAATGTTCTTTGTAAACGGTGTAGACCCATATGAGATGGTTCCTAATAAAGGAGCCCTTTCACCAGGGTCTACAATGTTTGTCAAGTTGCACTTATCTTTAGAAAAAAAACTCTAAATATTCACTATTAGCTTGACCTGCTTGAATTTGGGAATAGACCATCTGGACCTGCAACGTTGCAAGGCTGAAAAATGAGGCAGATAGGAATTTGACTTGCTATTTTTTAATATACTGGTGAATGTTCAATGGCTTGTTCTGATCAGTGTTATGTTCTGATGACAACAACGTGCTTCGATGCTGACCTACAACTGACAGCGGAATATGTAATCATGAAATCAAAACGTCACCTTTTCCCTAGACGGTCGCATACAAAATTGCAATAAGTGTGACAAGCAAGGTTTTACGCAAGCGTAAAATGGCTGACTAACATATCTTAAAGCAGGACAGAAGAAAAAGAGAGAGCACTATTGTTTAGTACTTTTAATCAACAGATACATTGGGAAACATGACTATAGACAGATAGATAGTTTATTCATACATAAGGCCATAGGCCCAACATTACACAAGCATACAAATATACAATACATAACATGGTCAACGGCTTGCACTATATATAGCTAATACGTACTAGAAAATATTCGTAATATCAGCATTGATTATCTTAATAATCAGAAATATCCGTATTTACGAGGGGAAAATGGTGGAATCATATTTATCATTGTACACGATGGTGTGGTTGTTTGCTGTTAGTTTTCCTCCCAACCATTTATCAAGCAACCACCTATTAGCGGAACTGTCTGTAATTCAAATTCATGCGGTCGCTTAATGCATGCAAAAACAATACAGAAAGTTCCTAAACGAGCCCTCTGCATCGTTCTCGCCCCACACAAGCAACAACCCGTACCCAGTGATTTCCACACTACTTCACCCAGTGGTCGCTCAATACAAGAACCACTATAATATTATTCATGTACATTAATTCAAATTGGTTTAATTATTATCAAAGAATGTGTCGTTTCTTAACTTGAAGCATTTATATACATACGTAGATAAATGTCTTAACTCAATTTCGTTTTCTAAAAATCAATAAATTTGAACATATTCGGATATCTCCAGCACAGTAAAACCTCTCTTAACCGGAAGTTAAATTTAGTATGAATATCGGTCTTGGAGACAGGTGGCAGCTTAATGCAGGGTGAAAGTCATGCAGAAAGCTCCTAGAGGAGCTTTCTGCATGACTTTCACCCTGCATTAAGCAGCCACCTGCCTAAAAGTATCTAAATTATTATCTACTAGAATTCCGGTTAAGAGAGGTTATACTGCATATGATTGTTTTATGTAATTTTTCCGCCAACTGTTCAAGAGGACATTTCAACAAAAACTGATATTCATCTTCAAGGATGTTACATAACTGATATTTTCTATCCTGGCGTGGCGTGGGAGTTGGTTTATGCCAGCGTCCTGTTTCAATTTCAAGTCTGTGTGATGAAACTTTTAATCTCATTAATTATTTTCTAAATTTTGTGATACTGACTTTACTTTACTTAGAAAAATCTGAGAATAGAAAATAAAATAAAAATAAATAGCTATCAGCCCTTGAATTAGAAAGTTCATTATACCAAACTTGAATGATGTTATCAGTAAGTCTCTGTTTAAAGATATTAAGAAAAGGTTTAGAATTCCCTACACCTTGGTTTAACCAAATGTCATAAAACCCAAACGATTCCAATATATTTTTCACTTTTGATAACCATGATGGTTTATGAGGCCATCTAACAAAATACTTGACGTAATTTAGTGGCCGTTATAGAGAGGTTTTACTGTATTTCATAAAAAATAAAGCAAACACCAATCAGCTGGCTACAACAGGGACCATCTGATCTGGATCTAGTCCGATTATAAATGCTTTAAATGCGTATACATAAGTTGGTATTTAGGGCAGATGGCTGCTTAAAGCAAGGTTAAAGTAAAACAGAACGCTCCTATAGGAGCGTTCTGTTTTACTTTCGCCTTGCTTTAAGCAGCCACCTGCCTTTAACACAAAACACTTGGTGTAATTTATTGACCGTTATAGAGAAGTTTTACTGTATATGTTCTGAATGTTTAATGATGCATGACCGTGTGCTTGCGAAATAATAGAAAATGTTGGAAACGTCGGTTAATCTAATATGAGTCTACTCTGTTTGCAAACTTACAAAGGCGTAAATCAAATGCGGAGTCAAAGTGCTCCTTGATCTGAGTCTTTGTATTTTGGTTGACCCTGTACTTTCTTCGGTAGCTCTGACTTGTTTTAACCCTTACGTCGCCAAGAAAAGTGCGTCTGCTAAGATTATCGTCTACTTCATGTTTCAAAGCGGATATTTATGTACAATGTACATGTAATTCGCTTAACGAGTGTCAAATAGTTTTAATCCTGGTGAGATCCCAAATAAATTTCTCGGCACATCATCTGGACCCAAACAGTTTGCAACAGTTATTACGGATTCGCCTTCGGCTGTGCAAGACGGAGATACCGCGATTAGCATGTACTTCGGTTTAACAGTACAGGTTAATTATTTACTATTCACAGGTAACGACATAATGCTGTTGTATAACTGAATGAATATTTATGGCGGCCGACAGGTAAAAAGTAGGCGGAGCAAATGTTATATATTTGTTTGTGTGTCGTAAAGACATGGGAGATCGAGAATATGAGCCGAAGGTAAGAACATTATACCTTAGATGTGTTTGTTATGAAAATGCAATATATATGATACAATAACTATACATGTATATTTGATACAATAACTATATTTATTAGCACATACCTCGTTATAACAAAAATAATGTTGGGTCAAATTCTGAACTGTTGCTTTTTTTGCCATTTTCGAATTTGTTCAAGGTTTTCAAAAGCTCCTGACCTAGTGTCAAACGGCTTGAATCTTGATGAGATGCCGAGTAACTCGGCGTCTCATCCGGATTCAAGTTGTTTGCAAATCTTTGGATAAAGGGATATTGGTTTAACTCTTTCCCTCATATAAACGTGTTTTCACGCATTTGCAAACAGAGTAGACCCAGATCAGACGGCTCCTAGAGGAGCCGTCTGATCAGGGTCTTCTCTGTTTGTTAATAAAATTTGATAGATCTGGTTCTTTAGTTTCTAAAATGGTTACAATATCCAAGCTTCCATATTTCATTATTACTATTATGTCCATGAATATTAAGTAGGTATTGAAATTTGAAATAAACATAGAACAGGGAAAGGGTTAAGGATATTTGGTTCTATTATATTTTATGTTATTTATGCCTGAATTGACCAGTTCCCTCATGGTGTATAATAACAATACCATAGCTATTTATAAAGTTATATTAATAATAATTAGTGAACGCTTGAGTTTGGGTACATCTTAAAATGTAGGATCATATCTATATCATTTGATTAGCAAACAGAGCAGGCCATGATTAGACCACTCCTACAGGAAATTCATTTATCCCGTTGTTGTTTGATTTGGTTTGTATATATTTTTGTCGCTTTTTGTTGTTTCATAGTTTTGTTGCTGTTGTTGTTTTGATTGGGGGGTTGCTTGGTTTATGTTTAAGTGCAGTTCTTTCTTCCATTGTCTAAGATTTCTTCACCATTTATTATTTTGTAGACTCCATCCAGACACCGATTTTAATTTTCTTTATATTTTCATACAATTGCGCATATCTTAATTCGGCTCTTATAATGGTGAATATGGCTCATGCGGCCCTCCCGTTTCCTCTGTATATGAAAATATAATATGTTTAACCCATTACACCATAGGCTATTTTGGTACAACCTCTTTGAATAAATCTACCGAAAAGGGGCATTAACTAGACGAAAGGAAAATTATAGAATTTTGTGGTTTGAAACCATTGTGATAAATAGAGCATTTGATCCTATAGGAGCAAACGCTCTATTTAGCACAATGGTTTCACAAAGTGACTTTTACAGAGGGCTATCGTGGCTAACCATTTATGACTTAATTTTATGGAACTAATTGCAAGCAGCGGTCTAGATAAAATGCTTAACCCTTCGCTTGCTATTCTAGTAAATATACCTACCTGTAAATAGTGAAGACCCAGGTGAGACAGCTCCTGCAGGAGCTGTCTCATCAGGGTCTGCACTATTTACAAGTTGATTGTGAAACCAGTGCACTTCACAGCAGTTATTACACGGCGAAATACTTGTACACGGTGAAGATATATGTAATTATACAACAGGACATGGGTAAAGAAGGAGAAATGTATTTCAAAATTCAGAAAGAGAAGGGTTAAAATTGAACATGTTCAACAACCGCTCCTTTACTTCTTCGTCACTCCCTATATTGTCACCACTCTTTAGAAGCGCCTGTTCGAACGATTCTAAAGAGCGGTCGTAGTATAGGGTTTGCAGGAGAAATGACGATTTAAGTATTTAGGTACGCAAATCTGTAGCCCTGTACAAGTACAGTAGAACCTCTCTAAACCAGAATTTCATTAGAGAGTAATATAGATACATGTACTTTTAGGCAGGTGGCTTTTTAATGCAGGGTGAAAGCCATGTATGACTTTCATACTGCATTATGCTGCCCACAAAACAGATATGTATACTGAAATGAACGTCCGTTTTATAGAGGTTTATTGTACGTGTTCTGACTGTTCTCAGACTGTTCTCTGACTGTTCTCAGACTTTCTCTGACTGTTCACAGACACACGCCCCGGCCTCTTACGGGATTTTGTCTGACTCGACACTGTTTGGCAGAATACGTAAGGTACCGACGCGACCATTACGAAAATGCGCAATAAAACCAATGTCACGTGGCTATCTCATTAACAATTATTTCTGTGACGTATTGACGCGACAGCCACCACCCTAATTGATCAGCAAGTTTGTCGGTATTAACGAGACGACATCACCTCTGACAGAGTGCATGTAAACCAGACATTATCTCGTCAGCCGCCGTGACAGGAAACAATATTAACATGACATGTAACGTGTTATATGATTTAAAGGGGAGGTCACTACATTCGACGCATTTCAAAAATACCTAAAATATAAAACACTTATTTGTTTATATGCTGAAAAGTAGTATATTGCAAGAAAACCTATCAAATAAACGTTGAAAATGACAAAACATCCATGTGTTTGATATCGACGATCCCGGTTTTATTCTCCCATGTTTCAATTTTATTCGGGTTGGGTAGAAGCCGTTACGTAAACAATGGAGGGATCGAGTGATCATCGGCTAAACGCGTAAAATTTGAACGGAAAATGCCGATAATACTTTGTTGTAGAACAACAATGATACATATTAATCAAATCGGTTTATTTTGTATAACAGGGGCATTTTTCGATATAAGTTCAAATTGATAATCTTTATAGAGAGAGAGAAATTGTTTATTATAGTGACATGTGATATAACAGAATACAAATTATCAAAAGTAAACACATATGATTAATCACCCGGCCCCATGGGCCTATATGTCACCTTAATGATATAAACATATAAATTATAGTAAAGTTTTAGAGTGTTAATTAATATGAAACATTGATCAGTTTTTATTATTGAATCTTGCAACAGTTTAAACGTTTGTAATAAACTGACTCAAATAAGTTGATTCAATCTAGCAACAGTTTAAACGTTTGTTATAAATTTACTCAAATAAATGAATTCATTCTTGCAACAGTTTAAACGTTTGTTATAAATTGACTCAAATAAATTGATTCAATCTTGCAATAGTTTAAACGTTTGTTATAAATTGTCAAGTATATACACACATATATATATATATATATAAATTAGTAAGAAAGCAGATAAAGTGCAGTAGGGAGGAGATTGATGCTCTTAGACCTTTAGGCCCTATTGTAGAGTGAATCTCGTCTTACTAAGTAAGCCTGTAACAGAAACTTTGCTGTTTTACGGGTATACTCAGTAAGAAGAATTTTCAATTTATCCGTATTAGAGCTCTGTATGAATCGTTCATTTGTTAATACGTTGCCAAATATCTGCTTTCGTACTTCCTTATATAATATACTTCTTTATAATAATGATTGAATATAACGCATTCCAAGTTTTATGATATTATTGAAAATATGCGTTCACTGTAGGGACTTCCTCTTTAAAGATGAACTCTAGTAATATTCAGAATGTTAACCATTTTCCTCATATATAAACGTATTTTCACGCATTTGCAAACATAGAAGACCTAGATCAGACGGCCCCTATAGGAACCCTCTGATCAGGATCTGCTCTGTTTACTAGTTGAATTTGAAATATCTGGGGGGTTTTCGGTTGTCTTTTCTTTCTAAAATTGCTATAATGTTCCATCTTCCATGCTATATTATAACTAATTAAGTAATTATCCATGAACACTCAGTAGTTTTTGAAATTTTGAGTAAACATAGACCAGAGAAAGGGCTAACTTTCTTTCCCTGCTGAATATTCATTTGAGAAATAGTGACATCATACATATTCATTTGCCGTTTTTATAATGACATATGTACACAGGAAAAAACAGCCACCTGCCTACAGAGACATAAATTCCTCCTCACTAAAAGTTCGTAGAATTGAGTTCTAACAGTGTATTTCATTAGCAAACAGAGATGATCAGGTGGCCCCTGCTCTATTTGCAAAGGCGACGCAAGCCGTCCCTTCAGAGCAAAGGGTTTATGACCATCTGGTTTGGATATGTGTCTATCAAAACAGGTGGTTGCTAAATGCAGAACAATTATTTAGGATCTGGGTTTACTCTGTTTGTAAAGGCGTTGAAAAACTGCTCCAGATTAGAGCTTTTGCAAGCATTATTTTTTCAGCTTTTACTGTGCATCTTAACATTTGCAAACTGAGTAGACCGTGATCAGGTGGCGCCTCATTCTGCCACAGTCAAAAATGCTGTAAGAATAATCGGCTGATCAATATACATACATAAATTATTTCTTACGTGAATATTATTCAGGTAAAGGGTTAACGGTAATCCATGTGTTGTTGTTTTTTTTCTATTTCAGACAATGGACGTCGATACAGAGATCGCCATTGTCGGCATAGGTTGTAGATTTCCAGGGGCGGATAACTTGGACGAGTTTTGGCGAGTCCTTGTGAATGGCGAGAACCACGTGCTCGAAATTCCCAAGGAGCGCTGGAATAATGAGGCGTTCTACAGCGAAAACAGGGATGAGATTGGCAAACACTATGTGAAGAGAGCAGGTTTCATAAAAAAGTACGATTTCACCCATCTTAACTTTCTTCTTAAAATAAACGCATTCTCACGCATTTGCAAACATAGTAGACCCAGATCAGACGGTTCCTATAGGAGCTGTCTGAACAGGGTCTGATCTGTGTTTGCGTATGATATGATATATGTAGATCTGATTCTACAGTTTTATCAAAGCAAAATGTTTTCTTGAAACGTTTACATTATAAAAACTCATATAATAAATAGTCATGATGTTATGATTTCTTACCTGAATATTAAACAAAGAAAGGGTTAAAGGCAGTCATTGGAATTTGATTTTACAAAATTATTTAATAAATTATTGTCGCCAAATGCTTAAATATTCCAAAACAATATGTGTACCGCTTTAGATTTGATTATCAAATGTAAGACTTTATAATTATTTCACTCTTTAAATAGTTTGTCAAGGGGCGGGAAATTCAGACTGGGAACTAGCTCATATAGTCGACAGCGAGTTTCTTGCCGGATTTTCCCGCACTTGATTTTATAGCCGAGACAGAAAAATTAAAAGAGCCAACCAATGATATTTATAATATTATAAAAACCATGTCTGTCTTTATCCCTTTCATCACCAATGTCGCAAAAATGCACCACAACAAATAGTGCAGTCCCAGATCAGACGCCGCCTTTTCAAGGCGGCGTCTGATCAGGGACTTCACTTTTTGTCTCAAACTCTATTTCTATATATGTGTTTTATTCCTTTGAAATGTGCAGTTATTCATCTTATTTTCTTATTTTACCGAATGATTTAACAAAACAAAACTTGATTGCAGACGACAATTAGATATTTGGCGCTGAAAGAGTTGACCCTTAAGGCCTATCTCGCTATCCACAACCTGACTCGCTCACGTAAACAGCTATGACCCAGATGAGACACCGAGAGTTAGTTCACGTCGCATGTTGATGCAAATGCAATTAACCATTTACTCCATGGATATTCACTTAATAAATGAAGGCGTCCTGAATATTAATTATATTCATTTTTATAACGGCATACCAACGCAGGAACGTTTGACCGTGGCAGAGACTGTAGAGTGTCGTATCTATATTCTTTCATAAGTAAACAGAGCAGACCCTGATCAGACCGATCCTATAGGAGCCGTTTGATCTGGGTCTACTCTATTTGTAAAAGCGTAGAAAGGCGTATTTGTGGAGTAAAGAGGTAAGGCCGTGACAAGCGGAATATGAGTTAACCCTTTCCCTCATATAAGCGCATTTTCACGCATTTGCAAACAGATTAGACCCAGATCAGACGGCTCCTATAGGAGACGTCTGATCACGGACTGCTCTAGTGGCCTTTGCCATGATATAGATCTAATTCTACAGTTTGTGTAAAAGGAAAAATATTCCTTAACCCATTACCTCATAGGCTATTTTTAGATACAACCTCTTTGAATAAATCTACCGAAAAGGAGCATTAACTAGAGAAAAGGAAACTTTTAGAATTTTGTAGTTGGAAACCATTGTGATAAATAGAGCATTAAATTTTGCTCCTATAGGAGCAAATGCTCTATTTATCACAATGGTTTCACAAAGTGACTTTTACAGAGTCGTCAAACGTCGTCAATATGAGGGAATGGGTTAACATGTTACCTGCTAATTGCTACATAGCATCTCATCTTGATCCAGTCTGTTTGACACTCTATCAATAGCATTTCAAAAGCTTGAACGCATCATAAATGAGTGAACATTTGTTATAGATCGAAGTCTACACAGATATCAATTTTAAAGGTTAAAAATTGCTAAATGTCAAATATGACATGGTTTTCATGGAGGAGTAGACAACTATTTCTCTATAAATAGCAATGTATTTGTAATTAGCAAGTATTGCAATTAGCAAATACATGTATGGCAACTGGCAAATGTTTGACCAGCGTTCATTATACTGCTGATGACCGACAAAAGTCGTGTAATACGCACAGGCCTGTCCGACTATGGTATTAACCAATTTGCTCCCACGATCCCATATATGGGACGTAAGCAAACAGCGGAGACTCTGATGAGACACCGGATAATGCGGTGTCTGATCAGAGTCTTACTGTTTGCTGATAGGAAATACAATATAAAACAAAACAAAAATGAAAATTTAGACCAGACATCCCTTAGATAAAATATAGATTAGTCCAATATATAAGCATGGAAGAATCCACTGGGAGCAAATGGGCTAACTCTTTGAAAACTGAATTTATGTTGTGTTTATTAACCCTTTATTAACCCTTTACTCAATGGACATGTTTTGTTAAAAACTGACATCATTAATATTAAGTTTGTTTTATAATGGCACATGAACACGTCATCTTTTAGCTATGACAAAAACTGTAGAATCATAGATCTATATTATTCCATAAGCAATAGCAGACACTGATTAGACAACTTCTACAGGAGTCGTCTGATCTAGGTCTACTCTGTTTGCCAAAGCGTAGAAAGGCGTATTTAAGGAGTAAACAGTGAACTGGCCCATCCGTGTGTACACTATGTAACAGCGGCGTCCATTCAGTATGCAAGGATTCAATTCATTAGAAGGCTTTGAATGGACGCCAGTGTATACCCTGATCAGAGAGTCCCTTGGTGTACATGTTAAACAACTTGTATCCATATGAGACGCCGAGTAACTCGGCGTCTCATCAGGATTCAAACTGTTTAACTCTTGGTCAATAGTTATTCAAAAGCTTGCGAGGAATCAGAAATAGCACCTGATCAAAATTTTGAAGAGACAACGTTTTTTTCACAACGAGATGAGGGTTAACCAATTACCGCATAGGCTATTTTAGATCCATGTACCGAAAAGGAGCATTAACTGGATAAAATGACAATTTTAGAAATTTGTAGTTTGAAACCATTGTGATAAATAGAGCATTTGCTCCTATAGGAGCAAATGCTCTATTTATCACATTTGTTTCAATAGGTGATTTTTACAGAGGCGTAGAAATGCGTATTTAAGGAGGAAAGGGTTAATATATATTCTGATACGCACTACCTGAATGGCAATTACAAATAGTTTGGGTCCTGGTGAGTTACAGTGTAAATTAGTTGACAATCGCTCGGCATTATTTGACAAACGCTTGCTCAAATTGGAAATAAGTAAAACAGGGCGAGTGGGGAGATGTTTAATTGAAAAAAACATCATGACGGCTAACTGCAGTTCTGTGACATCTAATTATGGCGTTTTTATAGTATTATTGATGATTTCTGTCAGTTTTATTGGCGTATTAACAGGTAAGTATTCTTTATTGCATGTCCTATACTAGTTTGAAGCTTTAAGCACCTGAACAATGTGCTAAAGGGTATTTGAACCTACGTATTGGCAAAGGTAAAGCCATGCAAACAATGTAGAGTCAGTGTAGACCTGTCTAACTGCAAACAATGTATACCGAGGGCTTTGTGCAAAACTATTGTAACTCCTTTGTGAAGGAGTTACAATAGTTTTGCACCAAGCCCTCGATACATAAATTAGCTACCACGTCTTCACGCAAATAGTGTTGATCTACCGCAGAGTCTTTCCAGTTGCGGTGGTGGTCTTTGGTGTCTGGGGATATATCTCCATAAATACGTGTTTTCAAGCGTTTTCAAACAGAGTAAACCCAGATTAGTCGGCTCATATAATTATACATGCATATGACTTTATAATTTCTGCCTTAGCTAAAATTTCCTGTGTTCATGTGCTATTATAACAAGTAAATCTAATTAATATCAATGGTGTCATTTTTTTCTTACATGAATATTCATGGAATGGTTAACCTTTCGCTTGCTATTCACGTCAATATACCTACCTGTAAATAGTGAAGACCCAGATGAGACAGCTCCTGCAGGAGCTGTCTCATCAGGGTCTGCACTATTTACAAGTTGATTGTGCAACCAGTGCACTCCACAGCAGTGATTGCACAGCGCAATACTTGTAGACAGCGAAGATATATGTAATTATACAACAGGGCATGGGTAAAGTAGGAGAAATGTATTTCACAATTCAGCAAGCGAAGGGTTAAGACAGCTGATACACGTTGATAACTGCAGTACACTGCTATGTAGCGGTCACTAAAATACGTCTAATTCTCGGTCAAAGAGGTAGGTGATAGCTTACTGCAGAACGAAAGTTAATCAAAAAGCTCATATTGGAGTTTGTTTGCATCACTCTCGTCCTGCATTAAGTGATCATCTGCTTCTAAGGACCACTATAGTGATTCATTTAGTGTTGGATATACAGAGATCCTATTGTAAGTGACATTAACTGTACTCTGATGAAAGGAGAAAAAGCGCAGCGTCATTTTTGTTAAAATTACAGTAAATCAAACCCAAACACACACGCACGCACGCACGCACGCACACACACACACATCCCACTCTCTCTCCATCTTTCTCTCTCATTATATTTTTCTTTCACTCACTCAGCGTTATTTCGATTTCCTTCAAATTCAAGCTTCCAATGGCATTCAACCCGTTAGTGTTAGTTAAAGAGAGATTCTACGAACAAGTGTGTCCACTTTAAAAATTCACATGAGGCAAATTTTAATCCTACCTGCCAAGACCAATCTAACATTTGAAACATGATTGAATCCAGATGAGACGCCGAGTAACTCAGTAGTATAAAATGCAAATGATTATTTTCAGCTATGATGAATGGGACCACCGTTTGTTCGGTGTTAGCGAGAGCGAAGCCACCAGGATAGACCCCCAACAACGCTATGTGTTGGAATGTACACACATGGCGATGGAAGATGGCGGCATCACTCGGTCAGACCTAAAAGGAAGTCAGACAGGAGTTTATATTGGTAAGAATAACACTGTACATCATGAATATTCATGTGAGGAATAATGACATCACGATTATCAATTAGCTGATTTTGGTAATGGTATATGAAACAACAATGTTTAGCCATTCCAGAAACTGTGGAACTTGATCAACGAGTAGAGCATCTTCTGATCAGACGGCTCATACATTAGTTGAGTCTGAGTTCGTTCTCAAGCTTTTGATTGGTCAGATTTGAGTTCTCAAGCTTTTGATTGGTCAGATTTGAGCCAAAGGCTCAAATCTGACCAATCAAAAACTTGAGAACGAACTCAGACTCATCTAAAAGCTTTATAAGCATGGACCCTGTTCTGTTTGCTAAGACGTTAGAAATCGTATCTATGAAGTTTAGGGCTAATTGTATGATTAGGCGACTGCGTCATTAAGAGCGACTGCATCATTAGTATACAGTTAGTGTATGGTCTCTGTCTATGGACCTGACTAGTGTGACCTTGACCATGGCCTTGGCCCGGATGAATATCACATTGGTCAGATCCATAGACAGGGAGGTTCACCACTATCGATATGCAGTAACTGATTCATTGTATACCGATCCCCTGACCTAGTGGACAAGACACCAGTTTCGGTAACAAGGGGGTCGAATGTTCGATCTCCGTCAGGGGCTCGGTCTGATATGGCCGTTTGGTGAGCGGCCAGCTAATTAAGTTAAATTATGGTTACCGATGGCCTACCTGCCTTATGCATAGGGCAACGGTGAGGAATCCAGGATATACTCAGGGAGCCAATAGTGGATACTTTGGAAGAGATCTCACTTTCCCGACCCAGACATTCCCCGTTTTAGAAAAGAATGGTTGTCAACATGTAACTCTGACAGTCAATCAACAGAAATGATTACATTGTGGCCTATAATAAGGATATGCTCCGACAGACAATCAACAACAATGTTATCATCTTGACCTCTTATTAGAATATTACCTGAGAAGATCCAATATAAACTGTTTCATTTTAGCCTCTAACTAAGGTATGCTCTGAGAGTCAGACCTTCAATTTATAAATTGGCTGATAAATACCCATGATGTCATTATTTCCAACATGAATATTCAGCTGGTAAAGGGTTAAGTGAGATATCTATTTTGGTTGAGTTGGCATACCCAAAGAAGCTTTTTGTAAAGGTGTTTTAAAGCAGAGAGTGGGATTTACCCTTTTCTAGATGTATACATGCCCTTTAACATATTTTAGACAGTATTAGAATTAAAATTCATTTATTTATCACCGAAAGGTACATTTATCATTGCAAGCTATATTTGGAGAATGGTGTAATGTTGTGCTCGGCATACGGCCAAACATGTTATTTTCAATATTGTTTCTCTTTGTTTTCTTAACACTTTAAACACAATAACAGAAGATTGTTTGGGGTCCCATAAGTACTTGGCTTTCAACAGTTACCATGGAAGCAGTGCATGGTCATTTTGGTAACAGTTTTAGACATCAAGTTTATTTATTCACCACCAAAGGTAAATTTATTAATGTAAGCTATATTTGGAGCATGGTGTAATGTTGTGCTCGGCATACTGCCAAACATGTTATTTTCGATATTGCTTCTCTTTGCTTTCTTATCACTAATTAATATTTATGAGGATGCAAATAAGGTAATTTGCATAAAGTGAACCAAACATTAAGATCCATACATCAACTACCGGGTACATGTTTATATCATTTATAATTATCGCCAAAGTAGGCCGCAATATCTTTGTATGTTGCAGGTATTTAAACACTCTGTAATATGAACAACGAGGTTAGAATGGTTGCCTAGGAAACAGATATATCACCATCAGTGCTATATGATTTGTCCCAAATTTATTTATCTAACAATCTTGGTGATATTCAGTGATCATAGTAAACTTTAGCTAACCATTTTGCATTTTTGTTTGTTTTATAAGAGAAAGACTGGTGTCTGTCGAAAATTTCAACATCTTGTAATGTTCGGTACTATTGGCTGTGTGGGTCAAGGAACACAGATACACAAGGTTTCAACAATACCGTCCTTTATTCTCCAAGGTAACACTCATAAGAGTTAATAATATGTATGTATAAAGTCTGGTCTGTAATCCAACTGCTGTGGAGCATTCCATACTCTAAATGTCATCACGCAAGGCGTGACAACTGCCTGGCTCCCAACGTTCTCTCTCTTGCTCGTACGTGAGTGCTGGTGATAAAGATTACAACAGATTCCTTCCAATGGTACCTTCTTCATCAGAAACCAAAGAACTGAACGAGGGTCGTCCTGGCTAAAACGCGAGCTGAGATTCCGGGACGAGGCTAAAAAGCTGACCGCAAACCTGCGGGTGGTCACACACTCCCCCTCTTCCTTAAAGTCGACCCGACTTCAAAGTAACCACTAAACAAAACCTCCAAATCATATACCAGAATACCGAAAAACCAACACTGCAGACCCTGAACCACAGAATACCGTTCCAAATCAACAGAATTACAAATCCGGACATCTGACATGCCTTGCCTTCATCACACGGCAACAAAAAACTAATGTACTGTCTGATTGCAACAACCTAAGACATGATCAAATTTCCTGCAACATTCAATACAAAAATTAGTGTAAAATTATGAACTATATCCAATACTCTTTATCAAGAGTACCTGAACGCATGTTAACTACACATATACACATCTCTATGGCATTCTGTAACAGAATACAACCCATGTCACATAAACTAGAGTTAACATGAAGCTCCTTGTGTATATCACTCTGGTCTCCTCATTCCTGCAAAGAAGAAACATTATCTTTACAATATACTTCACAAATTAAAAACATAATTGCAGAAACTAACTGAAATGTTCATAATTTCTGCTCATCTCCTCCCCTCCTGAAAAAAAAATAAGAAGAAGGTTACTAAAGCTCATTAAAAAAAAACAGGTAAAGTATCTGCACGCATATGGACAGACAAAATAGACAAGTGCAAGCAAACAAATATTCACTTTTATTGTGAAACCTCACAATCACACATCTATCAAAATATACTAGGGAACTGACATTACTTCTAGTGCAAGCGTTAATTCCACTCAATAATACAATTCCTTTGAAGATCAATGTTACCAACACCGGCAACACATTAATGCAAACAGTTATTCTGTACAATACGGTCCAATTAACAAAGGAATAACTGAATAACTTACTGAGAACAACATTCAATAAAAGCTATATATACAATCAAAATAAATAAAAGCAAAGTTGTTTACTTAATAACTGTCTGAAGTAACTTGGCAGTTAAAGCAGCCTGTTCCTGAAGTAATTTTTTCAATTGGTCACTTTCCAACTCTGGACCAACTGAATCCTGGATGACCGTCTGTGATTTACACACATAGTCTGACATCCAGGCCGGTTTCTTCTTCACCCTAGTTGACTTTCTAGGCGGAGGCTTTGGCGGCGGTGGTTTTACGCCTCTAATTACCCCCGGCAAAGGACTGTATCCTGGCCCATAGTCCTCTGCATTTCGGCAGCATCTTCTGTTCCTTCCTCAATTCCTTTATCAGGAGTACTTTGATCCACATCTGGTTCTCCAGAATGTGGCAATGGCGGTGCCGGGCTTCTTCTGCACCTGAAATTTCTATATCTATTATATTATTAACAGTTTCTTCACTATTTATACCACTTCTCACACTTTCATGACCGGCCGGTCTTTCAACTGAACGTGAATATGTAAAAACACAATCACAGTCACTTTCTTCACTGTCTTCATATCCTAAATATTCTGTATATCTCCTAACTATATCCTGCTGCTTTTAATTTATCTCTGTTTTCCCTTTGCTGTTTCTCGGTTTAGGCACTGACCTGTGTTCCTCAAACTGTTCCTTTTTATCTGATGATTCTATAACAACATTGGGCTCTACTTTATCCTCCACGGTATCGATTTCTACTTCTATAGGAAGCAAGTGATTCCTATGGAGTTGTTTCTCAGTCCCATCCGATGACTTTACAACAAAAACCGGTATGTCCTTATGTGGCTGACTTATGACCTTGTAAGTATCCAGCTCAAACTTATCTGCTATCTTGTGTTTTCCTTCATATGCTAGGATCTTAACTAGAACTGTATCCCCGACATGGATTTGAGAAGCTTTGGCTTTTTTATCAAACTGTTTCTTTTGCTTCATTCTCGACTTCATCAATGCTTTGTTTGCAATCTCATGAGAAGTTTGTAATCTTTGTTTTAAGTCTTTTATATAATCTGTATTAATTGAAACTGAACTGCTGTTATCCATAGTTGCTCTGTACCAAATACCAAGTATTGGATCTTCTCTTTGTTGTTTCCTTATTTCCCTCATTTCAATTTGTGCCATAGGTTGACCTTGACAATCGGTTGATTCCACTATGTTGATATTATTGCAGGGTAAAATTTCAATAAAAGGTGACATATGAACAGTGTTACAAATAGCCTTGATGGTTTTGCTTTTTATAACAGTCTCTGCTTCAGAATGTGGATATCTAGACAAGGTATCTGCATCTATATTATTTCTTCCTGGTCTGTAAAAAATGTCGAAATTGTAGTCACTTAATGCTGCAATCCATCTTTGACCAGTAGCATCCAGTTTTGCTGACGTTAAAATATGAGTTAACGGGTTGTTATCTGTGACCACTGTAAAAGTAGTTCCAAGTAGATAATCCGAAAATTTCTCGGTGACCGCCCATTTGAGAGATAAAAATTCCAGTTTTGCTCGTACGTGAGTGCTGGTGATAAAGATTACAACAGATTCCTTCCAATGGTACCTTCTTCATCAGAAACCAAAGAACTGAACGAGGGTCGTCCTGGCTAAAACGCGAGCTGAGATTCCGGGACGAGGCTAAAAAGCTGACCGCAAACCTGCGGGTGGTCACACACTCCTACTGTTCTCATAAATATTCATACATATGCAAATTAGTTTATATCAGAAAAGTAATATTTACTATTAAAGCAATGCCTCATATCTATGTTAGTAACAATTGATTTCATGATTCATCAAAAATGACTGAGATCTAGCGGAGTATTACAGGTGGATGTCAAATTTCCAAAATTTGTGAAAGGATCGGTTACCATGGAAACCGTTACAATGCTACTTACAATTCATTGTTTGGGTATCAATTTAGATACTTAGCTTTCTGAGTATTTTGTCATCAATTTAAACTACATTTAAAGTTGTTTTCTGATATTAGTAGGATAAAAATTGAGAGGTTTACGTTATTTCAGTACTTTTTGCTATTTTTTAATTATTCTCATTAATATTCATGTGTATGCAAATAAGGTAATTCCTAAGTATAGCCTTTAAACCAAAGCACAAGGTCTTAGCTGTAATTCGGTACCAGTTTTATACAGTTAGCTCAAAAACTTGTGATATGGAAGATTTTTGCAGGTAGGTGTCGATTAATAAAAATGTGCGAACAGAGTGAAATGAATGGTTACTATGGAAACAGTTAAAAAGTTACTTAGAGTTAAATTTTTGGTCCTCAAATATCATATTTTGTTTTCTGAGGATTTTGTCATCATGTTTAACTGCATTTGAAATTGTTTTCTGATATTTGTAGGATAAAAAGTGAATAGTTTACATTATTTACGTTATTTCTATATTGTTTTTACTATTTTAATGTTCTCACTGATATTCATCAGTATGCAAATAAGGTAATTTAAAGAAACAAACTGGTAATAAAAGCACAATGTCCTATCTCCAATTTGGTACCAGTTTTATAGGTTTATGACAAAAACTGGCTGTGATATGTACGATTTTGAAGGTACGGGCCATTATTGCGAAAACTAGGGTGCTGCCATGGAAACGGTGAAAATGGTACTTAAAATTAATGCTATGGTCCTCAAATTGGATATTTTGTTTCCTGGCGGTTTTTTCATCATGTTAAACTGCATTTGAAGTTATTTTCTGATATCTGTAGGATAAAAAATGAAAGGTTTACGTTATTTCTATACTTTTTTTTTACTATTTTTAATGTTCTCATTAATATTCATGAGTATGCAAATAAGATAATTTAAAAAACAAGTTGGAAATAAAAGCACAATGCCTTATCTTCCATTTGGTACCAGTTTTATAGTTTTAGGACAAAACTGGCTGTGATATGGGCGAATTTGTAGGTATGGGTCATCATTACGAAAACTGGGGGGTTGCCATGGAAACGGTTAAAATACACATAGCCTAAAAGAATTTAAGTTTGAGTACATTCGCGATTCTGATTCAGGACACTTTTCTGAACATTTTGGTACCCATGAAAAAAGTCTAGGGGGGGTGCACGGTAGGCACTAATAATCAACTGGTAAATAACTCTTCAGATGTGCTGTGTTAAAGGAATTTCAAAGCTCCTTATATAAGTGAACCCCCCCCCCCCTTATATATACAGTATCCAGCTGTGCTCCTGCAGTGTTCAGTCAGGGTCCATAGCCATACGAGATAAAGTTATGCAATTATACATTGATCCTCTGTGATGGTAGCCCGCCTTATCAGTTTGTGTATCAGATACCTGACAGTGGGCTCCCAAAATACACAGCATGGGGTTAATGGGTCAACATTCCTTTCGAAATGCCTTTAAGCAGGCCCTACAAGGGGGTAATGTTCCCATATCAACATTGCGAAGTGCATCTGTTGGCTTATCTCCACACTTCTCCTTAATCTTTAACAATATCAATTCATTCACAGTGTGAAATCTAGGGTTGCCATACATTGCACACATAAATTCATCCAAGTCTTGCACAAGATCTCCAGACACATCCCAAGAGTTGCCCAAACCTGCTAATGGTTTTATAAACATTGACTTCTTTTCAATGGTCTTAATGGGTGTCAAATATTCTCTGCCATTGAATACACTTGTAGAATCACAGCCACAGTACAAATGGAGACCCAGAAGTGCTGATCGGTAATCTTCTGTGTTTGCTTGGGCAACTTCTCACCTGTTTATTATTTTTTGATGATTGTTTGAGCCAGTATCAAACAAGAAAGTAACACCTTCAAACCTGTTAAGGTATTACAGAAGAATGAAGAATATATCACTGTCTGGAGTTCGAAGATGAACAGATTTGTAGCTAGGTCCTTTGTATACATGGTGTAAAGAACGATCCTTGTATCAGTTTCTTCCTGTGTTGAATTCAGGGCATCAAGACTGTTTCTCACTGTTGATATACCATAATCTGGCGAGAACTGGTAAGCCTCACCGTCATAGATGTGAAGAAACATTTCTGCCTTGCAGCTTCTTAGCGTAAGGAATCAAGGAATTGTAGCAATTATTAGTGGTTCACAAGTACCCAATATGCAGATTAATATAGGTGAGCTGATGAAGTATCCCCTGACACCAGTTCCCTTCGGTATTGGCACAGTTGATGATGGCTTAGCAAGACAGACAAATCAAAGGGTCTTAAAACACATCATAGGCTTACAAGTTCTCGACAGATGATGGTATATCAAAGGTCGAAACAGTCTTCATACCATGAATTCAACAAAGACTTTATGGGCTTTAAAATCACTGATACTTTAAAAACAATAACAGAAGATTGTTTGGGGACTCATTTCTGTATTTTTTGCTATTTTTTAATTATTCTCATTAATATTCATGTGTATGCAAATAAGGTAATTCCTAAGTATCGCCTTTAAACCAAAGCACAAGGTCTTGGCTGTAATTCGGTACCAGTTTTATACAGTTAGCACAAAACCTTCCTGTGATATGGAAGATTTTTGCAGGTAGGTGTCGATTAACAAAAATGTGTGAACAGAGTGAAATGAATGGTTTCTATGGAAACAGTTAAAAAGTTACTTAGAGTTAGATTTTTGGTCCTCAATTATCATATTTTGTTTTCTGAGGATTTTGTCATCATATTTAACTGCATTTGAAATTGTTTTCTGATATTTGTAGGATAAAAAGTGAATAGTTTACATTATTTATGTTATTTCTATGTAGTTTTTACTATTTTAATGTTCTCACTAATATTCATGAGTATGGAAATAAGGTAATTTAAAGAAACAAACTGGAAATAAAAGCACAATGTCCTATCTCCAATTTGGTACCAGTTTAATAGGTTTATGACAAAAACTGGCTGTGATATGTACGATGTTGAAGGTACGGGCCATTATTGCGAAAACTAGGGTGTTGCCATGGAAACGGTGAAAATGGTACTTAAAAATTAATGCTATGGTCCTCAAATTAGATATTTTGTTTCCTGGCGGTTTTGTCATCATGTTAAACTGCATCTGATATTTGTAGGATAAACAAATGAAAGGTTTACGTTATTTCTATACTTTTTTTTACTATTTTTAATGTTCTCATTAATATTCATGAGTATGCAAATAAGATAATTTATAAAAAAAACAAGTTGGAAATAAAAGCACAATGTCTTATCTTCCATTTGGTACCAGTTTTATAGTTTTAGGACAAAAACTGGCTGTGAGATGGGCGAATTTGTAGGTATGGGTCATCATTACGAAAACCGGGGGTTGCCATGGAAACGGTTAAAATACACATAGCCTAAAAGAATTTAAGTTTGAGTACATTCGCGATTCTGATTCAGGACACTTTTCTGAACATTTTGGTACCCATGAAAAAAGTCTAGGGGGGTGCACGGTAGGCACTATTGGCTCCCTGAGTAATAGTTTGTAAGATAATCTATAAGGTGTGCCGTAAGCCAAATTGGCTGACCTTTTGAGTAGGAGAGACACTATAATAAACAAACACTTTACTTTTTACATCATAGGGGCTACCATTTCCACCAATTTTGTATGGAGTCTCACTCTTGCAAAATAATTATTAGAGGTTCTGATAATAGCTTAAGGAGCGTCATTAATACGCGACGTCTGTTATGCCACGTCATTGTTTACGTATGACGTCGTTGCATTTAAAGATAGTGCTAGGAATATGCTGAGGGCTAAAAAACAAAACACGTGCACAGAGCGGTGACATACAACAATTGTTAATCGGTGTATCTTCTATTTGTATCCAGACTGCTTGCAAAAGCTATAACAAATTCAGCCATAACATGGTCCATCCTTTTTCATAACATAGCCCATTCAGCACAAAAGGTATACAGTAGAACAGGTCTTTGGTGGCCATCAAAACGAGGACTATTAATTTCCGGCATTCAACTGCAAATGGTTGAGATATGATTTTTGACGTTGTAGGCGTGATGAATGACGATTATAAGGTCCTGGCCAGCTCCGATCACAATGATGATACGAACTACTCGGCGACTGGGATGAGTACGACTATTATTGCATCACGTGTTTCATACACGTACGATCTCCAGGGCCCGTGCATGGTTATTGACACCGCCTGTTCTTCCTCTATGATCGCCATCCACCTGGGCTCACAAGCAATCAAAACAGGTACAATAGAATCTGCCTATAGCAACAATTTAATGAACAAGTACAGTAGAACCCCTCTAATGCGACCACTTAATAAATAAACATGTGTGTCTTTATAAGCAAGTGGTTGCTTAATGCAGGACAAAATAATGCAGAAAGCTTCTCTATTGCCTGCATTAAGCTACCATCTACATCTAGCACCCAGAATTATACCTCTTATAGGGGGTCGCATCAGCGGGGTTTTACTGTATACGTATAGAAACTTTGAAGGCAATTCCAAAGTCCCTTACTGGTTAAACTTTTCTGAACTTTGTCTAAGTACAAATGCTGTAATTCCGTGAAAAATTAACCTAGCGTAACAAAATACAAATTTGATCTGTAATTCATTATATCATTAATAAAGCTACATACCAAATATCATTTCAATGTGTACTATGGTTTAGAAAAAAGTCTGGAAAAGTGAAGTGTGACTGAATGACATACTGACGGGCGGACGAAGGGACGGAAGGACGGAGTGAACACCTATAGTCCCTTTCGGCGTTGCCGGTAGGGAACTAATAAATATGGAGGTCGATAAAAGCACGTGGTTGCTTAACCCATTCTCTCCTACTGACGCCCATTTGTGCCTGTGCGAAACTCACTCTTTGAAACCATGGTGGTAAATAGAGCATTTGCAATGGTTTCAACACTACGCAATTCTAAAGTTCTCCTTTTCAGTAGTTAATGCTCCTTTTCGGGAGATTAATTCAAAGAGACTGTGTCTAAAAATAGTCTAGGAGATAATGAGTAAAAGCAGAACGAAAGTAATGCATAAACTCCTAAGGAATGATTCTATATAATGTTCGTCCTTCATTGTGCTACCACCTGTCTTAAACCCCCAGAATAAGACATCTTATGGTCGCAGTGGGAAAATCTGGGCACAAAACTTACGAGATCCCCAATAGACCCCACCCCTCGGTATATAATTAAAGAATTATATATTGATATACATTTTTATAACATTAAAGTTTATTGTGGTTACCAATTCCCTTATTTTGGCGCCTTTTGACGCCTTTATATTAGTCACTTTTTGAAACCATTGTGATAAATGATAGAGCTCCGATGGAGCAAATGCTCTGTTTATCACAATGGTTTCAGGATTACACAATTCTTAAACTTTCCATTTCTCTAGTAAATGCTTCTTTTCGGTAGATTTAATGAAATTGTTTGGATCTAAAAAAAAGCCTATGAGGTGATGGGGTAATAGTAATGGTTTACAATGAAGAAAATATTCCAAAACAGGGAATTAATATAATACATAAATACTTGAATAGCTCTGATCTAATATTTCGACCACTAAGGGCCTTTTTCAAAGATTATCATGTCAAATTACACGTCACATTTTTGTTACATGCATTCAGCCATAAAATCGAAGAGAACAATTCTCTTTGATTTTATAGCTGAATGCACGTAACAAAAATGTGACGTGTAATTTGACATGATAATCTTTGAAAAAGGCCCTGACTGGTTGAAATATTAGATCAGAGCAATTCAAGTATTTAAGTAATGGTTTAGCATGGTTAATTGATTCGTGAATGTAATTTATTAAATGAATTCTCGAAATCAAACTCTTATGTCTGCCTTTAATCTAATTCCATTCTTGACTACTTTTAGACCCAACCTCTTTGAATAAATCTACCGAAAAGGAGCGTTTACTCGAGAAAAATGTTTTTTCAGAATTGTATAGTTTTGAAACCATTGTGACAAATAGGGCATTTTCTCCATAGGAACAAATGTTCTATTTATGAGAATGGTTTCATAATAATGACTTTTAAAGAGGCGTCAAAATGCGTCAATAGGAGGGAATGGGTTAAAGCAGGGCGGCATTTCTACAGAAAGTTCTACCAGGAGGCTTACTTCTTTCTAAGCTACCACGATTGCACTAATTATACGGATACCAAGTATTCGAGTTGTAAAGCTGAATAATTCAAATTGACACATTTATATAAAATGTAGATTGACATAATAGCAACAAGTGAATTTTGGTCTGCAGAGTTTGCCTAAGCTTGTCTGTCAGAAAACTTAAGGGTATTATGAAAGACAGACAGAAAGAAAGAAAGAAGGCTTGACTATTTTATAAGACTTAAGCGTTTGCAGTTTCTCGTCATAATTTAAGATATGAAAAAGTATACGCCACGTTCAAAAGTACACAGCCTAAATGAAAATACTTGTTTATGACATACAATGCAGAGCTAGACCAGTTGCCAATTTTATGATACAAATGTAATCACATCTAAATCCACACAGTGTGCCTTTACAAAGTTATTTAAATACTTTTAATAACAATTAATAAAAGTAAAGTACCTAGTTATAGTCTACTTTCAGTCCGAATGACCGCTCAGCCGACTGTACATTTAAATAAAATGAGAGAAAGTAAACAGTGAATGTGCAGTTCAAATAGATTAGGTTAATGTAATCACTAATTCTCCTACAACATGTCAACGATTTTGTTTCTGTGTACATTTTCCTCTGCCTTGCGTTCAGTATTGAAATACGTTTGCAACCGATGTGTAGGCTAGCTACGAGGCTGATAAGAAATAAGATAAGGTAACATAGAGTTGAATTTTATATTCGATAAAACATATAGCATACTACTGACGAGTATCTGGTTGCAACCAGTTGCAGACTGTCGCCACTAATTAACACATTGCTGTTTCAATAGGTGACTGCGATATGGCCATTTGTGGAGGAGTCAGCAGCATTATCTCCCCTGACACCTTCATCGCCCTTTGCAAAGCCAGAATGATGTCAGCCGTTGGACAGTGTCAGACGTTTTGTGACTCTGCAGATGGTTATGCTAGAGGAGAAGGATGCGGCGTCGTTATTTTGAAGACAGTTAAAAAGGTATACAAATCGACCAGTGAATCATTTTGGCATAATCCTACTTAATATAAAATATATAACTGTATTCTTATTCAGAGAATGATGGACTATTGCACTCTGAAAATTCAGCCTTGAAAGGTTAAAGGACACGAGTTTGATTTTTTTTACCGAATCTGGTTATTTTTACACACAGGCGCTTGAAGATGGAAACAAAATCTGGGCTGTTCTTTGCACCGGAAGTAACCAGGACGGACATGCTACATCACCAATAACAGCTCCCTCTGGGGATCAGCAAGAAATGTTGCTGCGTAAGGTCTATGGACAATATGGCGTTGATCCAACAACCCTGCAGTATATCGAGGCCCATGGTGAGAAAATCTGTTTTTCATCACATCTGCAAAGTGCTTTTCTAATCCATTATTTTATATAAATCCCTACTGTCAATATTTATTGCATCATCAATAAGAACAAAACCATTTTCACACTTTGATAATTATGTAGTATTTCCTAAAAGAGAATTGGGTATTTTGAAAGCCAACATTTTACTATTGGCACGTGCAATACGTTTCAATTTCTTAATCTAGAATAATTGAACAACGCTTGTATGGCTCATATGATTCTGAAATGGAAAGTCGTGGGTTCCATACCAGTTTGATACTGCTAGCCCCTCGCTTGAAGCACACATCATAAAATGATTAGACTTGCATAATCTAACCAAAGGTTACAAAACTTTAATTCATTCTGATTGGTCAGATATTTGAGAATTAATTCAGAATCAAGCTCAGAAGTTTTATGATACCAGCGTCTGGTGTCAGGATAAATTACACGATTCGCACATTCGGGATATTCGTGAACCTCATAATTCAAACTAATTACCTTAAACAATTGTTTCAACGCTTTTCTTTCTCAGGGACTGGAACCCCCATAGGCGATCCAACAGAAGCAAACGCTCTTGGGAGGTTTATAACTTCACACAGGACTAGGGGAAATGGCAATGGCACTAAAAATGTTGATAAAGAGTCTGATGAATTTGAGCAGGAGAAAACTGATAGCGATGCTGAAAAAGACACTGCACCAACGCCGAAAGAAAACACGAATGAAACTCCTACATATGAGAATGATTTTAAAAATGATGAATCAGTATCAGAAGAGGATATTGGTCGTGTCAATGATGAGGACAAGGATAAACTGCAACAAAAACAAAAAACAAAGCAAAATAACATTAAAATCGGATCCGTTAAAACAAACATCGGTCACACAGAATCAGCAGCTGGTGTAGCAGGTCTTATAAAGGTCTTACTGATGATGAAAAATGGCAAACTTGTCCCATCTCTACATTTGAAAAAGGACAGATCTAACTTAAATAAAAAGATAAAGCTAGATGAATATAACCTGGACGTGGCACAGGATGTTGAGGAGTGGGAACCTAACTTAAAGGGAGAAAGAATTTGTTGTGTGAATTCATTTGGATTTGGTGGTTCGAACAGTCATGCTATTATAATCCAGAAGAAATATCCGAGTGTTTCCCAGATTTTGGAGTCCAGTGATGATTCTGTTGTTCCTTACAAATTGTTTTGTCTGTCTGCCATGGATAAAGTTGCCTTGAAGAACACAATGCGTCTCTTCGGCGAAGAACTTGAAAGGAATGAGTTATCATTGAAAGATATCGCTTATACAAGTGCTTTCAGACGAGACCATTTCACCAACAGAACACTTATTTACGGTAAAGACGTCGAGGAACTAAAAGAGCAAGTGAAGCTAAAATCTAAAAACATCGAAAAAGTGAAAATTCAAGCGAAGACAAAAATAATATTTGTGTTTTGTGGTGTAGGCACGACGTGGAAAGGAATGTGCTCTGAAATGATTAACACTCAGCCTATTTTCAGAGCGAAGATAGAAGAGATAGACAGTTATCTCGAGCCTCTGGCAGGATGGCGAATAGCGGAAAAATTCGAAAAGGACACAGATTACAGCGACCCTTTCTTAAATCACATAGCTATATTCTGTACACAAGTTGCTCTCTTTGCATTGTGGGAATACTTTGGAATTAAACCTGAAGTTATTGTCGGCCAGTCGGTGGGAGAAGTTGCTGCATCTGTCGCTTCGGGCTCCATTTCTTTGAGAGATGGAGTGACAGTTATATACTACAGATCCAAAATTCTCGCTGAGAAGACCGGGGGGAAAATGATGGTTGCGGGAAACATACCTGTTGAGAAGCTGCAAGAAATATGTGACAGTTACGACAATAGAGTTACCATTGCCGTTTACAACAGCCCTACATCCTGCACTTTATCAGGCGATGCTGACGTGATGGAAAACATAAAGCAAGATTTGGAGAAAATGAATGCCGACGACGACTCTGGAATATTAATACGCCCTCTTTCAGTACAATGTGCCTACCATAGCCATCACGTTGAATCATGCATGGGTGACATCGAAAAACAGTTGCACGATATCAGTAAAGGAGTGAGAACAGTGGACCACATATCAACTGTGACTGGGGATCTTGCAAACGATGAAGAGTTTCAGACCGGCACTTATTGGGCGGAAAATATCAGACAACCCGTGCAATTCATGCAGTCGCTTTTGAAGGCATCAAATGAAAAGTTGACCAACATATTCATAGAGATAGGTCCGAGACAGGTCCTCAGAGCTCATTTGCAGAACATCATGAGCGAAAATCTAAATGGAGAATGTATTGGATCAATGAATGCAAACAAAGAAAACATAAGCATTTACAGCTCGTTAAACGACTTGTACGAAATGGGAGTGGCAGTTAATTGGAACAATGTCATGCCATCTAGTGGATGTGTTGTAAACAGTCCGAGATACTCTTTCAACAAAAGCAGAATTTTGTATATTCCCGAGACTGCTCAGCAGTTTCTGAAAGGTATTCAAAGGTCTGCCAATACTCATATGTACGTAAGACCAAATGGTAGCGAAAATGCAGAATTCCGAATAGAAATAGATAAGGACACCACCCCTTTTGTCTACGACCATTTCTTCTTGAATGCGACATTGGTACCCGGAGCAACTTATGTTGAAGCTGCATTTGAAGTTGGCCAGAGGAAATCCAGATATGGAGCTCACGAAATCGCCGTGTCAGTGGAATTCGTAAATCCCTTCACCCCGCCTGATGATAAACAGTACTTGATAGAAATTGAAGTCACAGACGATGATGAAATTGATGGCCAAAAGTATCGAGCCTTCAAAGATGGAAGAACACTTTGCAAAGGAACAATTTGTGGACGTGTTGAATCGGAGAGATCTTTGATAGATATTGAAGCAATCCGAGAACGATGTAAAACATACAGATCAAAGGAAGAAAGTTATAGATGTCTTGAAAGAATTGACTTCAACTATGGTGAATCACTAAGTCTTATCGAACAATCATGGTCTTCTGTGAATGAGTGCATTGTAGAATTTGCAGTTCCTGACTCCGTAAAAGACCAGACGAAATCTACACATCTTCACCCATCAATAATAGACGCCATGTTTCAAACATTTGGAATTCTAAGTACTGTCGGTGTCGTTGGTGGACCGACGTTGCCAAAAGGAGCAGGTTCAGTCATAATAAATCGACCTCCCCAAGAGCGCATGTTCTGTTATTCACAGATGGTGAAGTCAACAGCTATTGGTAACCATTACAACTGTTTGCTTCTCTCTCCAGAAGGACATGTTATAGCCGAGGTTCAAGATTTCTACACCAAGACAATGCGCATATCAGATGCTCCAAATCAAAGTATTGTGTATGATACCACTTGGAATGAACAAGAAATACGCGAATCCGAGGAAGAACTAGGTGAAGAGGAAAACAAAAAGAACTCATCTGGTAAGCTGCTCGTATTTGCATCAAACAGATTCATGCAGTGTTACATGACAATGAAGGACCAGTCAAATGCGGCTTTCTATGAAATAAACGATTCTTTGTCTGATACAGAAGCTATGATTAGACTGGCTTTTGAGCAAATTCCGAATGCAAGGGCGACTATATTTGCTCTCTGTCATCATGTTCAAATGTCTAAACAAGCAGAAAAAGCTGTTTATGACAGTTCCAAAAACACGTTTTTGTCTCTTGCTCTCTTGATCAAAGTGCTAAGAGAAAACAACTACAACATTCCAATTTTTGTGATCACTGAGAATGTAGTTGCCTTTCCCGCTCTCAACATTAGTGCGTCAAACGTTTGCGGTGGCGAACTCTGGGGAATGGTACGTTCAGCAATGGGAGAAACGGCCTACAACGACATACGCATCATTGACATGTGTTTGACAGACGAAAATGCAGTAGCCCTGGAATACCTGACAAGGCCAGGTACAACAAACCAGAATGAGTACATCATCAACGAAGGTAGAATATATGTGAGTGAGATGATAGAAGCTCCTGATCAAGATCATGAACCAAATCAACGTGAGATAGATATCGGCGAAACAGATGCGATTGTACTGAAATCTGCACATCCATTAAGAGTAATTAACCCCCATTACCAGCTCAGTCAGTCGATGATTTGTCCAAACAACAGTAACACGTCACATGTTAAAATTCGCATTAAGTCGATATCATTGCATGATGCAACCATTTATCCAACGTCTACCGAATCTGCAGATACACAGAATACAATCTGGCCAGAGATAGGGGATAATGGTTTCCAGGTGGTTGCACTTGAAGGCGTTGGTTGGATTGATGGAAAGAATAAAAAGGGGGGATTTCGAAAATCATTCGAAAAGAATACATCTATTGGATTTTGCTACCCAGTAAATGTTTCTTCAGTGGTATCTGTACCTTCAAAATGCTTGTTTGATGTTGATAGTTTACCCGTTTACATGCCAGGGATAATAACTACAGGAATACTGTTGTGGAATATAGCCGAGTCTTGTAAGCAGTCATCAAACATATATATTATCGTTGATGATGAATCGAGTGCTCACTGCTTGCTTATGTCAAATATCCTCACGAAGTATAAGAAGTCGAATGTAATAATTGAGAGAAAAGATAGTGTTAGTGAAACCAAAACACAGGAGAGATCAACCGCACAGGTTGTCATTATCTTGACAAAGATCACTCAAGCCCATGTTGACTTGATTGTGACTAGCTGTCCAAACCTTCAGAAGATTGTTTCAATCGATGAATATTTTTCCAGGGCTATGCAACGATGGGTTCTCCACAATTTAAAGAACACTCAAATGCAAATTTACAACACAGAAAAAATGTTCACACATGCACAGTTGACGGAAAAGATCCCAAAGATTCAGAGCTGGCTGAAATCTCTTGATAATGCAATTTGTCAGGAACTCAATCGGTTCACTGAGAGTGTTGAATTGGAGGAAATTGACGAGACAGACCCTTTCAAACTTCCGTATCCTTCACTTCCGTTACATGAAAATGAAAACAACTACGAACATATTCCTTTGAAGGTATTCAGGAACGAAGTCTTCAGAAAAAACGGGTGTTACATTCTTGTAGGGGGGCTAACCGGGCTTGGGTGGGAGCTCATGCAAGTTATGGCTGAGTTAGGAGCCGGGTATATTGCAACGTTCTCAAGACGTCCACCGACAGAAGAGAAACAGAAAGAAATTGAACGCGTCCAAAACGATTTCGGTTGCAAAGTTGTTTGCGTTCAAGTTGATATAACAGATCTCAAACACTTGAAAAAGGCAATGCAAGACCTTCAGTCCCAAATTGGAGAGGGTCAGATAAAGGGTGTTTTTCATGGTGGTGGTGTAGTATATGACATGTTACTGAGCAACATGACAGAAGAGGATGCTGAAAAACCTCTACAACCCAAGGTTCTCGGTACATGGAATTTGCATCTGGTTACAAAGGACATGCCACTCGACTTTTTCGTCATGCACTCTTCGATTGTGTCAATACTCGGCAACCCTGGCCAATGTAACTATGCTGCTGGAAACTCATTCCAAGATTCCTTTGCACACTACAGGCGCAGTCTTGGACTATGTGGACAAAGTATCAACTGGAGTACGCTGTCTTTAGGTATGGCAACCGAGAACAAGGAACTAGAGAAGAACTTCAGAAGTCAGGGTTTCTTCTACTTGAGCCTTGAAGATGTACGGTCCTGTTTCATTAGAGCAGTGATGACTAATCCACCACAGGTAACATTTGGTATCTTCGACTGGAGTCGTTTGGAATTTCATCCTACCGTAAAGATGTACCCTTACAAATTCGTACGACTGCTTGACAAGTATGGAACCAAAAATCAAGGATTTCAAAAGATGGATTCAAAGTATCACTTTGACATTGACGAGTTCAACAGGCTTGATCCAGATGGGCAGAGAGACATGATCGTTGAACTTATAAAAACAATGGTGACAGACACATTTGTAGTTGAAAAGGAGAGTTTAGAGGAAGAAAGTCGTTTTGTTACTCTTGGAATAGATTCCATGGCTGCCATGAGTTTTACCAATTCTATATTTGAGACAACACAAGTACGAATTCCAGTGGTCACGCTGCTCTCCGATGCCACCACGATTGGCTCACTGACGACTTATATCCTCGAAAATATATACAATGGCTCATCAGAAAATAAAGCAAAAGCTGAGGACGAATCAAAGAAATTGTTGAGTTTCCTTGATGGCAATGTGACTTTCATGCAGAAGAGCTTGCTGAAGGACTTTGTGAAAAATCCATTCAGTCGCAATTTCATGCGACAAGCAGATTATGAAGTCAAAGGACTGAACTTAAAACCAAAGGATTGGAAAGTAATGCTCAATCATCTTCTTAAGATGAATCCTGAATTACGCAGAGTATACACCATAAACAAAGAAGAAAACGTATTTGATTCGAAACTTCTTTCTCCGGATGAAGTAGATGTAGATATGGAATTGGTTCCGTTTGACAGTATATGTGATGAAAATGCAACGGATGATAGGGAAGAAAATTTCTTTGATTTGACAAAGGATCTGCCAATCAGATTTAAGATTGCATGTAAAAAAGATAAAACTCGCATGCGTATGTATATACATTCAGTCATTTCTGATTTAAGTGGTGTAGCCATGCTTTTCAGAGATATAGGTTCGTACATGAAACCATATATCTGTAACGAACCTCTTCCAGAAAAAGAGACAAATATTTTCCCAGCGGATTGTGTCCGTACAGCCTTGTCACCCCGAATGGCAGACATGAAGCAGTACTGGAAATTGCAGTTATCCCAAGACGTGAAACCATTCACATTTTCTGACGATATTGACAGGGAATTAGATGAAAGCAAATGGTTCCAAGTGAAGCAAGAATTTCCACGGGAGCTAGTTGACTCAGTTCTTGACTACGTGCAAAAGGGGGGTAATTCGTTGTACAACTTCGTAATTTCTGTTTACATGGCATACCTGTACGGTAAAACTGGCAACGAACTTATTCCTATTGTGACCAATGTTGATATGAGAGGACATGTGCCGCAACTCAAATCGTTCGTTACACGTTGCATAAATGCGATCCCTGTGATAGGTGACCTTAGAAACACGGGAACTGTCGGTGATTATGTCAAAAAGAGTTCTGACAGACTTCATCATATGACGCAGCAAAGTGGATATCCATACGCGCTGATTGAGGAAGAAATGCAAACAGAGGATTTACGTAAACACGTCGGGCGCCACAGACTCGTTATGGACAACATGGCCAACATGAATCAGACATTCAAGCACAACCGGGTGACTGTCAAATTGATGAACGTTTTCCATACAAGGTACGTGTACGAGACAACGTTGTATGTCTTGTATGACCTAAAGGAGAATAAGATAGCTTTTGAATACGGTTACAACTCTGATGCGTTGAAGCACGAGGAGGCCGTGGAAGTACCTCTGAGGTTAATGGAGATGATGAAGGCATTTGTAGAATGCCAGTCAGATACAGTATCCGATGTGCTCGCTGGAAATGTTGTCGTGTCAGCAATCTCTCTGACAAGCGATGTTACAAACAACGGTACCATTATTCCAAACCTAAACGGAGCGAGCGAGGTTAAACAAAAAACCGACAAGGTACCCAGAGAAAATGGAACGAACAGACGCCTTTCAGTGGATTACTTCAGTAAAAAACGTTTCTCGTTAAAGAACTCATTAATCGAAACTGGACAAAGAGAGGGAGACTTTGCAGTTCTTAGAGAAGGTAATTAACTTTCATTCGTTTTAAAAGGGTCCTTCAATTCCATTATTCCTCACATTAATCAAATTCATTAATATTCTGGTACTCTACTCGTGCTACAGGGGTAGAACACATTCTAAACTACCATTACCTGCTCTCCCTGCTTCAAAACAATTATAGCTTCTCGAGACAAACGAATATAGTAGATCAATGTGTCTAATACCTGTCTGTCCACTATTGTAGACAGATGCAAATCAAAGGACTCCGGAAGGATCCCTCTGATAAATGTCTGCGTTGTTTGTCATTCAAATCATCTAGCAAATAAAAGCACATGGTATCAAATATTAACCCATTTGCTCCCATGATCCCATATATTGGACGTAGGCAAAGAGTGCAGACTCTGATCAGAGTCTACACTGTTTGCTGATAGGAATTTCAATATAAAACAAAACGAAATTGAAAATTTAGGCCAGGCACCCCTTAGATAAAAAATGGACTAATCCAGTATATAAACATGGAAGAATCTACTGGGAGCAAATGGGTTAATTAACCCCTTCGCAATGACATTTCAGCAATTAAAAGGGGTTTAAACGTCCATTTCAGATTTCTTCCAGAAGCAGACGACACAGGGTTGGGACCACGATGTTGTCGTCTCGATGGCTAAGGATACATCACAAGACAATGGAGAATTGCTCCTTCAGTGGGGCAAAAACAGCAACAGTCGCCGCAAGAGTGTTAGTCTGGAGGCTGTCACAGAAGTGCATGTGAAAAAGATGCATGGTACGTTCAAATTTGAAGCTAAACTTTGGTATAAAAACAGTATGATACCTGACGAGACACCGTGTAGCACGACAGCTCGTCTGGATACAAACTGTTGGTGGAAATGGTAACCATGAATAAACCAATAGTACAGAAAACATTAACCCTTTCGCTGCCAATGCCGGATATGTGATTATCTATGCAAACAGTTTGGATCCAGATGAGACGCCGAGTAACTCGGCGTCTCATCAGGATCCATACTGTTTGTTACTGTTACTATGTTTTTGAATCAAAAATGAAGAAAATCAAAAAATGAAAATTTGTAGCAGACGACAAAGTTAGCAGACGACAGAGTTTGGCAGCGATAGGGTTAAGGGCGTATTTCAAAACTATTGTTACTACATTCTATAATACAGTAAAATCCCTCTAAATCATACGTTAAATTTTGCATAAATATCGGTCTTGGAAACAGGTGGCAGCTGCCAAAAAGCATCTAAATTCTTCTCTACTAGAATTCCGGATTAGAGGGGTTTTACTGTATGTATAAGTATTTACAAATGGTCCCATTTTCTGTTCTGAAGACGATTTTCTCTTCTATTTCTTTCAAAATTCAAGACCAGGTTCCATGCTTATAAAAACTTTTAGTTGAGCCTGAGTTCGTTCTCAAGTTTTTGATTGGTCAGATTTATATAGCATCGCAGGAAAAAATACATTGAGGGGTGAAAATAGTGTCTTATCAAATTTGGACCTGCTATAAGTTTGACTACTTCAGGGTCGATTAAGTTCTTAACCCTTTCCAAGTTCTCCATTTATTCCAAATATCAATACCTACTGAATATTCATGAACATGATAGTTATAATGAAATATGGAAGGTGGAAATCATAGCCATTTTAGAAAGTAACAAAAGAGATATTTAAAATTCCATTAGCAAACAGAGGAGACCCTGGTCAGACGGCTTTTATAGGAGCCGCATAACCTGAGTCTACTCTCTTTGCAAATGCGTGAAAACGCGTTTATATGAAGGACAGGGTTAAAACAGACACACGATATTTTAGAATATATACATATACATGTCTTGTGTGCAGCTATATATAGCAATGTGTGTACTGTTAAGTTGTTAACACATCGGTGATGTCATTTGGATCTAGAAAGAAGCCGAATACGTGTAACTAGATGTCTCATGGGGATTTGAACAATTTGACATGTTGATTCCTGTAGAGAAATTGAATATACTTTGTACTTTATTTAATCTAATTAACACAATTTTGTGGTCGTTGTAGAGGGGTTTTACTGTATAAGTATGAAACCATTGTAATAAATAGAGCATTTGCTCCTATAGGAGCAAATGCTTTATTTATCACAATGGTTCAAACAACAAAATTCTAATTTTTTCCTTTTCTCTGGTTAATGCTCCTTTTCGGTAGATTTATTCAAAGTGGTTGGATCTTAAAATAGCCTATGGAGGAAAGGGATAATACTTTACCTGATAGAGACGACTTTTCGCGCATTGGTAAACATAGTAGACCAAATTATACAACCCTGTTCACTTGCCATTATGAATGTTAATCCTATTAATATCCATGATCTTATTATTTTTTACTTTTATATTCACCAGGTAATTCTTCATATAAACACGTTTTTACGCATTTGCAAACAGAGTAGATCCAGATCATCAGACGGCTCATACATCAGCTGTCTGATCAGGGTCTGTTCTGTTTGCTTATGACACTATATATGTCTGCTTATACAGTTGCTACCAAGGTAAAAAAAAGTACGTTTTCATGTTCCATTATAAGAATTACCTTATAAATATTCATGATGTCATTTTTTCTAACTCTAATACTGAACAGTTGAAAGGTTAAACATGAAATCCACGAACATGCTCAATGTCAACACGATTTACCATTATCTATTTCAGGCGCGTATGGCCTCCTCTTGAAAATATCCAACCAATGGATTGTTCTGAAGACGAGGTCACAGGCACAGGCTGCTCAGTGGCTGAATTCTTTCAAATCAGAAGTAGGAAAGAAACGGAAAGAAAGCGCCGAAAACAATCCGGAATACAGTAGCAACGACGTTCGCCTGTGAACGATGAAATGACAAGCTTAGATTGGAAAACCTTACTAAACATCACGCAAAACTGCACCATAGGGCGCGCGTAAATACGTTGGAATATGATTCCTCTGTCGTTGATTGTAGATGTCTGTATAATAACCATTTACTTTATAGATACAGTAAAACATCTCTAAACTGGAATTCTAGTAGAGAAGAATTTAAATGCTTTTAGGCAGGCAACTGCTTAATGCAGGGTGAAAGTCATGCAGAAAGCTCTCCTAGGAGCTTTCTGCACGACTTTCACCCTTCATTAAGCTGCCACCTGTCTCCGAGAGTGATATCTATACTAAATTCAACGTCCGGTTTAGAGATGTTTTACTGTACACTCTATTACGCCTTTGGAAACAGACAGAAGGTATGCGAAATGATGAATTACTTTTATTCAGCTGAATTTTATATCTTCATGAACAAGGGAAGTGTTACCATGAAGACGCTTCAGAATCATATCTGTAATTTTATAAGCAAACACAGAGATTCAGACGGCTCCTACAGGATCTGGGTCTACTCTGTTTGCAAAGGCGTTAAACGATGTTTGTATGAGGTAAAGTTGCTCATGTATGAAGTATGGCAACTTTTTTATATATATATTATATAACATAGATATTGAAGCATTTGTGTACTGTCTGTTTTATTGTATATATGATATGCTTGGAAGACCTCGTGGAAGATGCCTAACGAGGTCTCTTGTTAACCCTTTTACCTCCTAGAGATGCCTTTTGACATAAATACATATTCATACGCCTTTGCAAATAAAGTAGACCCATATCGGACTTCTCCTGTAGGAGCCGTCTGATCAGGGTCAGTTCTGTTTGCTTATTAAATTATATAGATCTGATTCTACAGTTTCTGCTTTGACCAAACACATCCTTGCTCATATGGCATAAAAATTCACTATTTCTTAAGTGATAATTCATGAGGTAAACCTGTAAAGGGGTTAAATAAAGTGCATGTGTATTTATTATTGTACTTAGTAAATGTACCCATACCTTAGTACCGTCTTTCACGAGCCTTTAGTATGCTCAGCAGGTTCTGGAAGGAGAAGGAGACCAGAAAGGGAGAAATTACTTAGATATAGTGCTCACGCACATTATATCGATATTTATAAATGTGGTATAAAAATAATAATTGACCTACAGAGGTTAGTTTATCATCATTATATCTGTTATAATGTAATTGATTTGATCAATGAAACATGCTATGACGTATGAGAGAACATGAGAATAAGAAGAACATGAGAGAACAGAGAGTTTTGTTGTGTTTTGTTATGAATTAGTTTGTTGTTGGTGTTTAGAGATTTTTCCTTTTTTGTTAATGCGATGCTTGTTTTTTGTATCATTTTATGATCGTTAAATATGTTATTATATGATTAAATTTGATCCATGAAATTTATTACGATGTATGTTACTATGTAGATTTTAGACAAAGTAAAGCCTCGCTGATCCGACCGTTTAGTAAAGAAGAATTGAGAACTCTCTAGGAAGGAGACTCTTTCATGCAGAGTGAAAGTCATGAAGAATTCTCCGTCCCTCGTAATAGATTAACCCTTTCGCGCCAAATTTCTATTGCCGTCTGCAAACCACGTTTGTTAAAGCATTTGTTTAAATAAGGAAATGAGATAAATAAAGGCAAATGTATTAAGCACAGATATAGAAATAGATTTTGAGACAAAAAAGTGAAGTCCCTGATCAGACGCCGCCTTGAAAAGGCGACGTCTGATCTGGGACTGCACTATTTCAGCTACCACCTGGGTTAAAGACCGATAATGATGCACATTTGAGAGATCGGATAAGCGATGCTATACTGTATTTAGTAAAGCATATCATTTTAGTTTCTTATAAACTTACATTCCATAAATGAAATGTCGCATAGTTTGATGGCACTATATCCTTTAACCTTTGATCTGATGAATATTCATGTGAGATTCCATTTTGAATATTAATTAACCCTTCGCTTGCTATTCACGTCAATATACGTACCTGTAAATAGTGAAGACCCAGATGAGACAGCTCCTGCATGAGCTGTCTCATCAGGGTCTGCACTATTTACAAGTTGATTGTGCAACCAATGCACTCCACAGCAGTGATTGCACAGCGAAATACTTGTACACAGTGAAGATATATGTAATTATACAACAGGGCATGGGTAAAGAAGGAGAAAATTATTTTAAAATTCAGCAAGCGAAGGGTTAAAGACGCCGTATCTTCCTGTATTACTTTCGCCCTACATTAAGCTATCACCCGTTGTAAAGACACCCATGGTTATTCATAAGTGGTCGCTTTAGATGAGTGTTGCTGTATTTGATACTTGCTGTATTGTTTCAGTAAACTGACATTTTAGGATAAAAGCAGTGAAAAGTAATTGCTTATGAAGACTGATTATGCCATGATACAACGAGCTTAAAATGTATGTAGCATTATGTTCCTATTTAAACTGTCTGACTGACACTGATTGTGTTCTGAATGGTGAATGGTGAATGATGACGTGTTAATCTTAATGTACATGTAAGAAATAATTACATAATGAATGTGAATTTGTTCCATGCTTTATAATGGCAAATGGACACAGGAATGTTTGGCCATGGCAGAAACTGTAGACTTAGAGCTGCATTATTCAATATAACATAGCAGATCCCGATCAGAGAGAGAGCCGTCTGATATGAGTCTACTCTGTTTGCAAAGGCGTCAAAATGCGTTTGTATGAGGAAATATTTCTGTTTCTGTAATTAACAATTATTGTTCTATTCCAATTCATATATTCACAGGAAGAATATATGGAATGGTTTTTCATAAATGATTATAATGTTTTAGAATGTCTCGAATGGGTGTTTTTGCATGACTTTCATCTGCATTAAGCAGCAGATTGCCTATAATTATTCGTTACTACAATGCCGGTTTAGATGGGTTTAGCTGTACTCCAGAGGTATTGGGTTCTATCCAAATAAGGTAGTTATCGGCTAAACCCTGTCCTCCTGGTACTCATTTGAATCGCCCCTCAAATGTAGAATTGGGCGGATAGTACAGCAGAACATGTCCTAAGCGGCCATTGAACACAGGATTTTAAAAAGCAGGTTGTTGCTTAAGGCATGACAAAAGTAATGCAGAAAACTCCTGTAGGAGCGTTCTGTATTACTTTTGACCTGCATTTAGCTACCACCTGCCTTAAAACTCATAATTAGACCTCTTTTGATGGCCGCTGAAGACAGGATATGTCGTATCTATCAATTTAAGAATTTGTTACTGCATGAATAGTCAACTTGAACATGAAATGTGTTGGCTGTGACAGAAATATATGTATGATATTCTATTAGTAAACAGAACAGACCCTGATCAGACAGCTCCTTGATTATATGTCTTGTCTAGGTTCACTCTGTTTACAAGACTGACCAATAGTCGTCAGTACGAGCGAAATGGTTACACTGCGTTTGTATGTTTGTAGAACAATGTAGAAATAAAGTAGAGATAAAACTCTATTAGTTTGTTTATATATTTTCATATATATGCTCTAGTTCCATGATTGTGCGAGTGTTGTTGGGTTTTTTCATTCGTTTTCTTGCAAATAGTGAACGGGGAGGAAGCTATGGCGCAGGAATGAATGAATGAATGAATGAATGAAAAACTTCATTTAATGAGAGTAGCTCAATTAGTCATAATGACATGTACCTCAACCAAAAGCATTTCATATAGTAGTAGAGTATCAAAACTAACCTTTGCCATGCGTCGAGAGTCCTGCTGGCAGTTACAAACAACTGTACTGATGAGACACCGAGCTGTTTGTTTCTCGTTCAACTATTTCTCAAAAACACAAATGAATTAGAACTATTACAGGGCTACAGATAAAGGTGCGTACCCAAATAGGCCTACTTAAATGGTCATTTCTCATTCAAACCCTATATTGTGACCATTTTTAGAATCGTCTCTTCGAGACGATTCTAAAGAGTGGTCACAGTATAGAGTTTGGTGGAGAAATAAAGGAGATATTTTTGAAACTATTAAAATTCACGCATCTTATATGGATCTCTGAACTAAGTATATATTGTTTCAGATTGGAGTTGGAGCTGACAATAATCTTACGACATGATGTCGACATTCCAACTTGGTATTTGCGTTCCTTATATAATAAAAACAAATGCCGATGGGCGATCTCCGAACAAACTTCACACATACCATCATCAGTGTTTCAAACTTGAAAGATACCGGTAGTAAAATAGAATTGCTCTACAAAGTTGGCCATTCACCTTTTGAATATTTGCGTAAGAAATATAGTAGAACCCGCCTTAGGCGGTCATCAAAAAGATTGCTAATTATGGATTTGTAAGGCTGGTGGTAGCTTAATGCAGGTCCAAAATAATACAGAATGCTCCTGTAAGAGCTTTCTGCATCAATCTTGCCCTCAGTTAACCAACCAACAACTTCTTAAGACTGAAAGGTTCAATAAATGAAAGGCCGATTAGGACAATTACGACTGTAATTTTATAAAAGCAGGGACACATGCTAGTTTGGCCATGACAGGAATCGATCTATTTTATCCCCTAACCATTTCCCTGTTCTACATTTATTACAAATGTCAACAACATTCATGGACAAAATAGTTATAATAAAATATGGAAAGCGGAACATAGTAGCCATCTTTGAAACTAAAGAAACTAGCAGACAGAGCAGATCCTGATCAGACGGTTCCTATAGGAGTCGTCTGACCTGGGTCTACTCTGTTTCCAAATGCGTGAAAACACGTTTATATGAATGAAAGGGTTAAGCAAATGCAGTAGTCCCTAGTCAGACTGCTCTTACAGGAGTTGTCTGATCTGTATCTACTCTGTTTGTAAAGGTGTAAAGGGCGGCTCTGTGAAGAAAAAAAGGGTTATAAGCCAGCGGTTCCTTAACCTTTTACGTTATCGATAGTCATGCCAGACTCCACTCATTTTGAATGTTCATTATCATCATTCTTGTATTACAAATATAAACAATTGAGCGACAACATTATTTTGATGACGCCAGTGTCTAGTCATTAACAAGTTTAATGCGGGGAATAGTGCAATGCCGTGGGCAAACAGTGTAGACCCAGATCCGAGGGTTCCTATAGGAGGAATCCTCTAATCAGGGTCTGCACTGTTTGTCATTCAAAATTATCCCGCAAATTGTTCCCTTTTACACTGTATGAACTCTACAAATAAACAATGATGGGCCATTCCACACCATGCAAATTCAGCATAGAAAGTGTTACAATGTCGCTTGAGAATGCTTTTGTTGTATTTGGTCGTTTTTGCTGTTAGTGTAGACCATGCCAAACGTCTACACAAATCATGAAAGAGGGGTAAGGATGTAAGAACACAAACGGAAAATCGTGTCAAATAATACAATGTAATTTATATTCTACACTCCTTTATGTCATATACATATACAAATCAATTTAACTTAATACAAAAAAGCACATATCTATGATCTATAAATAACATATATTTGAGAGACATGTCAAGAAAGTCAGTATCATCATTAACCATTTCCTCCATAAATACGCTTTTCTATGCCTCTGTAATAGCCACTTCTTGAAACCATTAGGAGCAAATGCTCTATTTATCACAATGGTTTCAATACTACACAATTCTAAGATTTTCCTTTTCTCTAGTAAATGGTTCTTTTCGGTAGATTTATTCAGAGATTGGGTCTAAAAATGGCCTATGAGGTAATAGGTTAAATGTGTTGAACGTTTACCTCATAAACAGTACAGTAGAACCTGCATTGAGCGGTCATCAAAAAAAGAGGTCTAATTCTGGGTCTACAAGGCAGGTGTGGCTTAATGCATGTCAAAAGTAATGCAGGGAGCTCCTACAGGAAACATACAATAAGCTAAGCAAACATAATTTTCATTTGGTGGCGAAACCAGTTACCTGATAGAGACGTATTTTGGTACCTTTGCAAACAGAACAAACCTTGATCAGGGTCTGCTCTGTTTGCTTAAGTATTTATATAGACATACTTCTATAGTTTCTGCCATTATAAAATATTCCCCCGGCCATTTTGCCATTATAAAAAATTCAGCTGATTAATATTCATGATGTCATTTTTTCATACATGAATATTTAATAGGTAATGGGTTAAAGTATGTTCTGTGACTAACAGACCCTCGTGCATATAATGTAACACTCGATACCGCTGACACCGTGTGTGTAGTATGGCTAGGGGTTTGACTTGGAACAAAATTATTGTATAGACTACTTAACCCTTTGAATGTTGTATGTGTTTAGCAACAGAATCCATTCACTATATACGAGAGGACTTTGAATAACAAACATTGCCGACCCAGATCAGAGGGCTCCTCTAAGAGCCCTCTGATCTGGGTCGACAATGTTTGCAATTGACAGTGCATATGTGTCCAGCATTCAAAGGGTTAATCCATTTGCTCCCATGATCCCATATATGGTACGTAGGCAAACAGTGTAAACTCTGATCAGACGCCGCATAATGCGGCGTCTGATCAGAGTCTACACTATTTGCTGATAGGAAATTCAATATAAAACAAAAATGAAAAGTTAGACCAGACATCCCTTAGATGAAAAACGGACTAATCCAATATATAAACATCGAAGAATCCACTGGGGCAAATGGATTAAACTGCACAAATGCACATGAAGTTTCAAAGCATTGTTTTGTTTAGTTCTGTTTGAAATTCATGGAGTTTAGTCCTAACGCGACACCGAGTTACTCGGCTATAGAGAGCTCGCAAACATGATCCATAAGAGAGCAGTTAACACTATATTGCTGTAAAACTGACGTCCGTTTACCAGTTTTGATCCAGATTAGACATCGGGTTACTCAGCGTCTCACCTGGGTCCAACTGAAAATGCGCAACAGGTCACGCTTGGCAAAATAAGGATTATAAGAGTCCTGTACTAATGCCCTCATATATATATAAGCTGACTAAACCGTGATAAAAACAACGACCACACTAATATGCAAGACTAACCCTAAGTAATGATTACATTTCGAGGCAACAACTCTTTACCTGTATAGTTAAAATAACATATAAACACATAAATATTTAACCATGACAGAAAGTCTAGAAATAAATCTATATTTTGTCATAAGCAAACAGAGCAGACCCTGATCAGACGGCTTCTACAGATCTCTGCTTGCAAAGGTGTAGAAAAGCGTATTTATGGAGTAATGGGTTAAACCTTTAACCCATAAAGATGCCTTTTGGAGCCTTTTCAAAAAGAGTAGACCCAGATAAGACGATTCCTGTAAATGTTGTCTGGTCAGGGTCCATTCTGTTTAACCCTTTCCCTGTTCTATGTTTATTACAAATTTCAATACCTACTGAATATTCATGGACAAATAGTCATAATGAAATATGGAAGGTGGAACATTGTAGCTATTTAAAAGTAAAGAAACAGATCTATCAAATGTAATTGGCAAACAGAGCAGACCTGATCTGGGTCTACTCTGGTTTTTTTGCAGATGTGTGAAAACACGCTTAAATATGCGGCAAAGGGTTAAATAGATTTTACTTTTTCTTTCATGGTCAAAATTCCAGTGTTCATACATGATTATACAATTTCAGCTAATTAATATTCAAGATTAATTTTTACATGAATATTCATGATGTAAAAAACTACTGTAACGTTTCATATATCGCATCTACTCCCGCGAGTAGTTACGGCAAGCTCACTCAAATTGAATTTTGATTGTTTTTTCCATATTTAATGTCGAAGGTAGCACCACTGACCAACTATATATCTGTATAAACCATTGGCATCGAAATGATCAGCAAACAGTGCATTAAAAACACAATAAGAGTGTCACATATCAGTTTAAAGAAGGTTGTGTATTCAGTAAAACCCCTCTAAACAGAGACAGGTGACAGCTTAATGCAGGATGAAAGTCACGCAGAAAGCTCCTCTAGGAGCTTTCTGCGTGACTTTCATACTGCATTAAGCAGGCACCTGCCTAAAAGTAATTAACTTTTTCTCTACTAGAATTTCGGTTTAGAGAGGGTTTTACTGTACATCGCTCAGAATGCTGAAAATTTCATTTATTTCCGAGCGTAAGGCAGTCCATATAGACCTATATCAGAGGAACACCGTGACCAAGGTTTTACACCTTTGCAAACAAAGTAGACTCACATCAGGCAACTCCTGTAGGAGCCATTTCATCAGGACCTTCCTTTGTTTCCTTTCCAAATAATATGTTCATCTTATTCTACAGTTTGTGATATAGACAAAACTTCTCACGTTGATAATGCCATTATAAAGGCTCAGTCAACTTCGATATCTCGAACTTCGGATAACTCGAACTTCGGATAACTCGAACAAAATGTTCAGTCCTTCCAAAACTTGCAATACAGGATTGCTCTAAATTGTATCGCTACAGATATCTGGAAACACACGTGACAGCTTAATACAGGTCTAAAATAATGCTGAAAGCTCCTACAGGAGCTTTCAGCATTACTTTAGACCCGTATTAAGCTGTGGCTTTGAGAATTGTTCAGATTAGAAATCGGATGACTCGAACTTCTGTTATCTCGAACAAATTTGTATGGCCCCTTGAAGTCCGAGTTATCGAAGTTCACCTGTATTTGTACAGTCATTATTTCTTAATAAAATATGCATTAGGTTCATCATTGTTACATATCACCCAACAGACCCGCAGTCTCTTATCTGGTATTCACATGTTGACACTACGAGGCGGGCTTTACTCCGAGATCAGATGGAGCTATGAAAATCTGAAGAAAAAAAAACAATAGAAACAATTTATACAAATACAACGACCACCCAAACCAAATCTAATTCTAATTGTAGACAGGTAGATCTTTTCAACACTGATTTTTCGAGTGGAATAGTCCATCATTGTTCATTTGTAGAGTCCATACATTAAGAAAGGGTAAAAATTCTGACTGCTTTTTAATGACAAACAATGACGACCCAGGTCAGATGGCTCCTTTAAGTGACCTCTGATCTCGGTATACACTGTTTGCAAATGACAGTGCACTCGTTCCCCGCATTCAAAGATTTAATGCAGAACGAAAGTTATAAAACAAATCTCCCATATGCGAGTTTTCTGCAATAATTTCAAGCTGCCACATACCTTTAAGGCGTCCCATATTTATTCTGTAAGTGATCGTTAGAGAGAGATCTACTGTACTTATATAACAGCGAGGCTGTTAGGTATATGCGTACTTTCATTGCAAGGAAGTTAACTCTTTGGTAATGTGGTTTTAAGTGATATTCTCTGCATCAAACGCATACATTTGTATTTTCAATAAAATCATAAATTATGGTGTTGTTTATACAGTATAACTTGTCTAAAGCGGCCATCAAAAGAGGTCTAATTTTGGGTATGCAAGGCATGTCGTAGCTTACTTTTGACTTGTATTAAGCTACCACCTATGTCCGCTTAAGGCAAGTTCTACTGTAGATATAGGTGATATCATTTGTTAGTCCATTTGTAAACACATACAGTATTGAGTTTGGATGACCTGGAAACGTATCTTAATAATCAAATTACATGTACTTACATCGTTATGCTGTAAGATGCCCATGTCACAATAACATCATCGCTATTGTCAAAGGTGAAACTAAAACCAACAGCAAAGGAAATCCTACAAAGAAAACAAGATATTGGTCATTGCATTTATAATAAAGACATGAATTTATTTTAGTTCAGTAAAGATGCAGTAGATATGTACTGGCCTATCAAAATTATTTTATTTTTCACCGAAACAATATGTTTTAAAATTCTTAGACTTCTTTTGAATGACCGTGTTAGAGAGACTTTTTTAAAACGCTTCGTTCATAACAAAATTATAAGGGTGCGGGGAATTTTGCTAACAGAAATAAGACAAGGGAGATAATGCAATAACCGGTAACGATAGTTATGATTTGTGTAGGCCACACACTGCTGCATGGTAACAACTTTACAAAAAAAAAAGAAAAAAAAAAGGGGGTGGGTTTTACGCGTAACAACATTACAGAGCGTATGGGATTTTGCTAGTAGAAATCCGAAGATGGGTGATATTCAGTAACGGACAAAGTGACCGTCCTTGTATATGACATATGGTCTTTTATTGGGTAACATTTATGTCAAACAATTCTAAAGTCACTTCACGCATGTCAAAGTTACATAGCAAAAGGAACTTTGCTGACAGAAATCAGAAAAGGGAGAGATAATGTGTTTACAGTCAGATGGGCGGACAGACAGACAGACATACATATGCCCTATGCCAAAACATAGTTTTTCCCTTGGGGTGGGTAAACCTCAATCTTACCTATGGTGGCAGGATGTGACGTTGTGGCGGCAGATGTGACATTGACTGGTAGAGCATTAATAGTTACTGTAGAGACTCTGATCGTTGTGGTAGGTCTAGTTCTACGAGGAGTTGGTGAACCAGTCTGTGTGCCGGAATTAGTTGTTGGCAATGTAACACTAGAAGCTGTTGTTGTTGTCGTTGAGGTATCTATCAAATTTGAAAATGCTATAATCATGAGAACGTTTAAACAGACTGGTATAAATTGCCTTTTAGCCTATAACTAATTACTTGTAAGAGCTTTCTGCATAGTATTCGTCCTTCCCTGATAGAAACGCCTATTCAAGATTGTGTTTCTGTAGGAGCCATCTAATCATGGTCTGTTCTGTTTGCTTTTGGAATTATATAGTGTCTGACATGACCATAAACCACGTCTTCATAGACCACTACATTCAGTTAAACCTTGTAATTATGCAAACAGTTTGGATCCAGATGAGACGCCGGGTAACTCGGCGTCTCATCAGGATCCAAACTGTTTGTCACTGTTACTATGTTTTTAAAACAAAAATAAAGAAAATTAAAAAAAATGAAAATTTGTAGCAGACGACAAAGTTAGCAGACGACAGAGTTTGGCAGCGAAAGGGTTAATAAATGACCAGGAAGTCATTATTTCTTACATGATTATTCATCAGGAAAAAGGTGAAAGACCGAGATGTAGTTTTCTTTTGGGGTGTCGCTGTACGGAGATACCATCAATATGAACAACAGACATTTATTTCTATGGCTCTTTGGGTGATATACAGTAAAACCCCACTAATGCGACCACCAAAAAGGGGCATAATTCACAGTGGCAAAGGCAGGTGGTTGCTTAATGCAGGACGAAAGTTATGCAGAAAGCTCCTATAGGAGCTTTCTGCATAACTTTCGTCCTGCATTAAGCAGCCACCTGCTTATGAAAACAGCCATGTTTGTTTAAGTGGTCGCATTAAGTGGTCGCATTAGCGGGGTTCTACTATATTTCTATTCAACCAGTTATCTCGTGAATCGTTATGTAAGAAATATTATCATAAAAGTGTTTATTTCATTTTTGTTTTGTAATGATAGAATAAGATCTATATAATTACATAAGCAGTTAAAAATGATCCTGATTAGATGATTCGTGCAAGAATCGTCTGATCTAGGTATGCTTTGTTTTGAAAAAGAGTGAAAAGAGGTCTGTATCAGGTAAAGGGTGAAAAAAGATAAATGATCGGTAAACTTCAACAAGAGAAAAGTTTTACAAATAGTTGAAGACCATTCCCGGATATTCCGTTTCCAATCTCAATCTGGTGCAGTTGTGGATACACCATTGTGATGATACTATATAGTGTTGATCCCGAACGAACCGAATTAATTGGTTTTGATCCATTCTGATCGCTCAATACTTAAGATTTCTTCTGTTATGTTAGAGTTCCTGTGCTATACTTACTTCCAAGACACGCATATCTATGCGGCTTCATGCACCAGTCCAGGAACCACGTCCACTGACCATTTGGACTCTTTATCATAGCAACGCATTTGTCTGAACGTGCTACTTCACCGGAGCTTATATCTGTCAAAAGAATAGGCTGCAGATAATACAGTGTGTTTGCTCCTGACATGATAGAGATGACTTTTAACCCTTTACTCCATAAATATTTATGTAAGAAATCATAAAATTACTAAAATTCATTAGGTTATTTTCAATAACGGCAAATGGACACGGCAATATTAGAATTATTACAGTAATGTTTTGTATGCTTATGCATTCCGCGAATGTTACTTATTGGGCAAGTTTCCAAATCTAACCTCTTCCCTTTTCAATGCATTGGCATTTGAAAGCGGTGTAGACCCATTCTGCACTGTTTGCCATTCAATATCATCATGCAAATTATACCCTTTCGTACTGAATGGTCTCTGTCGCTAAACATTGATGGATCATTCCACTTTGAAAATTCAATATTCAAAGGGTTAACCCTTTCGCCTCAAAACTCTGTCGTCTGTTAACTTTGTCGTCTGCTACAAATTTTCATTCTTTTGATTTTCTTCATTTTTGTTTCAAAAACATAGTAACAGTAACAAACAGTTTGGATCCTGATGAGACGCCGAGTTACTCGGCGTCTCATATGGATCCAAACTGTTTGCATAGGTAAACACTGATCCGGCATTGGCAGCGAAAGGGTTAAACGATGAAACCGCTAAACGTTACTCATCTGGTCAAAGGTGAAAGTGTTTGCTTCCTGGGCGTGAAAAAGGGGCATGTGAATTAGAATGAACCATTAACCCTTTCCTCAATGAATATTCATTTAAGAAATAATGACGTCATGAATATTAATTAGATGCATTGTTATAATAACACAAGAACACAGAAAGTTTAAGCCATCGCAGAAATTGTAAAATTATATCTATATTATATAATAAGCAAACAGAGCAGACCCTGGTCAGACGGTTCCTATAGGAGCCGTCTGGTCTGGGTCAACTCTGTTTGCAGAGGCGTAGAGAGGTGTATTTATGGTGTAAATGTTTATATACCCCTTGCATGGATGCAATCTGTTTAAGATTTCATGAATTTAAATAATAATATTAGATGATTATTTATGAAGGCATATACAAATTATACACAGAATGTTTTGGCCCAGGCAAAAACTGTAGAATCAGAACTATAATATACCTCCTGTATGGGCCGTCTTATGTGGGTCTACTCTTTTTGAAAATGCGTGAAATGGCGTATACAGTAAAACCTCTCTATAACGGGCACTAAATTGTGTTAATAAGTTCGTATTAAGGGCAGGTGGCTGCTTAAAGCAAGGTGGAAGTAAAACAGAACGTTCCTATAGGAGGGTTCTGTTTTACTTTCACCTTGCTATAAGTAACCACCGGCCCTTAATATCAACTAATTAACACAATTGAGTGGTCATTATAGAGAGGTTTTACTGTATATGAAGGAAAGGGTTGGCGTAAGTTGTTGTGTCTACAGCTCTGAAAGTGTTCAGGTTCAGAATACCTGCTCAACATTGTGAACAAAAAATGTCTGCCCAGATGTGGACCTGGTACAATTTTGACTACTTCAGAATCGACCAAACTTTCGGGAAACTATTTACCGACTTCAAGCAGCTTGGATCCTGATGAGACGCCGAGTAACTCGGCGTCTCATCTGGATCCAAACTGTTTGCAATTGAGATGTGTTGAGATGTGTTTCATCTTGTAACAGTGTCATATGAGGTGGCAGTATGACTAAGCCATCATTGCCATGCGATTACAGAAAAACCTATCTTAACCCTTCTCTTGCTGAATTTTAAAGTACATTTCTCCTTCTTTACCCATGCCCTGTTGTATATTTACATATATCTTCACTGTTTACAAGTATTTCGCTGTGCAATCACTGCTGTGGAGTGCACTGGTTGCACAATCAACTTGTAAATAGTGCAGACCCTGGTGAGACAGCTCCTGCAGGAGCTGTCACATCTGTGTCTTCACTATTTACAGGTAGGTGTATTGACGTGAATAGCAAGCGAAGGGTTAAGCAGTCATTCATTTATTGAACATAGGAGTTTTAAAGGAGAAGATGGTAACTTAATGTAGGGCAAAGGTAATATGTATAGGAGCTTTCTGCATTACTTTTGAACTGTATTGAGATACCACCTGCCTCACATATCCATATAATAAGATCTCTTTTTGATGGCCACTTAAGACAGGTTCTACTCTAGAAAACATTGACATGGCAGTGGGATCTTACCATTTCCCCAGATGGTGACCTCTTGCCTATGCAGCCCTGTCCAGTAGACTGGGAACTGGGTCGTGAGCTTATTAAAGAAGTAGTCGTCAGTGGTGAAGTTGACTGTGGCCAGTCTTAGATTGCTGCCGTCACATCGGGCTCTGGCAGTGATCCATGGCACAGCAGCCTGGCCATCCCGCATACACATTAACGGTGACTGCTGGAAACATGGCTCTGAAATGGACAAAGTTTACAATTAAATTCTCTTAACCGTTTACTCCATTAATATTCATATAAAAAATAATGATATCAGGAATATTACTTGGATTCATTTTTATAATGACGCGTGAACATGGGAAATTTTGGCCATGGCAGAAAGTGTAGCATCAGATCTATATTATTCCTTAAGCATACACAGTAGATCTTGTTTTCTGACAATTTACAGTATTATCAAAACGCAGTTTATTATATACAGCAAAACTCCTCGTCTAAACCCGAATTCTAGTAGAGAAGAATTTAGATACTTTTAGACAGGTGACTGCATAATGCAGAGTGAAAGTCATGCAGAAAGCTCCTGGAGGAGCTTTCTGCATGGCTTACATCCTACATTAAGTGACCACCTGTCTCTGTCTCCAAGACCGATATTTATACAGACTTTAACATCTAGTTTAAAGGGGATCTACTGTATTTAGCCTAACAAAGCGATGGGCAGAAGTGATGATGAGTATTCGAATATTTAGGATAATTAGGGATTAAAAACATTAATAAGAAAGGGTTCTTTTATTTTCGTAAACTTTGCTGGTCAAAATAATTGTTTTACAAAGACACGATCGTGCATTTGTCCACAATAATATCAAGGTACTGGAGGTACTAGAGGTACTAGTAAAACCTATCTAAAGTCTTGTTCTTAAAGCCAGGTGGTAGCTTAATGCAGGACGAAAGTTATGCAGATTGTTCCCAAAGGAGCTTTCTGCATCGCTTTCTACCTGCATTAAGCAATCACTTATTTTTTTTAATGAAACCAATATATTATACAATTTATATACATATCTATTAAGGTTCAACTTTATTTTATAGACAGTATACTATTGGCAAAACAAAATCACTCTTATACAGTAGAACTTCTCTTAAGTGGCCATTCATTTACAGAACATAGTTGTCTTAAAAAGCAGGTGGTAGCTTAGTGCAGGGCAAAAGTAATGCAAAAAGCTCCTTTATGAGCTTTCTGCATTACTTTTGACCTGCATTAAGCTACCACCTGCCTTACAGACCCATAATTAGGCCTCCCTTTGATGACCGCTTAACCCATTACATCATAGGCTATTTTTAGATACAACCTCTTTGAATAAATCTACCGAAAAGGATTAACTAGAGAAAATGACAGTTTTAGAATTTTGTAGTTTGAAACCATTGTGATAAATAGTGCATTTGCTCCTATAGGAGCAAATGCTCTATTTATCACAATGGTTTCAACAGGTGACTTTTACAGAGGCGTCAAAAGGCGTCAATATGAGGGAAAGGGTTAAGACAGGTTCTTCTGTATTCATTCAATTTGGTTGGCACGTGCATCCCACTGTACATGAAACTTACTCTGATCACACACAAACAATCTTGGGTTGGTGCAGTTATCTGTCTGCCAGCTCCGCGATCTGATGTTATAGGAGATACACTCCCCTTCGTTAGGCAAGTTTTTGTCAAGATTTATCTCCCCTGGTCTCACTATGAAGGGAAAAAATACTAGAACATTTCTACAGCGCCCCTGTAAATCCATGAATATTTAGCATGACACGGGCTGTTGAATAAGATATTTTAGGAAACATGTTTTCCTAACAATGATTTTCAATGATTATATAACTTTATTGTGTTGTCTTAAAAGTTGCCGTGTTCATTCAACAGTACACGTGCGTGTATATAATAAACTCGAATGAGTTGTTTTCCATTTAAAAACTCATTATTCGAACTCCGTTTTAAAACACATTCTCGTGATATATTTCTAATGCCAACCAAACGAAACTCCTCCGTATAGATATTTATCAAATACATCTGTGAAACACTATGCCGTCTGAATGCACATTAGCTTCTTAAGGTTTACTCACAACAGGCGAAATACAAATATTTGAATCCAGATGAGAAGCAACACAAAGTTACGCAGTCTTCCGTCAGCATTAAAACTGTTTGATACCCTTGTCGCTTCTTTTCGAAATCTGAATGGACGACGTAAACTTGTGTTTTATCGATGAGATTTAGCTCTGTTAAATGTTAATTTATTTGAATAACTTGGTAGAATTATATGGCAGCTGTGTTATATATCAAACATTACGGATTAACCATTTACGCCATGAATAGTCATGTAAGAAATAATCACATTATGAATAATTGTTAGATTATTTTTTTTTATAATGGCATGTAAACACATGACATTTTGGCCATGGCAGAAACTGTATAATCTGATTTTGGGTTTTCCATGAGGAAACAGGACAGACCTTGACCAGACGGTCCCCGCGGGATCGGGTCTAATCTGGGTCTACTCTGTTTGCAAAAGCATTAAAAATCATATATCGTACTAGCTAATATATTATGGTAAAATTGATTTAGCTATTTACAGTAAAACCTCTCTATAATGGCCACTAAATTACATCAAGTATTTTGTGTTAAAGGCAGGTGGCTGCTTAAAGCAAGGTGAAAGTAAAACAGAACGCTTAGGACTATAGGAGCGTTCTGATTTACTTTCAGCTTGCTTTAAGCAGCCTTCTGCCCTAGATACCAACTAATTAACACAATTTAGAGGCCGTTATAGAGAGCTTTACTGTACATGTAGTCTAGCCAGAATAGACTATACAGTCGATCCCGCACGTGTGAACACCTACCTTTCCTGTACAGAGACACTGTGTTGAATCTCCGGTCAACATTTCCACACTGAGATACCGGTGTGGAAGAAAAGCGTGCTGTATCCCCGGGACACAAAGTGCCACACTGTACCCCTGGTACTGGACGCGACTGTGCAGGGACACTGTCAACGCAATAACAGACGGGACCCTGTAACCAAAGAAAAACATGCACACGATGTATTATCTGGCCATTATAGTCAGTTATGATATCCCACCACCTAAAAGGGACTTGATTCTGGATCTAAACCATTTCCATATTCTATGGTTATTCTTAATTTCAATACCTAATGAATATTCATGGGCGAAATAGTTATAATGAAATATGTATGGAAGGTGGGACATATTTAACTAATTTAGAAACTAAAGAATCAGATCTATCAAATTGTATTAGGAAACAGAGTAGACTCTGGTCAGATTGCCCCTTCTAGGAACCGTCTGATCTGGGTCTACTCTGTTTGCAAATGCATGAAACTGCGTTTATATGAAGGAAATGGTTAAAGTCAGGTGGTAGCTTAATGCAAGATGAAGGTTATGTAGAAATATCCTGTATGAGCTTTCTGCATTACTGTCACCCTGCATTAAGCAACCACCTGCTTATAATGACATAAATTTCTATTCCATTGAGTGATCGCTTTACTGCATGTCATATATACCAAAAATAGCCTGTAGAACAGACAGCAGTAAACCTTGTCTACAACTGCCACTCAAAATAAGTCTAAGTCAAGTTGCTGCTTAATGCTGAACGAAAGTAATAAAGAAATATAGGGAGCTCTGATACTAAGTTTGCAGAACATTGCGATATAGCTTGTTTTCAATATTATGCCGGAAAAGTTTTAAACAAACAAAACATTTCATAGCAGGCTAAAGGATAAATACCCTTTGTATCTTAAACTGTTTGAATGCGGGCAACCAGTATAATGACAAACAGTATAGACCCAGGAGCCCTCTGATCAGGGTCTACACTGATTGCCATTCAAAATCCTCATTCAACGTTACGCCTTTCCTACATAATGGACTCTTAACATTAACCCGTTCCATCATATAAACGTGTTTTCACGCATTTACAAACAGGGAAGAACCAGATCAGACGGCTCCTATAGGAGCCGTCTGATCAGGGTCTTCTCTGTTTGCTAATGGAATTTGAATGATCTGTTCCTTTACTTTCTGAAATGGCTACACTGTACTACCTTCAAAATTGCGTTGTAAGTAGGTATTGAAATTTGGAATAACCATAGAACAGCTAGGAAAGGGTTAAACAACGATGGGTCGTTCCACTTTGAAAATTCAGCTTTCAAATGCTTAACCCTTTACCTAATAAAGACCTTTTGACACATTTGGGAACAGGAACAGAGTAGATACAGATCAGATACAGCTCTTGTGGAAGCGTTAGATAAGTGTCTATTCTGCTTGCATGGGATTATATAGATCATGTCATCACCACATATAGCCAGTGTTCATATAGCATTATAACATTTCTACTACAACTCCTCTAATGCGACCACTTAACCCTTCGCTTGCTATTCACGTCAATATACCTACCTGTAAATAGTGTAGGAGCAGGAGCTGTCTCATCAGGGTCTGCACTATTTACAAGTTGATTGTGCAACCAGTGCTCTCAACAGCAGGGATTGCACAACGAAATACTTGTACACAGTGAAGATATATGTGATTATACAACAGGGCATGGGTAAAGAGGAGAAATGTATTTTAAAATTCAGCAAGAGAATGGTTAATGAACAAACACGGCTGTCTTCATAAGCAGATGGTTGCTTAATGCAGGACGAAAGTTATGCAGAAAGCCCCTCTAGGAGCTTTCTGTATAACTTTCGTCCTGTATTAGGGTACCACCTGCCTTTGCCACTGTGAATTATGTCCCTTTTTGGTGGTCGCATTAGAACGGGTTTACTGTAATAAATATGTATGAGGTCATTTTCTCTTACTTACATAGTAGTCATGTAAAGCGTTAATAACCGCGCTTTTAAAATGATTAGAAATATTCAATGAACTTCTTATACCTGCATTCCAATGAACAGGCTGTTTTTACATTGTGTCATACACCGCACCAGTGTGTTGTCCTCCATTACTGTTATTTTCTTGTACACCAAACTTGTATTACTATAGCAACCTGAAACAGAAATAACATGTTATAAAAATGAAAGAAGCAGATCAGTTCCAGACCTAGATCAGTCTCTACATTATTTCCTACTATGTCAGTCTAATTTTAAGATGGTATAAAATTGACTAACCTTCTATTGTGACTAACTTGGACTTTCCTTCTGTTGTTACTATACTGGACTAACCTCTATAGTAACTATACTGAACTAACCTTCTATTGTGACTAAACTGGACCAACCTTCTATTGTGACTAAACTGGACCAACCTTCTATTGTGACTAAACTGGACCAACCTTCTATTGTAAACTGAACCAACCTTCTATTGTGACTAAACTGGAACAACCCTTCTATTGTGACTAAACTGGACCAACCCTTCTATTGTGACTAAACTGGAACAACCTTCTATTGTGACTAAACTGGGACAACCTTCTTTTATCCTGGACCAACATTCTACTGTTACTACACTATACTAACCTTCTGTTTCTGATTATACAGGATTAACCGTCTAGTGTGACTATACTAGACTCACTTTCTACTGTGGCTATACTGGACTACACTTCTAATGTGCCTACACTGGACTAACCTCTAGTATGACTTTACTGGACTAACCTTCTATTGTGACTATACTATACTAACTTTCTATTTTGACTATACTGGACTAACCTTCTATTATGATTATTCTGGCTTAACATTCTATTGTGACTGTACTGGACTAATCTTCTGTTGTGACTATACTGGATAAACATTCTGTTGTGATTATACTGACGTAACACTATATTATGACTATATTGGACTAACCTTCTATTGTGACTATACTGGTGTACCCCACATATCGGTCCACCCACAGTGGTACGCCTGGAGCAATGGCCACATCTTTTAAGAATGTCTGCATCCGCGCAGGAGTGTCTACAAGAGCTAGAGAGGCTCGTGCGCTGCGACAGTTTGATTCTGCGTCGGACCATGATCCGGTCGTACCCGACAGCATAAAACGCTCATCTGCATAAACACCTGCAAAACACGAAGTTTACACTTAGTCTACAACTGGTAATCAAAGGAAATACGGTAAAACCTCTCTAAACCGGAATTCTAGTAGAGAAGAATTTAGATACTTTAAGGCAGATGGCTGCTTAATGCAGGGTGAAAGACTTTCACTCTGCATTAAGCTGTCATCTGTCTCCAAGGTTGGTATTTATACTAAATGTCACGTCCGGTTTAAAGGGGTTTACTGTAAGTTTGGGTCTATAAAAATTTACTATTTGGCCTATGGCCTTTGTACTCAATAAAATATCTATATTCCTTTCCTATATATAAATACCGTTTTATTCCTGTGCAAAAATGGTAGACCAAGATCAGTCGTCTGATAAGGGTCTACTCTGTTCGCTTATGAATTGATATAGATCTGATTCTTCAGTTTTTGCCAAAATTCGCGTGTTCATATACCGTTATATAGATTATAAGAGTTCAACTGATGAATATGCATATACACGTGATTTCTTGTCTTAAATGAATATTCATGAGGTAAAGTGTTAAAATGTAAAAGAGTAGAGTGTTTACCCATTCCCTCATATTGACGCCTTTTGACTCCTCTGTAAAAGTCACTTTGTGAAACCATTGTGATAAATAGAGCATTTGCTCCTATAGGAGCAAATGCTCTATTTATCACCATGTTTCAAACTACAAAATTCTAAAAGTTACCTTTTCTCTAGTTAATGCTCCTTTTCGGTAGATTTATTCAAAGACGTTGTATCTAAAATAGCCTATGAGAAAATGGGTTAAAGTGTGAAATGTGATTTGTTTACTTTGTAGCTCCGGTTAAAACGCCAAGTAACAAGAATTCTCGCAAGAATCGAATCTGTTCGGAACTCTCTGGTGATTTTTTTAAAAAGTAAAACTCCACGTTCGTAACTACTCGATGGGATTTCGATTGGCTCCCCCGGGTAATCCGATTGGTTCCCCGAGGTTTCCGGATATTTGCGATATGGTAATTATATTTTGTTCTAGAACAAGAAATTACGAGTGGCGATGTGAAATTTTATCATTGGTCCACTTTTGCTATATACGTTGTTCAGTAAATCTTTAAAGTACTATTTCAAAGGTTATGCGATTCTTTTTATTTAAAAACGCGTTATTTATAAACCGATAACATTTCAGAAAGATGTGGTCGGAGATTACGCGGATATCTGTCGTCATTTAAAGGATTTAGGCGGGGTTTCCTTTAACCCTGCGGGCAAGTTAAGACGTCCGGTAACAACTTGACAAGCAAGCAAGACTTATGAGATCTCAATGATTTTAAATTATAAATTTAATATAGATAGTTTACGCTGTATTTCAAAATTGATTTAGTATGGCCAGCGTAGGGTTTGGTGGAGAAATAATGAGGTTCTTGATTTTTTATGGCTTCATGCATATTGTCTGGACCTCTGGTTCATTACAGTAAAACCTCTCTATAGCGGTCACTAAATTGTGTTAATAAGTTGGTATTTAGGGCAGGTGACTGCTTAAAGCAAGGTGAAAGTAAAACAGAACGCTCCTATAGGAGCGTTCTGTTTTTCTTTCACCTTGCTTTAAGCCTATAGGAGCGTTCTGTTTTTCTTTCACCTTGCTTTAAGCAGCCACCTGTCTTTAACACAAAATACTTGATGTAATTTAGTGGCCGTTATAGAGAGGTTTTACTAATTACAGCCATTTTGATTTAGACACCGTATTCTTAGTCAGCGACTGATCAGAATAAACACCATTTGGAACGTCCTCTCTCTATAATGACCTTAAAATTGTGACTGGCCACGCGAAAAGGCCCCTTCAGGGTAACAAAATCGAAAATGACTTTTCGTTTGTTTTTTGTAGACACAAGCTTCGTGAGTCTGGAAATGAGTTTTATTTTGCTGCGCGTAGGTTCTATCCCCTAGAAAAATCAAATCTAATTACCCCACCCACTTCTTTATCATTGCAAAAACAACACAACAGATACTGATGCTGTAATAAGTATAATTTAGAACATGTACTGTTCTCAATTGTATTTTCAAAATAAAACTTTCAAGTAAGGTTTGGTTCTGTGTATAAAAGGCAGTTGGTAGCTTAATACAGTACGAAAGTGTTGCAAAAAGCTTTCATAGGCACGTTCTGCATTCTCCATTTAGCAATAGCCTGCTTTAAAGACGTCTCCCTTTCATCATTTAGTGGTCACATTTAGAGAATTTATAGCATGGTTTTTATCCACCTTAAGTGAGTTTTTGATAACACAGCATAACCCTTGCAGGAAACAGAATAAAACGAGGTTCAAATTTGTATTAAGGTCGGTTGGTTATAACAGGCGATAGCTTAATGCATGACATTTACCCTGTATTAATCCTTAACCTGCTATGAAAATGAGAGCTGCTTAATCCATTCCTCCATAAATACGCCTTTCTATGCCTCTGTAAAAGTCACTTTATGAAACCATTGTGATAAATAGAGCATTTGCTCCATAGGAGCAAATGCTCTATTTATCACAATGGTTTAAAAACTACATAATTCTAACATCTTTCTTTTCTATAGTAAATGCTCCTTTTCGGTAGATTTGGTTGGGTCTATAAATAGCTTATGCGGTAATGGGTTAAACCCCGATCTGTTCCCTTCCTGTCGATTCGTTCCAACTTTTGATAAACTCTTTTCGAGTTACTCGGCGTCTCATCTGGATCTAAGCTGTTTGTAAATGTCAGTTACAGGGGTTAAGAATCACATGTCTAAAATATTTAATCCTTCTTTACTTAAAGGCCGGTTTACACAGGACTTTACTGAACTACAAGAAATAAAAAGAAATAAATTTGGGTTTGCCTGAGAAAATAACACATTTAGATAGAATGGTGCTCCTCTTATCTACACAGCGATTCCTTGAGTACTGTTGCAAATCATTTTATTAACACTTTCCCTGGTGAATATTCATGTAGGAAAATAATGACGTCATGAATATTAATAAGATTATTTTTTATAATGGCATATGAACACAGGACAATTTGGCTCAGGCAGAAGCAGCAGAATCAGATCTATATTACAACATTTATGTAAGCAAACAGAGCAGACCCTGGTCAGACGGCTCCTATAGGAGCCGTCTGATCTGGGTCTGCTCTGTTTGCAGATGCATCAAAATGCGCTTTCATAACGGAAAGGGTTAAACAGAGTCACCGAGTTACTGTGAGTATCATCAAAATCCAAACTGTTTGGTATACCGGATACTATACCCTAAGTTATCAGACAGACAAACTTTAGCAAGTAGTGCCGACCCACCGACTCAAGGTCAAACTGTTCCTTACGGGGCAGCTTGACCAGGGTCTTCTGCATTTGTTACACTATAAGTCTAATTAAAAGTTATCAAAATAGTACCAAATTAACTAATTCAGCTTTTCAAAGACATGGAGAAGATAGTACATGTACCCAGGGTAAATAGGGTATATACATGTACGTTGAAAAATAAAAATTACGAAGAAGACCATGTTGGCGAAAATTTCTCAATCTGCTAAGGTCACCGACTTCTGTTAGCTCTTACTCTAAATATAATTGTAAACCTTTTTCCTGCTGTAAACATTACTCACTCCCGATTCGTTCAAGCTATTGTGAAAAGAGGTCTAGATAAGATGCGTAAATTTTAAATAATTTTCAACAATAATTCCTTTATTTCTCCACCAAATCCTATACTGTGACAACTCCTTAGAATCGTCTCTTCGAGACGATTCTAAGGAGTGGTCACAGTATAGGATTTGGTGGAGAAATGACGATTTTAGTATTTGAGTGTGCGTCTTTATCTGTAGCTCAGGGGCAACTATATTCAGAGTGTCAATTAGCTTGGACCCTGATGACACGCCGAGTCAGACCGCGATCGGCAGATTAAAGGTCACTGAGAAAGATTTTTGCCTGACTTTTACAGCGAATGAGTGAGTGAGTGGGTGAATTGGGGTTTACAGTACCGCAACACTATTTAGGTTATGTGGCGCGGAGACAGGAGAACCGGACCAACATCTTATTTACATCGAGATAAATCCAGAAACACCTACTGAACAATCAGAAATACAGAAACTCTAGTTTACGTTAAACCCATATCGGTCGCCGTTTACGATCATGCAAAGGGTGAGCAATGGTACCCATTCTTGTGTCATCCAGGCACGCCCCAATATCACATTGGACAGTTACAACGAAAGTGATCACTTCACTGCAATGACGACAAATTAGCAACGAACTAAAACTGACCACGAAGACACCCACATACGTAAACCTAGTAAACAGCAAACACACCAATACGACACACACATACACAGCACAGGAGTTCGGCTCATGAAATATGTCTAAAATAAGTTTAGATGTCCCTAAATTGACGTTTTGTAACATTTGGAGTCGAAAAATGAAAATTTAGAGCGTTTTGAGAATATATGAAATTTCAGCTTTATCTCAAAACGCCCCAAACTTTTTTTCCGGCTTCAAATGATACAAAACGTCAATTTAAGGACATTTAACTTATTTTAGACACATTTCATGTGCCGAACGCCTGTGACACACAGTAACAGTAACCCCCCCCCCCCCCTTTAGACCTACTTCTACATTGGTCATTCAAAAGAATGCTAATTGTGGACATTAAACGGAAAACATCGGAGTTTGATGCCGCAAAATTACTTAATAAATTACATTCAAGAAACATCTGCACATTGTAAAACATTTCTATCACAAGACTTCTTTTATATGGAATGTAAGGTTTTCTATTAATATACATGTACATATTAAATGTTTTGTCTCTGTTTCATATATTGATATCCAAATATTTAAAGAGTGTTGCGTATTATAAAGTACTGGTATTGTTTTAACATGCGAATGAGTTTTATGAACGTAATTTGTTGCGTAAATTTACAACACCAAACTCCAATGTATGCCGTTTAACTCATTCCCTCCTCTTAGACTATTTTAGACGCAACCTCTTTGAATAAAACTGCCGAAAATAAGCATATACTAGAGAAAGGAAACATTTAGAATTATGTAGCTTATTTAACCATTGTGATGAATACAGCATTGGTCCATGGGAGCAAATGCTCTATTTATCACAATGGTTTCAAAAGTTGACTTTACAGAGGCGCCAAAATGTGTCAGTTGGAGTGAATGGGTTTAGACAGGTGTTATCTTATTGCAGTACGAAAGTAACGAGTGTTCTTCATTACTGTTGTCCAGCATTTTTAAAATGCTAATGTTTATTGCCAATGTTTATTCATTAAGCTGTCGCCTTATAGAGGTTATATATATTGTATTCGTTTACTACCATATGAGGCGTGTTCGCGGATCCCCTCTCTAAACAATCTAAGGCATGTGATCCGCATGTATAAATGTCAGATTGATGATGCCTATCGTATTGAAAACATACACAAATGTGACCATACGATTGTCAATAGATCAATTATCGGGGCATTTTTATGTGTGTGGCAAGCAATTAACGATATATTGGACCGTGTACGTAAAAGTGATCTTCTGACTAATCTCTACAGACTTGGTTTCGATGAACGAAATGAATTTTAACTAGGAACATGTACTTCATGAAAATTCATGTAAGAAGTAATAACTCTGACAGCTGCTTTTTATAATGACATATGAACAATAGAAAGTTTAGTCATGGCAGAAACATTAGAATAAGATCTGTATTATTTCATAAGCAAACGTAGAGGACCCTGATCAGACGGAGCGTATCTATGAAATAAAGGGTTAACCCTTCACTTGCTATTCACGTCAATTTACCTACCTGAAAATAGTGAAGACCCAGATGAGACAGCTCCTGCAGGATCTGTCTCATCAGGGTCTGCACTATTTACATGTTGATTGTGCAAACAGTGCACTCCACAGCAGTGATTGCACAGAGAAATAATTGTAGACAGTGAAGATATATGTAATTATATAACAGGGCATGGGTAAGGAAGAAGAAATGTATTTTAAAATTCAGCAAGAGAAGGGTTAACCCTCAATTGAATTCCAATGTCTACTAGATGTCTCCATAAAATCCAAACAGTCTGAGCTACAGACAACGGTGCATACTCAAATACTAAAATCGTCATTTATATTTATTATACCTAAAACTATTTTAATGTCGCATCTTATCTGGACCACTGTAAACTGTTTAACCCTTCCACTGTTCTATAATTATTCCAAATTTCAATATCTACTGAATATTCGTGGACAAAATAGCTATAATGAAATGTGGAAGGTGGAATATTGTAGTCATTTTAGAAAGTAAAGAAACAAATCTATCAAATTCCATTAGCAAACAGAGCAGACCCTGATCAGATGGCTCATCTAGGAGCCATCTGATCTGGGTCTACTATGTTTGCAAATGCGTGAAAACACGTCTATATATCGGGGAAAGGGTTAACACTGATTGTATTTTTGCAGAGTTATCTAATACATCTTGTATTATGAAAATGGTGTTTACGAAAATAACCCAAACAAACTTTTCTCAGCAGGCTAAATGTTGAAATGACGATTTATCAGTGAGGAGGTTTGCTGATTCTTTTGAAGCTCAAAGTCACCCAGCTGTACATATCCATGATCATTGCTGAAGTAGACTGCGACACATTTGTGAAACAATACACAATAGAAGAGAATACAATGACGACCGCCTTATGAATAAACATAGGCTTCTGTGATAGAAGATGGTTGCTTGATTGCTGGACGAAAGTAGGGAGATTTCTGCATATTATTGGCCTGCATTAACCTGCCATTTTGGCCATAGCACAAACAGCAGGATCGTATTTATACTACCTAATAAGCAACCAGAGCAGACCCTCCTACAGGAGCCATCTGATCTGGGTCTTCTCTGTTTGCAAAGGCGTAGAAATGCGTATTTATTTAAATGGTTAAGGAAGATAGTTTTATGCTCTTCGTATATGGAGGACGATAAAGTACTAAGTAGTACTACTACTACTTCATTTAGGAAAAACAATAAACAAAGAGATCGATGGGAGCTTTCTTCATTACTTGTTGTTTTGCATTAACAGACATACACTTACTTTTTAAGACATTAATTTTTGTAGCATTTCCTTTATTTTTATAAAAGAAATTAATTAATATTCAGTATGGGTGGGTCGTGCATGAATGTGAATATTCATCAAGTAAAGCGTAAACCCTTTCCCTCATATAGACGACTTTTCTGCACCATTGCAAACAGAGTAAACCCAGATCAAACAGCTCTCGTATTAGCTGTCTGATCAAGGTCTTCTCTGTTTGCTTATGGAATAATAAAGACGTGTTTCTGAAAGTTCTGTCATGGACAACGATTCCTTGTTAAAGTGTTATAAAAATTCAGTCCATGAATAGAGATTAGTCATGCTGAAATAAGTTCTTAACCCTTTAAATAATATAAACGTATTTTCACGCATTTACAAGCAGAGTGGATATAGAACCGGTTGATCAGGGTCTGCTCCGTTTGCTTATGAAATTATAATAGGCATGACTCTACTGTTTCTACCAATACTAAAACAATACTGTCTAATGTCATTATAAAAACCAGCTGATAAATACTCACGATGTCATTAGTTCTTACGTGAATACTGAACAGGGAAATGCTTCAATTAATATATATATAAAGGGGGTGCTGTTAACTCATCCTCTCGTAGGCTATTTTTGGACATAACCTCTTTGAATAAATCTGCCGAAAAGGAGTATTAACTATAGAAAATGAGAGTTTTAGAATTGTGTAGACTTGAAACCATTGTGACAAATAGAGCCTTTGCTCCTATGGAGCAAATGCTCTATTTATCACAATGGTTTCAAAATAGGAATTTTATAGAGGCGCAAAAATGCGTCACTTGGGGGTATTGTGTTCATGCAAGATGAAAAATAAGCAGAAAGTTCCTTATCACTTACCGTTACGTATAAGAAATACCATAAATAAAAACTGTATTAAATTGCACAAATCTCTGCAAAAACTGCATTTCTGTCCTCGTTTTGAACACATCGTCTCCTTGTGGCACTATTATCTGTCACAGAATTAATTTCAAACCACGTCTCCAGTAGGAATTCTTATTGACAATCCACAAATTGGCACTGAACGATAAATAAAATTCACTATCCAAAGTATTAACCAAAGTCAGCAATATAAACGGTATCGACGAAGTACTCGAAGTTAATGAGCTTGATGCCGGTGATTCTTATAACGCACAAGTTTTATATATCTTTCTCTTTTCAAAATTCTGCATGAATCAATACACCAATCCCTTGTTTTGGGGAAAAATTCTTTTTACTGATTAATTTAAACAAATTACTCTAAAATGGCCCCGGGGCAAAAATCGTATTTGAGTTACTTGCGTCGTGACAGATCGATGTGTAATTGACGTTTGGCGAATCATATCGTCAAAAAACTGTCCCCACTTCCTCATAACGAGATAAGTAAACAATCCCGTGTCCCCGTCATGTTGTCGACTGCCTTATGCTTACAGTCCAACCTCACAACGGCGACCACAAAAACCTTTACTCCATGAATATTCATGTAAGAAATAATGACACCATGAATATTAATTAGATTAATTGTTATATCAGCACATGGTCAAGGGAATGTTTGGCCATGGCAGAAACTGTAGAATCATATCTATATTATACCATAAGCAACCAGAGCAGACCCTGGTCAGACGGATCTTATAGGAACCGTCTGATTAGGGTCTGTTCTGTTTGCAAAGGCGTAGAAATGCGTATTTATGGAGTAAAGGGTTAACTATTTCAGTATGTGAAACGAGTCACTTATGTAAAGTACCTACAGCACAACCTCTCTATAACGGCCACCAAATTGCATCAAGTATTTTGTGTTAAAGGCAGGTGGCTGCTTAAAGCAAGGTGAAAGTAAAACAGAACGCTCCTATAGGACCGTTCTGTTTTACTTTCATCTTGCTTTAAGCAGACACTTGCCCTAAATACCAACTGAAATGTGTCTGTTATAGAGAGGTTTTACTGTAGTTATAGTATACTTTCAGTCCGAAGGACCGCTCAGCCGTCTGTACATTTACTCCCCTGGTCATTGAGTCATTCACCTACAATATTGAGCACTGCTAAACACATGTACCGGCTAGTGACCCTCACAGGTACCCATTTTAACCACTGGGTGGGGAGGAGGTGCAGGTGGGAAACACTCAAAAGCGACCACCGCACACCACAACAGTGCAGACCAAGAATAGTGTTCCTAAAGGAACCCTTTCATCAGTGTCTATACTGTTAGTTGTTTTACTTTTATTTTAAAAAAAATCCCTGAAAATTAATGGCAAGCTCGACCCGTTTGAATTCTGGAATAGTCCATTTGAAAAGTCAGCGTTGAAAGGGGTTAACGAATAACTACGATTGTCTTAACCCGTATCCGCGTCTCATCTCTCCGTGTCCGTACCCGCGTCTCATAACCCGTATCCGCGTCTCATCTCTCGTGTCCGTACCCGCGTCTCATAACCCGTATCCGCGTCTCATCTCTCGTGTCCGTACCCGCGTCTCATCTCTCCGAGTCCGTACCCGCGTCTCATCTCTCCGTGTCCGTACCCGCGTCTCATAACCCGTATCCGCGCCTCATCTCTCCGTGTCCGTACCCGCGTCTCATCTCTCCGAGTCCGTACCCGCGTCTCATCTCTCCGTGTCCGTACCCGCGTCTCATCTCTCCGTGTCCGTACCCGCGTCTCATAACCCGTATCCGCGCCTCATCTCTCCGTGTCCGTACCCGCGTCTCATCTCTCCGAGTCCGTACCCGCGTCTCATCTCTCCGTGTCCGTACCCGCGTCTCATAACCCGTATCCGCGTCTCATCTCTCGTGTCCGTACCCGCGTCTCATCTCTCCGTGTCCGTACCCGCGTCTCATCTCTCCGTGTCCGTACCCGCGTCTCATCTCTCCGTGTCCGTACCCGCGTCTCATAACCCGTATCCGCGTCTCATCTCTCCGTGTCCGTACCGGCGTCTCATCTCTCCGTGTCTCATCTCTCCATGTCCGCGTCTCATCTCTCCGTGTCCGTACCCGTCTCATCTCTCCGTGTCCGTACCCGAGTCTCATAACCCGTATCCGCGCCTCATCTCTCCGTGACCGTACCCGCGTCTCATAACCCGTATCCGCGTCTCATCTCTCGTGTCCGTACCCGCGGCTCATAACCCGTATCCGCGTCTCATCTCTCCGTGACCGTACCCGCGTCTCATAACCCGTATCCGCGTCTCATCTGGATTTAAGCTGTTCGCGGATGCCAGCAAAGTCGCAGACATGTAGCGGAGTAAAGGTTAATTATTTACCTGTTCAATATTCATGTAAGAAATTATGACATCGTGAATATTTATTAGCTGACAAAGACATTCTAGTAGTGTGTAGCAACAATTAAGGCTAATTTGATACGACAGAAGTTGCGATCGTCGTATGCTAGGACTTCGGACATCTAGACGGATCCCTTATGTATTGCATTATCCATTTTGACCACCCTGCAAGGGAGCCTCACTATTTGGTCGGTGTCTACATTACCTGGAAAATACGAGTGCGCCTTTTCACGCGATAAAGCTCACGTGGAAATATACAAGAAGTAAATAATTTACTGCAAAAAATATCGGGCAACATGCCTTTGTAAACCCGTGTACGGTAGAGTCTCCCTCATACGATCACATGATGTATAAACATCTAGGAGTCTGTAAAAGCAGGTGATTGCTTAATGCAGGACAAACAGTACCGAACGCTCCTATAGGAGCTTTCTGCATAACTTTACATGCATTAAGCTACCACCTTTTTTTAAAATTCAGAACTATACATCGTTTAAGAGGTCGTATTAGCGAGAATTTACTGTATTATATATAATACATGGGAATGTATGGTCCTCCGCTGTGGTTCGAACTCACGACCTCCAATGTGGGCTCTAATGAAACCCACTACTTATTGCTTCTACACGTACCTTATTTATTTGTTTTGTTTGTTTACTCAACATTGTACATAATATCTTGCTGAACTACAACAAGAGTGCCAGTGGGCACAATATACGCCCGTCGAGGTCTTTTTCAACATAAACTGGGGTTAACGTATTTGCTAAACTCAAATTCTAAGCCCAATTTTGCGACAAAGTTTCAAGGTTGTAAATAGGCATACTTTAACAAAGAAATTTAACCAAAAATTCTAAATTAAAAAGTGCCTACAGATGAAGCTTCTGATGGTGAACAAATGTTTCCAGTTTAAAAGATTTATCTGAAAGGGTTATGTAAATAAGTGGACTTTAACCAAAACCTTAACCAAAATTTCCAAGCTAAAAAGCGTCATAATTATGTCAAAATGTTAGACAGAGTTATGTACTCTTGCCTACAGGTGAAGCTTGTGATGGTGAACAAGTGTTCCAAGGTTAAAAGCTTTATCTCAAAGGGTTATGCAAATAAGTGGACTTTAACCAAAACCTTAACCAAATTCTAAGTTAAAAAGGGGCATAATTCTGTCAAAATGCTTGACAGAGTTATTTACTCTTGCCTACAGGTAAAGGTTGTGACAGTGAACAGGTGTTCCAAGTTTCAAAGCTTTATCACAAACTGTATGTAAATAAGTGGACTTGTTCCACATAAATTGAGGTTAACATTTTTGCTTAACGCAAATGCTAAACGCAAATTCTAAGTCCAATTAAGCGACCTTGACCTTGGATAAACGAGCCGGGACTTGGCAGGCTACTGTAGCATGTCTAGATAAACATTGTGATTAAATTTGGGAAGGATCCACCAAGCGGAACTTGAGTTAGAGATGTTACAGACAGACAGACCGGTTAACATTTTTGCTAAACGCAAATTCTAAGTCCAATTGTGTGACCTTGACCTTGGATAAATAAACCGGGACTTGACAGGCTACTGTAGAATGTCTAGATAAACATTGTGTTAAAATTTGAGAAGGATCCACCAAGCGGAACTTGAGTTAGAGATGTTACAGACGGACAGACAGCCAGACGGACAGACACACAGACAGCGCCATTCCATAATACGTCCCGTTTTTTCAAACGGGCGTATAAAAAAACGAACACCCCAGACACGAAGATGTACAGGTATCCTTTCTCTATAACATATACACCAGTACACCACTTGGTACACCCCTCAAGATAGCATGGTGTGTGGGTGGGGGCCTTTGCTCTTTGTGTATTATACCTCTCTTTGGTGGCCACTTTAGAAAGGCTTTCCTGCACTTTCATTTGAAATGCGCCACCGTGGCGTGAAAGGGTCGGTTATACGTGACTTGTGTGAACAATATCTTGATGCAGAATGACAGCGTAGACTGATCAGGCACTGTATCTCCACCACCAACACACGATGACACAGTACTGAAAGTCTAGGTATGAAGTCGAAAATCCGGAAATCTCCCAAAGTGTGCCAAGGTCGGAAAGTTTTTTATACTGGGTGTGTAAAAACCATCTTTCAACAAATTACAACGGATTGACCAGGCTGACGCAGTTATGGTTCATACATGAACAATGTTCGATCGTGTTGGTGGTTTTAGTGTATTGGTTTGTAACACGCCCTTGCCAAGTTTTCTTTCGCTGACTCAGGCTTTTTTATAGACATTCCAGTTTTCTTAGTAGTGACAGGTCTCGCTATTAGTCACTGTGTACAGTTAACTACCTATAATGCATCCACCAAAGAGGTGTAATTATGGTCTTCGAGGCAGGTGGTGCAAAAAGCTCCTATATTTATAAGCTATCTGCATTACTTTCATCCTGAATTACAGTGACAGTCCCAACAATAAACTCATATGTTCAATAACATCATAAACCTTGGTATATGGGTTATGTTCAATCAGTATTCTGATATGTCAATTTGAACTGAAAAATGTCATTGTGGTAAAATGTTTCAGGGACACATAATCATAAATGTATACATATACAGTAAAACAACTCAAATGCGACCAGCAAAATGGGGCATAATTCACAGTGGCAAAGGCATGTGGTAGGTTAATGCAGGGCAAAAAGTTATGCAGAAAGCTTTCTGCATAACTTTCGCCCTGTATTAAGCAACCACCTGGTTATGAAGACAGCGATATTTGTTCATTAAGTGGTCGCATTAGGGGGGGGGGGGGTTCTACTGTACAAGGTTTGTTCTACAGCAAACTAACATCAGTCTTTGTCGAACTGTTAACCCGTTCTCTGCTCAATATTCATGTAAGAACCAATGTCATCATAGATATATAATGGCTTATATAATGGTAACTTTTTAAGGAAATGTTAAGGAAATGTAGAATCGAGCTATAGTTCATGCCAAAAGCAAACCCTATTCAAACGGTTCCTGATCTAGGTCTGTTCTGTTTGCAAATGCGAGAAAAGGTGGTTATATGAAGGAAAGGGTTAACGAAACTAAAACGCAACCCGAATAAATACTAAGACATTGCCCAATAACCTAGGGTCTTCAATTTCAAACACATGAAAGTTTATTCTTATGTTTATGTTTTCTTGCAATATACTTCTTTTATCAACAAATGATGTATGCAATTGTTAGGCATTTTTAAAACACGTTGCAAGTAGAGCCTATCACTTTAAACCTTTACTCCATAAATACGCATTTCTATGCATATGCAAACAGAGTAGACCCTGACCAGACGACTCCTATAGGAGCCGTCTGATCAGGGTCTGTTCTATTTGCTTAGGGAATGATATAGATCCGATTCTTCAGTTTCTGATTCGGCAAAAAAACACGAGTTATAATGCCATGTACAAAATTAATCTAGTTAATATTAAAGGCGTCATTATTTCTTCTATGAATATTCATAGAGTAATGGGTTAACCCTTTCCCTCATATAAGTGTTTTCACGCATCTGCAACAGAGTAAACCCAGATCAGACGGCTCCTAGAGTAGCCGTCTGATCTGGGTCTGCTCTGTTTGCTAACAGAATTTGATCGCTCCATATAATGTATGTTTACTTATTTCTAAAATGACTACAATATTTCACCTTCCATATTTAATTACAACTAGTTTGGCCATGAATATTCAGTAGGTATTGGAATATGTAATAAACATAGAAAAGGGAGGGAAAGGGTTAAGCAACCACCTGCTATGATAGACGCCAATGTTCATTCACTTTACAGAGCTATGTACAGATAAAAGTGCGTATCCAAAATTAGTAACTAAAGTCATCATTTCTCCACCAAACCCTATACCGTGACCACTCTTTAGAATCGTCTCTTTGAGACGATTCTAAAGAGTGGTCACGGTATAGGATTTGGAGGAGAAATAAAAGGGCTATTCTTGAAAATGTTCAAAATGTATGCGTCTTATCTCGACCTCTGGTTGAGGGATTTACTGTACTATTACACGACGGTTGACCTTTACTCCGTTGTAAAATGTGTCTACTCTTAATTTGGATCTGGGGCAATTTTGACAACTTCCAAATCAATCAGGCTTTTGAAAAACTACCCGATATTTAAGATTCCTATATTCAATAAATCCAAGGTTGCCAATCACAGCTTCGATCCAGGTGAAACGCGGGGCAACTTAGCGTATCATCAGGATCCAAGTTGTTTCACACTTGGGACAAGTTTCTCAAATGCTTACTGGAATTACAAGACAAACGTGCCATGATGGCCCTACCATCGCCACCAGGCAATCAGAGGAGCTGTTCAAAGTTTTCACTATATGTTTCTTTCAGGGCAACCCCTGGGACAGGGCCTAATTTGACACCAGTGGCATAATTCATGTTAACTTTTGTAGAGGATTTCAAGATGATGCAATGTGCAAGATATGAATGCCGAGAACCTTCTAGTTTCATAGAAGATTTTCAAAGTTTTCATAATGTTTCTATATAAAACTCGCCACCCCTGGGGTGGGGACACATTTGACCACAGGGACATTATTTATATAACTTTTGTAGAGGACCAACAGGTGATGTTATGTGCCAAAGATGAAAGCCGAGAACCCTGTAGATTCAGAGGGGAAGATTTTAAAAGGTTCAAACTGTCGACTGATGACGCACGACAGACATCAAGCAATCACAAAAGCTCACCCTGAGCACTTTGTGCTCTGGTGAGCTAAAATGCAACACATCAGTTTTAAGCAGGGTCAACGAATTAACACATGGGAGGCTCATACCGGACCTTGCTGGTCCCAAACACATTTACAGCAAGAAAACACACAAAGTCAGTAAAAGAATGAGAAATGTCTCTTTAGGAAGGTGGCTTCTGAATGCAGGGTGAAAGAAATGCGGAGTTACTTTGGAAATTTTCTACTCGACTTTCACTTTCGTCATAAAGGTGTATACCAAACAATACTGAAATCCATTTATGTAATATTAATTTACGGTCTGGACAATATCTGATGGCCAATGCACAAAGGCGCGCATGCACGCGTAGACACACCAATAAACCACACACACAAAATGTGACAGCCATTGTGACAACAAAGTGGACCAGAACTAAAATGAAAACAACAAATGTATTTATCTACATGTATTTCAGTAACCTTTATATACAAAATGATTATCCAAAATGAACACATTAATTTTCATTGGAACACATACGGTTTCAACAGCTTCCAATCCTTTACAATTAATCCTTCACCTGATAGAGATGACTTAACGTAAAGGCACACAGGAAAGACCCAGATCAGACAGCTCTTGTCATCTGATCAGGGTCTACTCTGTTTGCATATGATATTATATAGATTTGATTCTGTAAGTTTTGCTAGTGGTAAAAATTTATTTGTCCACAAAGCTTGGTGGATAGCACAATCTTCGAGATCCTACCTGTACTAAGCACTGTTTAGCTGTAATAAAGCCAACACTCAAACAAGAGATACTGCTTCAAACCATAAAATGGTGAATCACATAAATAATACCATTGTCTTGCTCAAGGTAGAAGTTATTCACAGCACTAATCTGACACTATAGAAACATACAGGTCCAGATAAGATGTGTCAATTTAAATATTTTAAACAGTAGCTCCTTCATTTCTCCACCAAACGCTATACTGTAACCAATCTTTAGAATCGTCTCGAAGAGACGATTCTAAAGAGTGGTCATAGTATAGGGTTCGGTGGTGAAATGACGATTTTAGTATTTGGGTACGGTTATTAGTATTTGGGTACAGTTATTAGTATTTGGGTACGCATCTTAGACACATATTTACTTCCAACCCATTTGGTCAACTTGGTTAAACATTCCAAATGTTCTCCATTATTTACAGAAGTATATGTTCTTTTTATAGGGAAAGTAGCTTTTTGTGCAAGTCTGTCCAATTAACAACTGCTAAATGTACCTAGCATAATCTGCATGATTTTAATAAGATGCGAGTCTGAACAAATCATGGAACAGAACCTGTGTGATGGCATGAAAAGGTCTGTAAGCACTGTTCAGAAATCTGTTTATCAGGGCTGTAGATAAGAAGCAGAATTAGATTTTTTTTTAATTATTATTTCTCCGCCAAACCTTGCTACAACTTATAGAATCAATCACCTCCTTAGAGATTTTATGAGTTGCAGAAAGATAGGGTATGTATTTTGTTAGATCAGTACAATTCTTATCCACAGCCCAATGTAGATAACATGATCACATATAACGAGTCATTCTGTCCTCCACTGTCAAGTTGCCAACACTCAGTCAATAGTGTAGTTGGGGTGGACCACCAGAAATGGATCGTCCTCCTTTATCAATGTTTCCTCATCCTGCTTTGACCGCTGCTTCAAGCCAGTCTGGGCCAGCTCTATTAAAACATGGTCCTGAAATATCAGAGACGAGAGCTTTAGCAACTTATGATTTGATACAAACAAACAAATAAGGAGCATTTAAAGCTTTCGCTGCCAAAGTTTCCTGAAACCAACTCACAGAGCAAAAAGTGAATCGGTTATTACTTCTGTAAAACAACTATTCAGCTTCTCATCACAATCAAAACTATTTAACACTCTAGTAATGTTTGGAGAAGAAATCGAAGGATCATCCATTCTGACACATAGAGCAGATGACACCAAAAGGGTTAACCCTTTCGGCGCCAAATTTCTTCTTGTCGTCTGCAATCCAAGTTTGTTAAATCATTCAGTAAAATAAGGAAATGAGATAAATAAATGCAAATTTCAAAAGAATAAAGCACATATATAGAAATAGAGACAGACAAATGGTGAAGTCCCTGATCAGACACTGCCTTGAAAATGCGGCGTCTGATCTGGGACTGTACTATTTGTCGTCGTGCATTTATGCGACCTCTGCGGTGAAAGGGTTAAATTATAATCCATTATGAAATTTATTACTGAAATTTAAAATTGTTACCTCTAACAACTGGTTTTCTTTTTTTAAAGATCAGCCATTTAGCTAGTTTTTTAATATATATAAATATTGCTTGAGTGTCAAACAGCTTGGATGCATATCAAATGCTGGAGATAATACAAAACAGTCACTCAGTACAAAATTTCATTAGAATGGAATACAAAACAGTCACTCAGTACAAAATTTCATTAGAATGGAATACAAAACAGTCACTCAGTACAAAATGTCAGTAGAATGGAATACAAAACAGTCACTCAGTACAAAATTTCAGTAGAATGGAATACAAAACAGTCACTCAGTACAAAATTTCAGTAGAATGGAACTACACAAAGATATGAACACTCAGAGACACTGGCCAAGATTTTTCAGCTAATGTTCAACCAGGTTATTTTAGACTTTACATCATGAATATTTATACAAGAATTCATAAATTCATGAATATTCATTAACTGCATAGTTATAAAGCCAATCAACAATGGATTTTTGAGGCCATTTCTGAAACTAGAAGCAAATATTTATCATTCCATAAGCAAACAGGGCAGACCCTGATCAGATGGCTTCTACCGGATCTACTGTTTGTAAAGGCGTTCTGCAAATATTTTAAATCATCTCATGGTGGTTATCTGATCAAGCCAATAAAAAACTGCCAGATATCAATATCAAAGATCTGAACGGAACTAATGGCCTTTCTTTATGCTGTTCGTAATTGTACAAATCGAAAATGACACCCGTGTTTGAAAAGTTCAACTTTTAAAATGACTGATACTCCCTAAAGACCATGACTGATTAATAATTACAAAACTAACATTTAAAACAAACAGCCATGAGAAAGTTTCTGCATGCCACTGGCTGGTAACTGCAAAATCAGCATTCTAACAAATTACAGTAGAATCTGTCTCAAGTGGCCTTTCATTTACTGAACATAAGGGTCTTACAAAGCAGGTGGTTGCTTAATGCAGGGCAAAAGTAATGCAGAAAGCTCCAATAGGAGCACATCAACAAGATAACTTACATGATGCACAAGTCTATCAAGTACTTTCTCTACAACAGTTTTCTTCTCAATAAGCTCTGCCTCCGATTCTATCTCGCTCTCCACTTCGCCCAGGTACCAGCTGATGAGGTTACTCCTGCGTAGACCAGCTGTGTCAGACTCTAAAAACAATAATACACATACGTTATCCCTTTACTCCATTAATACATCTGTTTCACCTTTTTTGCAAACAGAGTAGACCAAGATCAGATGTTCCTGAAGGAGCCATCAGATGAGGGTCAGCTCCGTTTTCTTAAGAAATAATATAGATCTGATTCAACAGTTTCTGCCATGAACAAACAAGAAATGTGTCACAATACGTGACCATAAAGCAATATAATGTCTGAATGGCATTCTTTTTGAGCTTGTTCACCTTAGTCTTAAATTGACTTAGGTTCAACACGCTACAAAACATCTCATCATAAAGCCTAGTTTTGCAGTGCTAACATGATGAACATGATGGACAGATGATGACGTTGCAGTGCTCATTTGATATTCTGAGTTGATGTGGTGTAGTATATATGTTACAGACAACTAGACAGGTTATGATCATGGTGGCCATGATCAAAACCTAGTACAAGACAATCCAATATATCATAATTCATGGACTTAAAAAAAAAAGTATGCCACAATCTTTCATCTTAAGATGTACCGCCATCCCAAGATTCTGCAAGTGTGTATGAGATATGCTCAGTTGAGGTCAAAGGTCGAAGTCTGATTGATCTATGAATAGCATGTGACACTGCGTCATCCCATGATGTACTCACACACCATATTTGGTGATCCTAGCTAAAGTATTGTACAGGGTTCATACAGACTTTTGACAATCAATTCCATATTTCCATGATTTTTCCATGACAAAAACATGTTTTCCATGATATATAATATACGCCTCCAGCAATGATTTTAAGCTTGCCAACTGAATTCTTCATTAGAAATGAACGCTAAACACCGAGAACAAATATTTATTTGTGTTTATGTAGGTATAGCGAGTACGCCAGTCTCAATTTGTTTTATATCTCTTGCCTCTTTTCCTTAGCTGTTCTTCTGTCTTTGTACAGTTTGTTATACAGACTGTGGATTATAACGACACATTCCGTTGCCGGGACACAAAATTTTCACACTTTGTTGAGCTCGAAAAAACAGCGGTGCTTTCAATGGTGGCTAGTGGTGACCGTATGCAACCAGTGTTTAGCTACTAAGCCAAGAGGGAATCACATAATCTTACAATGTGTTACACACTTTGGGTGTGTATAAAACAAAGCATATAGACTAGTGGACTGTAGTAAAGTCCCTGGTTGCAACCGGTTTCTCACGTAAGCCATCACCGAACGCTGGGCAGATTTTCACCATGCGATAAATAATGAACAAACGAAAAGAGCAGAGGAGTTCCGAAAATTGAGCCGGTGCACCGGAAATCCATTTTCGGACCAATGACTGTTCGCTACCAGTGTCATAGTAGAAAATTCATGTTACTCATAACGCAGACCAGATCTACTTTCGGTTATTTAATTTCATGCCAAGAAAATTCATATGTTGGTAAATCTACAAATAAAGGAATTATTCAAGGGTGTATTTGATAAGTCTCATGATTTTTCTCTAAATTCCCTGATTTTTCCATGATAAAATTTGAAATTTCAGTTTTCCATTATTTTTCCAGGCAGACCTCATTTTCCATGACTTTTCCAGGTCTGTGTGAACCCTGATTGTAGGAGATATGCTCCAGATAAGTTTTTTTTGTTAATGAGGTCAAAGGTCAAGGTCATGACCATAAATAGTATGTGATATTCCGCCATCCCAAGACGAACTCACACACCGTATTTGGTAATCCTAGCCGAAGTAGGGAGGAAGACATGCTCCAGACAAGCCTTTTTTGTAATTGAAACATACCCTCTGACTCCTCCTCTTGCTTTCTCATGTACAGCACCATAAGATTGGCCATTTGTTTGTACTCCTCATATGACAGTTTCATACTCTTCTTCTGCTGTACAGCTGTGGCATCTCCAGTTGGGGTCGGTGTAGCTTCTGCAGGTGGAGTATCTGAAAATGATACATTTTCATAGATGTAATGGCCATATTCAATAATGTAATGGTTGGGAAAAGGAAAACGCTAGGAATGTCTTCAGTACCTCATAAATCTAAAGCACAGCTGTTCATGCAGGTGACACATTAAAACTGCAAACTTGTAGCAGTAAATGTGGTGTAAATTTCAACTTGATGTCGACATACAAAATTACACCCCTTTATTCACAGAAAAATTAACCCTGAAAAAGGAGACAACAAGTGTACCAATATGCAAACAGTGTAAATACAAATCAAGGGCTCTGCTCATGGTTTGCATGGTTTGTTATTCATTTGAAATCTTCTCACAAATAACATACAGTAAAACCTCTCTATAAAGACCACCAAATTGTGTTAATTAGTTGGTATTTAGGGCAGGTAGCTGCTTAAAGCAAGGTGAAAGTAAAACAGAGCGCTGTTTTACTTTCAGCTTGCTTTAAGCAGCCACCTGCCTTTAACAAACAAGATGTGTTTGTGAAACACTAATCCCCCCGATATGACCTTTGACCCTGAAGGATGACCTTGACATTCAACCCTCAAACTGTGCAGCTTCATGAGATACATATGCATACCAAATATCAAGTCTCTATCTCTACTGATTCAAAAGTTATGGCCAATATTAAAATCAGTGACCTTTGACCCTGAAGGATGACCTTGACCTTGACATGTCAACCCTCAAAATGTGCAGATTCATGAGATACGCATGCATGCCAAATATCAAGCCTCCATGTGTACTGGTTCAAAAGTTATGGCCAATGCTAAAGTTGTTGATTTGACCTATATATTTGACCTCCGACGTTGAAGGCTGACTTTGACCTCGACATGTCACCCCTCAAAATGTGTGACTTTATGAGATACATATGCATGCCAAATATCAAGTCTCTACAGATTTAAAAGTTACGCCCAATGTTAATGTTGCTGACAAACAAACATCCTACCTTTGACGCTAAAGGATGACCTTGACATGTCACCCCTCAAAATGTGCAGCTTCATGAGATACACATGCATGCCAAATATCAAGTCTCTATCTCTAAAGGTTCAAAAGTTATGGCCAATGTTAAAGTTGGTGATTTGACCAGTCACCTATATATTTGACCTCTGACCTTGAAGGATGACCTTGACCATAACATGTCACCCCTCAAAATGTGCGGCTTTATGAGATATATATGCATGCCAAACATTAAGTCTCTATCTGTACTGGCTCAAAAGTCATGACCAATGTTAAAGTTAGTGAAAAACAAACAAACAAACACAGGGCAAAAACAACATGCCTCCCAGATCTTATCTGGGGGGCATAAAAATACTTGATGTAATTTACTGTACTTTCATACTGAAATTTTTGCATTCAAAGAGTTACACAAGTTATTCAGATCTATATAAAGAAATGAACAGACACGTTTGGACCAGATGGCAATTTTTGTATTCCAAATATGAAGTCTATGTCCACATTTATGACTCGGGTTAACCATTTCAGAAATATGACCTTTGACCTTGAAGACTATGACCTTGACATGGCCCCTAGTTTTAGCTTGATAAGATGAGTATGCATGTCATGTATAAGTCTTTATGTGTACAAGGTCAAATGTGATCGTCAAAAGTTATGGGATAATTATACAGCTTAAATGGACGAAACCTTTACCTCACAAATATTCATGTTACAACTTTGTAACAAGTAACGACATCACATATATAAATCAGCTGGGGTTTTTCAATGCAGCATATGAATATGCTACTTTGGCCGTAGCAGAAACAAGATATATAATTCAATAAGCAGACAGATTAGACCAAGATCAGACAGTCCCTACAGGAGCCATCTAATCATGGTGTACTCAGTAAAGGTGACTCGATGAAGTAAAAGGTCAACATTAGCTCATGTAACATTGTGACTTACTTTCATCCACTTCCATCTCAACCTCCTGTTCTGGTTCTTCCTCCTCCTCTTCAAGGTGAATGTCTGGCTGTTCCACACGGATGATGGACTTGTTCAACAGACGGAAGGCTTCCTTCACATGCTTTGGCTGAACCTACAACAGGATTTTTAATTAGTTTTTCCATTTAGGAAGTAGAGGAGAAAAACACATTTAAAAACATTTTGTTCCATTAATATGTAGGATATTCAACCATTTATTCCATATATAAATTTGTTCATGCCTTTGCAGAGTAGACCAAGATCAGACCCCTGTAGAAGCTGTCTGATTTGGGTCTGCTCTGTTTGCTTATGGAATTACATGTATATAAATCTATACTACAGTTTCTAACACGGCAGAAACATTCCTGTCTAACACATTCAGCTAAACATTAACGATATCTGATTACTGTCAAATCCTTAGAAAACTTTTTAGGAGACAGAAAAGGTTGTCTTTTTTTTAAATCAATGGACATCTTTGACCAACCCTGATTGACTCCAAATAGATTTCAAAACCAAAACTCTGAATAGCAATTAGGTGAAAAATATCACAATAGAGAAAGTCTGTAATCTACATGTACATCAACATGAGTAGGTCCAGTAAAACACTGTACATATATTACTGTACACATTTCAGTATCCACCTATCAATGTAACTGGTCAAAAATTGTTTCACTCTCTTGTTCTTATTTGAAGATGACTGGACCTTTGTAAAATGTTGTGTAATAGGAGAGTTTTATGTACCTGATAAAATTAAAAGTTTTTGAAACCTTTATTCGTGGAAAAGTTCTGAAATATTGCCAGGTGTAGGATTTAAGCAGATTACAGGCAAGTTGGATGGAACTGACCAAACAGAAACACTGTAAGTCTGATGCAATCAACATTTAAACTAGAGAAAAACACATGTACCCTGCCCTTGCACCTATGAGAGGAATGAATGTTGTAACAAAGAATTGCGTTTTAAGAACTATTATGATAATCAAGCTTAATTCAAAATCACATGACCACCTTCACATATAGATTTCACATATAGATATAGATTGGTTGTGTGTCACTTATAGATACATGTAGATTGGTTGTCCATCACATATAGACTGGTTATCTGTAAACTTTTGTAGACATCTATAAACACTAGTTTTCCCTATAAATTTCATATTTGAAAAAAATCCAAACTTCTGTCAAAATTGTTGCAGCCCATACATATTCCAATCCACATGACCATCCTCACATATAGCTGGTTCATATGTAAAAGTTTCTAGTAAATCTCTCAAATTGTGTAGGAGGAGTTAGCTGCAAAAGATTTTTTCGCTATATATTCTATACAAGGAAAATAGTGTTGGAGCAAAAGATTTTTTCGCTATATATTCTATATAAGGTAAATAGTGTTGGAAGAGTTAGCTGCACAAGATTTTTTGGCTATAAGGAAAACTACAAAGGGCCATAATTTCTATCAAAATTATTGCAGCCAAAATTCCAAACCACATGACCATCCTCCATATAGCTGGTTCATATGTAGGGGTGAAACGATTCGAAAAAATTCGATTCGATTTCGATTTTTTACAACACGATTCGATTATTTTCGATTCGATTCGATTTAAGATTGTAATGAAAAGAATGCACTATGTAGAATAAATCCTGTGTATTAACAACTCTGAAAACAGACTGCTTGGACATATACAGGTGGAAAAAATCATAATAGCCTTGTCACAGATAGATCTGACTTTAACAGCCAAACCTTTCTGCAGTTTGTTTTTGGAAGGTTTTTTTTATAACTGGTCACTAAAACCAAGCAAAATGGTAACACTAACATAATCAGTCTTAGCTAATTGTCTAATTGACTAAACAGCCTAACTCTGTAGAACATGTAAGTTTTTCTGAAAAAAGAATTTGAGCACTTGGAGGAGATGTTATGTCTCTCTTCATCTGATACAGATAGCTATCAGTTGAAGAGAGATATGACATCTCCCCGTCTCTGAGCAAAAAGCACTGGACATTGCTGAGAGTATATTTTAGCCAGTTATCAATATGCAGCTTCATAAATTTTAAGCATACACAAATTTGCAACCAAGTTTACTGGAAGAAGACGAAACGTAAATTGCAATACCGTGTTTCCGTTCCATACGATTTGACAGATTTGTCGTATTTCCTGTGTTGCAGAGAATATTTGTAAAATAATCTTACATGTTGGTTTATTTGTGTTGTTGCTCTCGCGAAATCTGAAAACTCCACATTTTGGAGCGATAGTTTTTCGGGGTAGCACGTAGATTGACAGCATCAGCATCCGACATTTTGAGAGAACACAAAGACGCTCGAATAAAGCGCCCAGACGATCAGACTAAGTGCAACTATTGCAACGTGTTATTTGATTGGCTAAAATAGTTGGCCTTCATCCAATCGATTTGGGTCTATCAGAATTCGATGAGTATGTTTGTTTTGACAGCTCTAATGCGGGAAAACAAGTATTTCGACTTTTCACGGCGAATTTTCATAGGTTATTTTCATTTCGCTACCAGTCATTAAGAAACTATCCTTTTATAATAAAAATCGAATCGAAAATGAGATCTGTTGAACCGAATTGAACCGAACCGAATCGAGGGCAAAAGATCGCGGTTCAATTCACATCGCGATTAATCGTTTCACCCTTATTCATATGTAAAAGTTTGAAGTAAATCCCTCAAATAGTGTAGGAGTTAGCTGCACAAGATTTTTTCGCTATATATTCTATATAAGGAAAAACTACAAAGGGCCACAATTTCTAAAATTCCAAACCACATGACGATCCTCACATACAGCTGGTTCATATGTTAAAGTTTGAAGGAAATCACTCTAATAGTGTAGGAGGAGTTAGCTGCACAAGAATTTTAACAGACAGACAGACAGATGGACGGTCAGACAGAAAGCACATCATCAATATGTCTCCCTCCCAATAAGGGGGGGAGACATAATAATAAGAAAAATTTACAAACTTTGTGTAAACATATTTCACATGATGCGGTACAAAAATAGGCATGCTAGAGTTCATTGAGCAATTAACCCTTTCATTGTTCTAAATTTAGTCCAAAATTTCAGTATCTACCTATATTAATATGCATGATTAAAATAGTTGTTATGAAAAACGGAAGGTGGATCATTGTGACCATTTAAGAAACTAAAGAAACACATCTGCCAAATTCCATCAGCAAACAGCAGACCCCGATTTGACAGCTCCAACAGGAGTCGCCTGATCTGGATCTTCTCTATTTTCAAATGTGTGAAAAGGCATTTATACGAAAGAAAGGGTCAAGACTAAAAGCCTTATTTAAAAAGTTTGTAATTTGTAAGCCTGTTAAATGAGCCATGGTACAATTTGCATATTTTGAAGTGGAAAAATTCAACCAGAGGATGTTGTGCAAGCATGATACTGGGTGTGCAAGGAAGTAGCTAGAGGCTCAATTAGAATGGTACTTGATCTATTTATACATCACCAGTCTTGTTGGGTTCTAATTTGGTTTATTGAGAGGAATGCATTTTGTTATTCTTCAGTAAGGTTCTTTAATATTTAATTGGATCTGTATGCATGAACATATTTGTAAGTCCTTCCAATTTAATACTGGTCAGTACCATCACTCCACCCAATTTTCGAGGTGGCAGATAAAAGAACAGTTATGACCGGCAACACGTCTTACCTCGTCCTGACAGTGCATACGGGCCATACCCTCAGACAGACGTATCATACTCTCCAGTTGTCTAACAGTGATTCTCCAGGCTGACTTGGCCGCCCCTGTGCCGTCACGCTGTCTCAGGCGCTTGTATTCCTCTACCATATATTCCTGGGCTTCCTTACTGATCTAAAGAAGTAATACATCCATGCATTTCAGGGACGCTTTTCCAAACAAATTACATATATAGTGTAACGGTTATCAACACATAATTCAATTCAGTAAGTAATACGAAAGATTTTAGTCCTAACTGCTGTCACTAGAAAAAGAGGAACATAAACAATATCTAATTTTGTAAAAAAATTACATGTGTAAATTTCAAAGGAATAAACGGCAGACACAGAACAAGAGGTTGAAATAAACAGTGAGATCTCTGATTAAGAGGTTTCTGATTTGTGGCTGTATTGTTTGTTGTGGTGCATTTTTGGGACTTTGTGTTAAGTTTGTGGAGTGGAAAGAGTCATCCGACAATGTGATATTGACCAGGTCCACAGACTGACCTCATAACACAATAACTGTATATAAGAGTTTATAAAGAATATAGCCAGTGGCTACTGAACCTAAAATCCTTTCAATAATATACAGAACATCACACAGAACAAACAGTATGCACTTTTCCACAATATAAACATGAAATGCAGTGACATATTGGTGAAACTAGGTTTTCAACTACCCCGTCTTGGCATATGCCATTTTCAAATTTCCTGCCCAATTTCTATTTTTTGCTAATTCACTGATAATAGGGTAAAATATCTTTCTATTTATAGTGACAGTGACTTTAACCTCTAAATCCTTCACCTCCCAATTCAATACGGAGTTATTTCCCTGCAAGAACATATCTGCATGGCAAGTTTGATCACAATTTTAATACCCCGCCCCCAATGAATATTTATACAATCCAAGACTTCATGAATATCCATTTACTTATTTTTTATAGTGGCCAAAGAAAGAACAATTGAATTGTTGGCAAAGGTAGTAACTAAAGAATCAGGGTCCATGTTTATAAAGCTTTTAGTTGAGTCCGAGTTTCGTTCTCATGCTTTTGATTGGTCAGATTTGAGTTCTCAAGCTTTTGATTGGTCAGATTTGAGCCATAGGCTTGAGAACGAACTCAGACTCAACTAAAAGTTTTATAAGCATGGACCCAGATCTATATGATGTCATAAGCAAACAGAGCATACCTCAATTAAATGGCCCCTACTATCTAACTCTACTCTGTTTGCAAAGGTGTGAAGAAGCATGTGAAGTTTAGATTTTACTGTGTCTATACACATCAGTTACCTTGGGTTTAAACTGCCTAGCAAACATGAGGTATCTGGTGATCTCCTCCACACTGTACACACGGTCTACTGACTCCTCGTTACGACTGTGCAGGTCTACAATCCTTCTTGCAATGGCATAGTCTGTCACCTGGTAGTCAAATTATACTTTTCAATACAAAGAAAATTCTCACCATACAATTTCAAACCAAATCAGATACCAAGTTACACAACCTTTACTCGGTGTGCCCTTTTTTGCCGTTTAACCCTTTCCTCCATGAATACGCCTTTCTAAGCCTCTGTAAAAATCTCTCTTTGAAACCATTCTGATAAATAGAGCATTTGCTCCTGCTCTATTTATCACAAAGGTTTCAAACTACAAAATTCTAAAATTTTCCTTTTCTCTTGTTAATGCTCCTTTTCGGTAGATTTATTCAAAGTGCTTGGATCTAAAAATAGCCTATGAGGGAATGGGTTAAAGAGTTAACTATACACTGTAACACACAAACTGAAAATTCAAACTTCAAAATTTCTGTTTCACATAAATTCATAGACTACTATCAAGGACTAGAGTCCCCACTGTCCACATATATACAGAAAAACAAAACCCTCTAAACCAGACATTCAACTCAGTATAAATATCGGTCTTGGAGACGGGTGGCAGCTAAATGCAGGATGAAAGTCATGCAGAAAGCTCCTCTAGGAGCTTTCAGCATGACTTTCAAAACTACACAAAGTTTCAAAACTACATAATTCTTCAAAACTACACAAGTTTTTCTTTTCTATAGTTAATGCTCCTTTTGGGTAGATTAATTCAAAGAGGATAGGTCTAAAAATAGTCTAGGAGGGAATGAGTTAAGCTATCACCTGGCTTAATAACTGATCATGATATGAATTTTGAGATTTCACATTATTGAGATTTTACTGTACACAACAAATTCAGAGTAAGAGTAAATAAGACTGCAAAAATATTCATATATCTACCTCATTGCATTCATCAACAAGGATAAAGAACAGGTCAAACCGAGACATGATGGGAGCTGTCAGTGTGATGTTCTGTTTCAGGGACTTTGCACGGTCATAACGCCCTCCTATTGGGTTTGCAGCAGCCAAAATGGACGTACGAGCATTCAAGGTAGCCTAAAAGGGAAAAAAGTTCACATCAAATAACAATCAAAAGTAAAAAAAAATCTCCAAGGATCTGACTGTCAAAGAACAAGCTGGCATTCCAAGATCTACCAGGGTTTTCGATATTAAGGGACCAAGAGGCAGTTAATATATAATCTTGAGAATATTGATTGGCCCAAGTGTCATTTGAAACACCAATTTAGCCTGAATACCTGTTCTTATTGACAAGCAAATAGTGTAGATCATGATCAGAGCCCTCTGATCTTGGTCTACACTGTTACACACAAATGCCAGTACACTTATTTTCTGCATTAAAAAAGGTAAATGTTGTTGCATTTCATTCTTTACTCTGCAAAATTTAGGATGACAAATTCAATTAAGACTATGATTTTGACGAAATCTTTTAACCTTAAACTCATGAAGCGCAAGACAGAATTTGTGATTACTTCTGTACAGAGTTTGGATAAAGTTGAGAAACTAAAAGTACTTTACGTCACATCAGGATCCATTTTTGAAAAAGAAAAAGAACTTTTTTAAAATTAATGCTATGAGATTGCTTTTTGCTGATCAGAAATTCAACTCGCTGCTTGCACAACAGTTGTCTGTTGTTTTGTCTTTGTAACATAGAGGACTTTGCTAAGCTGGCTAACAAGTATCTTACCCTAACGCCAGCCTTTGTAATAGATATGGTCTGTTGTTCCATAGCTTCGTGAATGGCCACCTGATCCTTGGGGTCCATCTTGTCAAACTCATCAATACAGCATACACCATTGTCTGCCAACATCAATGCTCCAGCCTCAATCACAAACTCGTGTGACTCTTCATCTTTCACCACTGCTGCTGTAAGACCAGCTGCACTACTGGCTTTCCCACTGGTGTAAACAGCCCGGGGACTAAACTCCTCTACCTGTTTGAGAAACTGGCTCTTTGCAGTGCTTGGGTCACCCACTATACAAATGTTAATATCACCTCGGAGTTTTGTCAATTCTGCTGTGGTCTTGGGCACTCCACCAAACAGCATGAGCAATATCCCTCTCTTTATCTCATCATTACCTGAAATCGGAACAAAGGGGAATAACACAAAAAGTAGTGCATGTAGAGTGACGAACCGGAACCTTAGTTACATCAATGGTCCTCAATGAGAGGAAGACACATGTGAAATTTGAAAGCTCTATAATAATGATTAGCAGAAATGACAGCCAAAACAAGAGGGCCAGAATGGCCCTGAAGCGCTCACCAGACTATCAGAGGAGAAGATTTCAAAGTTTTCACTATGTTTCTATAGAAAACTAGCCGGCCCTGGGGTGGGCCAATTTTGACCCCAGGGGCATAATTTATATAACTTTTGTAGAGGACTTAGACATGATGCTATGAGCCAAATATGAAAGCTGAGCACCTTTCAGTTTCATAAGATTTTCAAAGTTTGCTCTATATGTTTCTACTGAAAACTACCCACCCCTGGGGCGGGGCCAATTTTGACCCCAGGGCCATAATTAATATAACTTTTGTAAAGGACCTGAAGATGATGATACATGAGTTCATATTATTATTCATATCTTAACTTATTTTTAACCCTTCCACTGTTCTATGTTTATTCAAAATTTCAATACCTACTGAATGTTCATGGACAAAATAGTTATAATGAAAAATAGAAAGTGTAGCCATTTAAGAAAGTAATGAAAAACATCTTTCAAATTCCATTAACAAACAGAGTAGACCCTAATTAGACAGCTGCTAAAGGAGCCACCTGATCTGGGTCTGCTCTGTTTGCAAATGCATGAAAAGGCATTTATATGAGGGAAAGGGTTAAGCAAACATATTATGAGTACATTGTATATTGTACACAAAAATGGAAATAATTTAATGCAATTTGCACTATATAATATCATAAGTAAACAGAGCAGATTGATCATATGGCTACTAAATGAGCCATCTAATCTGGGTCTACTCTGTTTGCAATGGTGCAGAAATGCATAATTATGGAGTAAAGGGTTAATTGTCTGTGCAATAGGCCAGATCTAAAAATATCAGTTGTCTACCCAGAAGGGAGGCAACCCAGTTGTTATCAAAAGTGCAAAGGGTGACCTAGCACAGTTTGGATTCTGATCTGACGCATATGTAACTTCAAATTACATATGTGTCAGATCAGAATCCAATATTGTACTTCATAATTGTTTTGTACAAGAGAGTTAATTGTAAGATTGACATGTATTAAAAAACAATGTGAACAATCTTAGACAAGCAGACAACAATTCTGAAACAACTATAATACTGATAAAGAATGCTACAGCATAGAACACTTGACTTGTATTCAGCTAAACTTCACAAAAGATATACTGATACGACTCTATATTGATATCTGAGAGCTTAATGCAGGACATAGATATGCAAAGAGCATTTTGAGAATTATCCACTTAGTTTTCTCCATCTAAAATGAGTGTTTGTTATTTATTTGGCTAAATACAATTTCTACTCTACTGATTAGACTAAGGGTAAAACCACTGGAACTGGCTATACTAGGTCAGTCTCAGTGGACTGGGTTGAAGGAGAAACCTTTAGCCGCAGTTTCTGAAGTAAAAAAGCTTATTTTAAAGTATAACCCAAAGGGCAGGACCAATTTTAACCTCAGAACTATGATATTAAGTAAATCCATACACGAAATATCTAAGCTCTGGGACATGTAGTTTTTGCCAGGAAGATACTAGTGTTTAAACAGCAGTCAGCTACGGAAAACTTGCCACCCCTAGGGCGGGGCCAATTTTGACCCCAGGGACATGATTTATATAACTTTTGTAGAGGACCTATAGATGATGCTATGTGCCAAATATCAAAGCTGAGAACCTTCCAGTTTCAGAGAAGAAGATTTTCAAAGTTTCACTATATGTTTCTATTGAAAACTTGACACCCCCAGGGTGGGGCCAATTTTGACTCCAGGGACATAATTTATATAACTTTTGTAAAGGACCTATAGGTGAAGCTATGTGCCAAAGATGAAAGCTGAGCACCCTATAGATTCAGAGGAGAAGATTTTTAAAGGTTAAAATTGTTGACGACGGACGATGGACGACGAACGACGAACGACGCACGCCGACGGACATCAGGTGATCACAAAAGCTCACCCTGAGCACTTTGTGCTCTAGTGAGCTAAAAAAGGAAAGTGTGACTGACGCACAGGGAGACGGACAGACAACAGACAGACAACTGAAAAGTGAAAATTATAAATGATCCGATTCTAGTTTCTGCCATGGCCAAAACATCCCATGCAAAAACCATTGCAACACTTCTGCAATAAATAATCATGGTGTCTCGATTTCTTCCATGAATACTCATCTGGTAAAGGTTTAAAAGAGTTGTATCAACCTCAAATGGACTTTCAGGAATGTATGACATAATTATTTTTATAGTTACTCATGAAGAAAGAAGTTACTTGGCCTTGAAGAAGCTGTGCAATCATATAACTATATTAGCAAACAGCAGACCCTGATCAGACAACTTCCACTGGAGCCGTCTGATCTGGGTCTAATCTGTTTGCAAAGCTGTTCACGTTACAGGAGTAACGGGTTTACTACTATTTAGTAGCAAAATGAATTGTGAAAACTCAATGAAAGGCAGGACAGATATCTATCAAGATCTCATTTCTTAGCCAAACTTGTTGCTACTCATTAGAATCGCCCCTAGATAGGGTATGGCCGAGCAATATAAAAATTCTCTTCACATTTTATTAAATACACATCTAATCTACATCTCTGCACTTATTGATCAAGCTAACATACCATGTATGGTGGGGAAGAGGCTGGAGCAAAGGTTGTGGTAGAGGTTCTTGTCACGAGACATGTCATACACCTTCTGCCACTCCTCGTCTGTCATCTGCTTCTTCACATTCTCTGCAGTCATCTCCTCCTCCTTCAGCGAGGTCGCTCCAAACTGAAACAATACTGAAGACACTTAATACATGTTTCAATTTTCATAACAATTCTTTTAGAATACATGAGAATATATTAACCATCGACACACCTTTCAACATCTTGCTAACAAAGAAGATCCAGATCAGACAGCTCCTACAGGATCAGTGTCTGCACCGTTTGCTTTTGAAATTCCAGAAATTTAGTGAGCAAGCTCATATAATTCAGTAACAGTTCAATTCAAAACAGGGTTTTCAAACTCTACATTGCAGACTTATAGAGATTAAGTTTTGGAGAACTTACCCTTGCGTTACTGGAGGTCACAGTACAAGCCAAGTAGGCAAGTCTGTAGTTCAAGTCCCGAACGCCTAGAGCCTTCAGCCCTCGCACACCTTCCGCCTCATAACCCTGGTTACCAGAAACTTTAGCTCCAGTTTCTGATCTGGCTCCTGGCAAAGATAATATATGTATTGTAAGTCAAATTATTGTAAGTCAACTATTATCAGCTTTCCAACATCATCAAGTGACCTGCTTGCTTATATTAGGTAAACAACTATCATTTGCAAACTAGAACTACCACTACAGGTGACGAATACCCCCACTAGCACATTTGACACAGAGATGGGGTTATAGAAATAAAGCTCCCGCAAAATTTTCATTTGTTAAATTATGAAAAGGGAGATCATTCATTTATGCACAAAGCAACATATCAAAACCTTTATCGCAGGTGCAGAACTTCAGATGGTGTTCAACAATACTGCAAAATTTTAAAAAAGTTCTGTTGAGGTATGACAGAGAAAAGGTCTGAATTTTTTTTTTATTTATTAAATCAAGCCAGATTTTGACAAAAATAACAAAGGGCAATAACTAAAAAAAATACTGAAGACAGAGTTATGGACCTTATGCACTGCATGTGGTCAATGTGGTCTATCTGTATATGAAGTTTGAAGTCACTAGCTTTTATACTTTGAAAGTTATGATCCAGAAAAGCCATATTTTGAGAAAAATAACGAAGGGCAATAACTCCAAATATACTGAATACAGAGTTACAAACCTTGTGCACTGCACTTGATGTCAATGTGATATATATGTATATGTAGTTTGAAGTCAAAAGCTTTTATACATTTGAAGTTATGATCCGGACAAACCAGGTTTTGACAAAAATAACAAAAGGCAATAACTCCAAAAATACTGAGGACAGAGTTATGGACCTTGTACACTGCACTTGTGGTCAATGTGTTCTATCTGTATATGAAGTTTGAAATCAATAGCTTTTATACTTTGAAAGTTATGATCCGGACAAGCCAGATTTTGAGGAAAGGAGAGAGACGGTGTGTTTATGCACAATGCACTCACACTATTACAGTGTGCATGTGTGATGAAGTTTGTATCATTCAGGAGTTGTGACAATGTTAACCATTTCAATGTATCCCTGATTTAGGTCTTGGATGCATAAAAAAATCTGCAAATACAACAAACTCCAATCAGCCACCAATAAGACATCACATGATCAAATCTAGTCTTTCAACCTTCAGAACTTCCATCATTTTGTACTACAAATAGCGCAAACCTAAATCAGACATTTTTTAAATAATCTGGTCTAGTTCTACTATATTTGCAAATTTAAATCATTTTTCCAAGTGCTCTTTTCTATATATAATAGCAGTCTTCTGAAACTGTCATTTCTCCCCAGTATTCTCACCTGGGTTGGAGAGGGTGCTGACATCTGGGACCACAATCAGTGTACCGGTGAAGTCACATTTGTCGCCTGCCTGAGCCATCTCTACAGCCTCTGCTCTCAGTACCACCTCAACACTGCAGTAAATCCAAACAAAGTAACTCAAATACTAAAATAATCATTTCTCCACCAAACCCTATGTTGTGACCACTCTTTAGAATCTTCTCAAAGAGACTATTCTAATGATTAGTTACAACATACGGTTTGGTGGAGAAATAAAAGGTATTCATGAATATGTTTTAATTCACGCGTCTTATCCTGGACCTCTGCCAAATGTCAAGAATTTAAAAACTTGAAACTTATCGGAGAGGCGACCCAAACAAGCCATAGAGTAGCATAGAAATATAGAAAATATTTTTTCATAAATCAAATTCCTAAACACCTATGCATGCTAAAACATTTTTTCTACAAGAAATTCTATATAACATTTAAGGTTTTGTAAAAATATACATATAAATATTTGACTCTGTCACAAATTCAAGCGTGGAAAAATCTGGCCGTAATCATGCAGTTGATTCTAAAGAAAGTATTTCCACTCTCGATTTTCACGCTCTTTGGAATTTTTTTAACAGATGGAATTAAACTGTTCTGTACTTTCCCTCTGAGGCGATTCTAACAAGTTGCAGCAAAGACCGTGTCTGTTTGAGAAATGAGAGATTGTGCTATAGAGGCATCTTGTGTACTGTACCTTCTTGGTATACTGCCCCGTGGTAGTTCTGCCTGGGTCTCCTGTATGCGCACCTTTTGGAAATCCACAAACCGTGACTTGTTGACATCCAGCATGAACTTGCTTCTGTTATTGCACACTGGGTTACGGCAGATACTTGGCTGTAATGGCAAAACTGTCTCATGATCTAACAAGTGGTGGCAATCAAAAATAGCATTCCACACTTAAACCTTACAATGCTAAATTTTCAAATGGACTATTCCAAAATTCAAATAGGTCAAGCTTATGGTGAATATTCAGGGATTTTACTAAAGACAAGAGGGCCATGATGGCCCTGAAATCGCTCACCAGAGGGAAAGATTTTTAAAGTTTCAACTACATGTATGTTTCTAAACAAAACTGGACACCTGTTTTGTGGGGTGTTATTTGACCCTTTCTCTGTATAATTATAATGGCAAGCTTTCTGGGATGATTTGCTTTATTATAAGTATTTTCTAAGTCCAATACCGAACGTTTACCGACCGTTAACTTGGAAAGCATATATCGCACAAAAAATATGTGGAAAAGTTTCATTTTCCATTACATTTTACTACGCATAACCTAACAACTCCTTGATATATTGCGTATTTAGAAACGAACGACAACCCTTGTAGAGCACGTTTCGTAACAAAACCAGTTCACACCTGAACGTTTCGAACCCCTTCAGAATTAGAGTACTGATGATTGTTTCAAAGCAGAAATTGTATAAAAATCGCGATTTCAACAATTTATACAAACGGAATCGTTATGGAAATGGAAAATTAAAACTTGTTAAGAATAACTGGTGATAATAACCATTGTGATAAATAGAGCATTTACCTTAGTGATAAATAGAGCATTTGCTCCATAAGAGTAAATGCACTATTTATCACAATGGTTTCAAATCTACACGATTCTGAAATTTTCCTTTTCTCTAATTAACCCTTTTCCTCATATAAACATGTTTTCACGCATTTGCAAACAGAGTAGACCCAGATTTACCTCTTTGAATAAGCAGACAACATTTCTAACATATGACAACCCTATCACAGCTTAGCAGGACTTAACCAAAATTAGCACACAGTTTGAACTCAGATCTGACACATACCGGTATGTAACTTTATATGTGGTTTGTATATGAGTTAATTTACTCCTATGGAGCAAATGCTCTATTTATCACAATGGTTTGAAATCTACACAATTCTGAAATTTTCATCTTCGCTAATTAATGCTCCTTATCAGTAGATTTATTCAAAGAGGTAGGATCTGAAAAAAGCCTTTGTGATAAATAGAGCATTTGCTAATCATTGTGATAAATAGAGCAAAAGCTCCATAGGAGTAAATGTTCTATTTATCACAAAAGTTTCAAATCTACACAATTCTGAAATTTTCCTTTTCTATAATTAATGCTCCTTATCAGTAGATTTATTCAAAGAGGTAGGATCTGAAAAAAGCCTTTGTGATAAATAGAGCATTTGCTCCATAGGTGTAAATGCTCTACTTATCACCATGGTTTCAAATCTACACAATTCTGAAATTTTCCTTTTCTCTAATTAATGCTCCTTATCAGTAGATTTATTCAAAGAGGTAAAATAGTCACTTTATGAAACCATTGTGATAAATAGAGCATTTTCTCCATAGGAGTAAATGCTCTATTTATCACAATGGTTTCAAATCTACACAATTCTGAAATTTTTCAAGAGGCAGATTCTGAAAATATCCTATGAGGGAATGGGTTAAAAAACAGTGTGAGCAAACAGAGACTAATTCTGAAGCAGACAACTTGATAGAGTTTTGACCAGGAACTTGACCTATTCAGTGATTATGCAACACAGATGGAGTGACCTCAATCCCTCTAGTTCAGAGGAACCTTTATAGTGTAAAATAATATTTTAAAGTATAACCAACTGGGCAGGGCCAATTTTAACCTCAGAACTATGATATTTACCAATGTCAATAAGGAATACTAAGTAAATCTATACACCAAATATCTAAGCTCTGTGACATGTAGTTTTTGACAAAAAGATTTTTGAAGTTTTCCCCATGCCTAACCTAAGTGAGACCAGCATTCTGCTACTTGTACAGAAAACAACAGTCAGCTAGAAAAAACTGGCCACCCCTCGGGCCGTGGCGGGGCCAATTTTGACCCCAGGGGCATTATTTATATAACTTTTGTAGAGGACCTATAGGTGATGCTATGTGCCAAAGATGAAAGCTGAGAACCCTGTAGATTCAGAGGAGAAGACTTTTAAAGTTCAAATTGTTGACGCCGGACGACGGACGACAGACATCAGGCGATCACAAAAGCTCACCCTGAGCACTTTGTGCTCTGGTGAGCTAAAAAGCGAGCCCTACACTGCTGCAAAAGACATCTGTGACTAGTGTCCCGCCCTGTAAGGCTTAACCCATTCCCTTATATTGACGCCCCTGCAAAAGTCACCTGTTTAAAGAGGAGGTCCTTACAATGATCGCATATTTTCAATAATACCATAAAACTTGGTATTTGTTATGCTCTATCATTATTATGAAGGTTACCAATTTGAACTTATATCGAAAAATGCCCATATGATACAAATAAACCGATTTCATCAATAACTGATAATTTTTGTTCTACAACACAATATTATCGGCCCTTTCCGTAGATTCTTCTGCGTTTTGCCGATGATTACCCATCCCTCCATTGTTTACGTTATAGCTTTCTCGGAAGTTGTTGGAGAACCGCGAATAGGGCGAACAGTTACGAAACTAAAACTCAACCCGAATAAAACTGAAACATCGGGGTGTAAAACCGGGATCGGCGATATCAAACACATGGATATTTTGTCATTATAAACGGTAATTGGATGGGGCTTTTTGTGATTTACTACTTTTCAGCATATAAACAAATGAGTTTTGTATATTTTAAGTGTTTATGAAACGTGTCAAATGTAGGGACATCCCCTTTAAACTAAAAAATTCTAAAATTTTCCTTTTCTCTAGTTAATACTCCTTTTCGGTAGATTTATTCCAAGTGGTTGGATCTAAAAATAGCCTATGAGGTAATGAGTTAATGCATGTGACAATCTCTGCAAACAGTTTGTATCAAGATGATAATCTAAACTACTTGGCGTATACAGCACTCTGAATTGCTTTACAGTCCTGAATTGATTAAGAATCTAATGGCATTCTAAACCCTTTACTCCATAAATGTCTGTGAAAACAGTGTGGACTCAGATCAGACAGCTCCTATAGGAGTTGTAGCAGACAATTTCTTTCTGTAATGGGTTTCCATATAATACAGTAAAACCTCTCTATATAGGCCACCAAATTACATAAAGTATTTTTATTAAAGGTAGGTGGCTGCTTAAAGCAAGGTGAACATAAAACAGAACGCTCCTATAGGAGCATTCTGTTTTACGTCCACCTTACTTTAAGCAGCCACCTGCCCTAATATACCAACTAATAAACACAATTCAGTGGCCGTTATAGAGGTTTTAATGTACCTACGTAAATTATTTTAAGTTTGATGGTAGTTGATGAAATATAAGTATGAAGTATATTTTATAGGCAACATCCCTAAATCTCCAATATCCTTATGATAAAATGATATATTTCTAAATATGAAGAAACATACAATTTCACGCATAATAACACAGATACCTGAGCCAACCACAGGGGACCATTTCCTGGGTCTAGATGGTCAAGAAATTGATTGGGTCGATTTAGTGTTATATTATATACAAGGGGTCCAACTACAGATTCGAAAATTTCATGACTGATTCGAAATAACGCCCGATTTTGGACAGCCAAGATGGAATAACCACTAATGTTTGGTACGAACGTGAAGCTGGGATATTGAGCCGTAGCCAGTGCCAACGTGAAATTATTACAAATACGCTTTAAAATTCGAAAACCTCAAAGATATGTGTGACTACCCCAACTACCTGAAATGTTCGGACCGACTTAGGCTCAGTGCTTACCCAGATCAAACGGTTTGATCAGGGTCTTCACGATTTGCTATTATGGCACCAAATTGAATTATTTAGCTCTACAAAATAGATTTGGTGTCCAAATATTTGGGCAATTATGGTCTAGATAGTATGGAAACTCCATAAAGCAATGGTCTAGATAGTATGAAAACTAAATAAAGCAACAGTCTAGATAGTATGAAAACTATAAAGCAAGAAAGTATTGTACATCTTCAGCCCTTTGTATGCTGACTATGGAATGGTCCATTACTTTTCAATTACAGAGCCCATTCAGCATGAAGACTTAAAATTTGCAAGAATTCCGAGGTCCAGATGAGATGCTTACATTAAAACATTTTCAAGAGTCTTTTTTTTTTATATCTCTACCAGATGTCGTGACCACTAATAGGATAGTAGAGAAATGACAATTTTAGCATTCGAGTATGCACCTTTTAACTCGTTACCTCATAGACTATTTTTAGATACAACCTCTTTAAATAAATCTGCCGAAAAGGAGCATTAACAAGAGAAAAGGATTTTTTTTAGAATTTTGTACTTTGAAACCATTGTGATAAATAGAGCATTTGCTCCTATTGGAGCAAATGCTCTATTTATCACAATGGTTTCACAAAGTGACTTTTACAGAGTCGTCATTATGAGGGAATGGGTTAACTGTTGCTCTGGAATTTGAATGACCAACAGTATAAGAGACTGATCAGAGGGCTCCTCCATGAGATGATCAGATCTCAGTCTCTTGAAGTCTTCACTGTTTCCAATGCCAGAACACTGGTTCCCACATTCAAAGGGTTAACCCTTTCCCTATTCTATGTTTATTTCAAATTTCGGTACCTACTGAATATTCATGGACAAAATAGCTATGATGAAATATGGAATGTGGAACATTGTAGTCATTTTTGAAAGTAAAGAAACAGATCTATCAAATTCTATTAGCAAACGGAGCAGACCCTGATCAGACGGCTCCTCTAGGAGCCGTCTAATCTGGGTCTTTTCTGTTTGCAAATGCGTGAAAATATGTTTATATGAGGGAAAGGGTTAAAGCAGGTGGCATCTTTAAGCACAATGGAAGTAATGTAATCATGAATCATCAATACCTGTGTGTATTTAAATTGTTGTTCAACATCTTTGATGATCGTCCTACATTCAAGACACATAAAAGTTCCGCTGACCAATTCTGGATGGACAGGGTGAGTGCGAACAACTTGTCCTGTGATGCGAAGCAGTGTCCCGATCTTTGCCGTCGTCAATTCTCGCACCCTGAACATGACACAAAACTTTAATGATACGTAGCACTGTATATTTACATACTTATAAATTTGCAACTATGAGCAGGCATTGTTTCAATCTAAATGCTTAAAGTCTGTTGTATTGTCACCAATGCATCTTTAACAATGACTAAGCTTGAAAAGATGTATTTTTATGCTTTAGCTAACAATAAGCGATATCAAAAAATGGCACATAGATTTGAAATGGAAACCAAATATCCAAAGTTTTTCAAGCTATAATGGCAGAATTTACAATGTTGTTCTTAAATACTGAAAACCAGATAATCAAGATGGATCTGTATTACTTTAGCAACCCCAGCTTATCTCTGATAAGCCAACACTTTTACTTGAAATCGGTAAAAATATGATGGTCAGTGTGGTTTATTTCGTGTATTGTTTCCATTTCAAATGTGTTTGTAAAATGGATACCATAGAATTAAAGCTAATAAAATTATCTATATTCTGCATATTTTTTTTATGTTTTTGTGTCCCAATTATCGGAAAAATGACTTTGTACACACAGCTTTTGTTAATCTTCACACCTCTCGCGTGATAAGCAACTAACATGCACTCGTCGCTTGACACCTCCTCTCTTTGTTTCAATTTGCGGTAGGACTACATTTAATTAATACTCTTGATGGAGGTGTGACCAATCATAAAAGAAATTGAAGGTCATAGTGCAAGTTGGTGCATAATTATACGATATTCCTGCGCCAAGATATAGTCCCCCAAAGTTGACGCAAATTTTTACAAAAACTACAAGATTTTCAAAAATGCACCATGCACCAATAGAAAGAAAACAATTTCAGCTTTATTTTGATATATAAACCAGTTTTCGGAAAGATTGTTAAGTATGCCGCATTTTTCTTCAAATATTCAAATTTCCTAGGTCACGCCCCGATCTGACCCGCCGCCATATTGATTATTTTCAAAACAAGTACAACCCCGATATCGATAAAAAAAATCGACTGCAAATGAATGAAATCCACACCAAAACACGAGAAGAAACCATTCTAGAATAAATGGTGAGTATCAAAATGAATATGCGTTGGTATTTTCAGTTTAATTTGTGTATTCAACGGAATTTTCATTGACGACGTTGGTGAAAATGTCACGTACGACGATAGGGAAACGGCGTAAACATACGCTTGTTTGGAGACTGTCTGCACTGTTATTAATTCATTTTTTACGTTTGTAAGATGTGATTGCATCTTTAGAACAATTAATTGAAGGATTGTCTGTGCTATAACCACAATTTTAAAACAAATAATCACTTCCCATCACACGAAATAACCGACGGTGAAATTACCCCACCCACTTTTTTGTAGCTACTTTTTTGAGCGGTTACAAAAATGAGCAGTTATTTAATTGAGATCCGCTTTGCATATATTTGAGTTGTTTTTACGTTCTTTACACTTGATACTGGTTAAAAAATGTTTAGTGAAACTGATTTGGCTTATACACAAATAAATACCACAACAAGATGTGTTTGTGAAACACTATGCCCCCTCATATATTTGACCTCTGACCTTGACCTCTGACCTTGACCTTGACACGTCACCCCTCAAAATGTGCAGCCTCATGAGATACACAAGCATGCCAAATATCAAGTCTCTATCTCTACTGGTCCAAAAGTTATGGCCAATGTTAAAGTCGGCGATTTGACCCATATATTTGACCTCTGACCTTGAAGGATGACCTTGACCATGACACGTCACCCCTCAAAATGTGCGGCTTCATGAGATACATATGTATGCCAAATATCAAGTCTCTATCTATACTGGCTCAAAAGTTATGACCAATGTTAAAGTTGCTGACAAACAAACAGACAAACAGACAGACAGGGCAAAAACAATATGCCCCCCGACTATCGTCTATGGGGGCATAAAAAACAGAGTTAGATGGAAGAAGAAATCTGCTCGTCATTTTATCATGGAATAATGGATCTTGTCATTCTTGATTTTAGAGAATTAAAAAGATATGAAATATTCACTCATTTCTTTTGAAATAATGCATACATTGTATACATTTAAATACTCATAAATGCAATATCTTTTAGCATAATGCTAAAAGTTGATAAACAAAGGCAATTAATAAAAAATAACACACCAGTATTTTATTATATATAGTCTATATTTAGAATGTTTTTAAATCAAATGGTTTAGCTCTAATTTGAGTTTCTGATTACCTTTGAAAACAGTTTGGATCCAGATGAAAGGCTGATAAAATAATAATCTCATTAGGATCCAAATTGTTTAATCCTTACCTCCATTAATATTCATGAAATAATAAAGCATAGAGCATAATTAGATGAATTTATAATAGCACATAGACACAGAATTTTTTAGCCATGGCAGAAACATCAGAATTATATCTTTATTATATCATAAGTAAACAGAGCAGACCCTATTCAGACAACTCCTAGTCTTACAGGAGCCATCTGATGTGGATCTACTCTGTTTGCAAAGGTATATTTATGGATGAAAGGGTCAATTGACACTCAGATAATAGTTTTGAAAACAAATCAAGAAAGTCTATTTCTGAACTTGCAGCAGGCAACAAATTATGCGGATGAGATTTATTTATGGTAGAAAGGGTTAAAAAAAATAATTACTGATACATTTTTTTTTATGTTTCCAGATGGTCAGAAATGGCTAGTCAGAAGTATCCAGGGCCATTGTGTGAAGAAAAAGAGATTTCCCAAGCTGACTTGCAAAGTGGTAAAATTAACAGAACTTTCCAGCCGATCACAAATGGACTAGTCATTGAAATAAATTCTTACTTGGAAAAAATTGGCAGATCGTCGAGTGATTTGTTTAACATTATTGTGCAGATTGATTCAAATTTCAAAGATACTACTGCCAAGTACTTGAAAAACAAGGTTTCAAGACTCTGTGAGCTGAAAAAAAAACTAACAAGTAAGAAAAAGATGCCGGGTGTAAAAAATGTGAAAGATTTATTGAATGCCGAGTTTCGCCCTCCAGTATCAACGACAGATAGATGCACACCACAGAGTTATGAAGCAGACCAACTTTCTACGCAACTAACCGAAACCTCATGTAATCATCAAAAGATCATTGTACCAGTAAATGAAAAGCCAACATACAGATCAGTTTCTCTCCAAACCAATTTTGAAAATGACAGTGACTGGGATGATTTAGATAAGTTTACAAACTTGCTCAAATACAAACATTCTAGACTTCAAAAGTACAGTGACAAGCTTGAGAAGAGGATTAAGCAACATGAGGATAGTTTTAATGATGTCGCAAAAAGAATTGGCCACTATTCAATTCGTAATATGAATAAGAGGGATGAAACCGCAAAAAGAAATTTACATTCTCTTCGGGACAGTCAGCGACAAGTGATTAAACAGGAACGTCAGATGAAGGAGTTGTCCCAAAAATTAAATGATGCTGAAACGAAGATAAGAACATTTCAGACAGAGACAGAATGTTTGAGAGAACAGGTTCGTGTTTGGAAAGAGAAGGAAGCAGACTTGCAGCAAAGAATAAATAATGAGAAAGCAAAGAAGTTAAATGTGCAAAAGTTGAACAGTTATTTTAAGAATGAGACAAATACTAAGTTAAAACAATGCAATGGACAGGAAGGAAGTGAGCAAATGCAGTGTATTTCATGCACAGATTCAACGAAAAAACTGCAAGAAAGAGACATAGCCATAAGTGAATTAAATGATAAGATAGAGGAACTACAGCTAGAAAAACTGGAAACAAAAAGTGACAGAAAGAGTTTCAATGAAAATGTCCGACTATGTGTTGTAGAACTTTCTGGTTTAGATGTTGCGGTCGAGAAAGTCCCTGATGTAATCAGAACTGTTTCCAGACACCTTTTCAATAGAAAAATGGAACCAAGTGAATTGCCGACCAGCTCAACTGTTCAGTCTATTGTTGACGAAGGACATTTTTTGGCAAAAACATTCATTGCCCAAAAAATATCGCAGGCTGAGAGTTGGGGACTGAACAGAGATGGGACGACTCGGTGTAAAAAGAAAATACTTGATACAGCAGTCACACTTGATTCTGGAGAAGTTAAGAGTTTGGGATTCAACAGAGTAGCCCATGAAACTGCTGTCTCGATCAATGAAGTAACGAAGTCCCATATGAACGAACTTTCAAACTTGAACTCCAATCTGCCTGGCAGCGACAACAGAGACACATACATAAAGACCTCACTTGGAAAATTAGCATATACAATGAGTGACAGGGCCAACAACGAGAAGAAAGCAAGTGCTCTATTAAATGAATGGCGTGACGAAATTCTAGGGGAAAATTCAAAAGACTACGAAAAGGTGAACAGTTTCCACTGTATGGCACATGTTCTCCTTGGATTTCATTCTTATACATGTAAGGATCTGAAGGAGCATGAGCAGTTATTGTCGTCTGAACATGGTCCTCTGGGGAGAGATAGTTTACAGTGTTTCCGATACTGGAGCAAGAAGAAGACAATTGTTGAGCGGGTTGTCAGAACAACTTCAAATGTGTTTGGGCCTTGTGGAGATTACCATGGCGTTCGGGACAAGTGGGAGGCTCACTGCGCTGCCAAAGGCATCAAGTCTGTAATTGGAAATTATAAAGACAATAGGTTTAACGGCTTATTCCAGACAGCTGCTGAGATCTGTTTCCACAGGAGTGATTTTATACACATACTTAAACAGGTCAACTCGCCAAATCTCCTACTCAAGTCGGTTTTGGCAGATCTTGAGTCAGACATAGTAATGACATTGGTGCAATCCATAGGTCTCTTTTACATTAACGTGACAGGGCCTTATTGGAATTTAATTGTGGAAAACAAGGTGCCTTACTTAGAACTTTACAAAGAAATTGCTGCAATATTAAAATTTCTTTAAGAAATTGAAGATAGTCCAGCAATACTTCTTCAGACTCGCCATTGGGATAGTGAAGATAAGCATGACATTTCAAACTTGCCATACAAACCAGCAATAGCTAAGACACTGTCAGTTGTGAATGAAAATAGTGTGTGTCGAGAGTTGCTACTGAAGACTGTCACGCTGGTATCCAAATCCATTCAACGAACCATTGAAAAACAACTGAAAGACTTCCTTCAGGATGGCAAGTACAGTAAGCAAGCAACAGAAAAGGCGATCCAAAGGACCAGTTTTGCTCATTTGTCAAATCTGTCATGTGAGCATCACTTCGGAAGCTTGGATAGCAGTCAGCGCAGAAGACCACATGCATCGCTACACCACCACTCTTCAGTACAGCTTATCAAGCAGAATCGTAAAGAAATGATAAGCTGGTTGACTGAAATGCCCGAAAGTGAGCGAAACAGCTTGTTAAAAACTGCTCGTAGAGGAGGAAAGGACTTGAGAAAGAAGCATAAGGACCAAGAATCCGAGGTGTTAAGTACAATTCATTCTGACGCTAGTAGTCGCCCAAGCAAGAAGACACGCAAAAAGAGAAAAGCAGAAGCAGCAATTGAGAATAAAGAAAAGAGACAAACCTTATGTGATAATTCTGAGTCTGAAAATTATTCAGACTTTGAGGAAGAGGCAAAACTGTTGGACATGCTACCGTCCATCAATGACATAAAAGAAAATGATTATGTTGTGGTAGCTTATCAAGATGCTTGGTACCCTGGTGTTGTTAGAAAGGTTATGAGCCCAGAAAAGCTTAATGTTAGATTCATGACCCCATGCAAATAAACTTGGTGTATTCAAATGGCCAATTCGGGAGGACATTCAAGTAGTAGAGACTAGGTTCGTTCTGTTAACTGGATTCGTACCAGATTGTGTTGGTTCTGGCCGAATGTGGAGCGTACCAAAGCATGAACATATTGAAAATCTATATAACAAATATGCAAAGCATTACTTTTAGTTAAATGCTAGAAAATACAGTTTCAGTATTCAAAGTGCATATGGTTTTACAAACTCCTGATTATTTCTAAGCAGGATTGTTGATATTAACCTACTTAGAAACAAGAGCACCGCGAGACGGGGCAATATACGCCCGAAGGCTGTTCTATTTACACAATGTGTGAACCTTCAGAAGTTGCGCATATGAGGTCTATTAGGGCTAAGGCAATAGCAAGGAGAGTAAAACTGCTTATTGTAATAGTAATCTTTTATTTGTCTTTGGGCCTACTGAAAGCTGAAAAAGGAGCATTTATTTTGAAAAAAAAGTAGCAGGTAAAAGGAATAACAAAGAAACATTTTCTTTACAACAAATAATTAGAAGAGAGCCCACAGTTTGAAGAAATTATGTTGAAAAATAAAGGAGGAGTGAAATTGCTACCCGAAACTATCAAAGGGCAATAACTCCAGAATGAACAAGTTTGAAATAAGTGAATAAATATCCAAGATATGAGCATGGTAAGAACAGTGTACATAGCAATCATTTTCAGACTTTCAGACTTTTTTGAACTTTGGAAAAAAAGTCGAGAAAGTTTAAACCAAACGTGACATAAGTGCGTTTAACCTTTCACCTTCAAATATGACTGACCTTAAAGGTAATGATGTAGGTCTAGTTAGCTACAGCCAGGACACAAAATTTGCTAACGCTCTATTTGTGACCTTGACCTTGAAAGTTCACAATTGGGTTTTGTATGCAACACACCTTCAAGTGATACTGAAGCCCTATTTGTGACCTTGACCTTGAAAGTTCACAATTGGGTTTTGTACGCGACACACCTTCAAGTGATACTGAACATATGTGTGAAAGAATTTTGAAAATCGGAGAAAAAATGAGTAAGTTATAGCCAGGACACGAATTTGCTAACGGACGGACAGAATTGCTAACGCCCTATTTGTGACCTTGACCTTGAAAGTTCACCATTGGGTTTTGTACGCGACACACCTTCAAGTGATACTGAACATACGTGTGAAAGAATTTTGAAAATTGGTGAAAAGATGAGTAAGTTTTACCAAGGACACGAAAATTGCTAACGCCCTATTTGTGACCTTGACCTTGAAAGTTCACAATTGGGTTTTGTACGCGACACACCTTCAAGTGATACTGAACATTTGTGTGAAAGAATTTTGAAAATCGGAGAAAAAATGAGTAAGTTATAGCCAGGACACGAATTTGCTAACAGACGGACGGACAGAATTGCTAACGCCCTATTTGTGACCTTGACCTTGAAAGTTCACCATTGGGTTTTGTACGCGACACACCTTCAAGTGATACTGAACATACGTGTGAAAGAATTTTGAAAATTGGTGAAAAGATGAGTAAGTTTTAGCAAGGACACGAAAATTGCTAACGCCCTATTTGTGACCTTGACCTTGAAAGTTCACAATTGGGTTTTGTACGCGACACACCTTCAAGTGATACTGAACATTTGTGTGAAAGAATTTTGAAAATCGGAGAAAAAATGAGTAAGTTATAGCCAGGACACGAATTTGCTAACGGACGGACGGACGGACAGACAGACGGACGGACAGACAGACGGACAGACGGACACCCAGCCAGACGGCCAGACGATGGAGACCATAACATAATACGACCCTTCGGGCGTATAAAAAGCAGATGTTTGTGAAACTTTTTACATTTTGTACTAAAGAGTGCCCCATAGGTAAACTTTTATGTTTATATTCAATAGAGCAAGGGGGTGGATTGTGTATTGTATTCATGTGTGTATTGTGTAATTATTTGTGTAGAGTGGTAAATTAACATTGGACATGTCATTTGTTTTGTATACATTACATGTATGTGTCGATACTATTTTGTTGAAAATTCTTAAAAATAAATGATGTCATCCTAGTTCATAGTTCTTATTTTTTTCCCAATCATAGTAGCTATAGGTTAGATTAATTCTTACCATTTTTAAGAGTACTGGTTCATCTGTGACCACTCCAAATTTCATTAAGTTATCTCAAAAACTAAAAAAGTTATGACAGTTTAAGTGCACAATGACATTCGAGGAATCGCGTTTCGGTTCCATCGCCGCGGCGCGTTGAAATACAAATTATACAGTAAATTTTATTGATAATTTTCAGGATTTTTGTCGTTTTTTACCGAACTCAAACTGTCATAACTTTTTTAATTTTTATGATATCTTAAAAAGGAAAACTGTTTCAGAAAGCTCTTAATTAGAGCTTTACAATGAACATTTGCTGTATTTTATAATTTAAAATTTAGCTGGGGTTGCTAATTACTTACATCAGTCAAGATTAAATTAACGACAGATCAATGGCTTTTTCCCATATATTTTTTATAACAAATAGATACAGTATGCAATTCGCACCTTTTTTAATTTCTCTACCAAAGCCTGTGCTGTGCGGTCACAACATAAGATTTGGTGGAGAAATGACTCCCCTCAACTATGGTTCTAAGAGAAATCTAATCAGACTATTTGTCATGCTCAGTCTATTCTTTACTTTGCGAAATTCCGATAGAGAATTGTCAGTTTTTAAAACCCACTCACTTCAATCTCGCAGAGACGTCCGTGAAGCTAACATAGAATTCCTTATTTGCTGGTATCTGACCCCAGTCCTTTGCGTAGTTCCGAACAGCACGACACAGGAAGGGATAAACCCTGAAAACATAATCAAAACAAGAGGGCCATGAGGCCCTGAAGCGCTCACCTGAGATAACCCAAGGGGCGGGACATTTTTGACCAAGAAGTCATCATTTGTACAACATCGGTAGAGAACAACAAGGCAAAGCAGTATGCCATTAATTAAAGGTCTAAGCCTAATGGTTTCAGAGAAAAATAATATTTCATATTTTTCCCATGAAAAACTGATAAGCCCCAAGGCAGGGCCAAGTTTTGCCCAGAGGCCAGGGTTGTAAGTTGAACATTCTTGGCAGAGGACCACAAGCCAAGCTACATATTTGTATAGGACCATTATATCATGTTACATACCAAACATCAAAGGTCTAGGCCTTACAGTTTCAGAAGATTTTTAAAGATTTTCCTATGAAAAACTGATAAGCCCTTGGGCGGGCCATTTTTGGCCCAGGGGTCATAATTTGAACAATCTTTGTAGAGGACCATTACATCATGCTACATTCCAAATATCAAAGGTATAGGCCTAACAGTTTCAGACAAAAAGATTTTTAAAGATTTTCCTATGAAAAACTGATCAAGCCCTTGGGCGGGGCCATTTTCAGCCCAGGGTCATAATTTGAACAATCTTTGTAGAGGACCATTATACCATGCTACAGGCCAAATTCAAAGGTCTAGGCCTTACAGTTTCAGAGAAAAAGATTTTTAAAGATTTTCCTATGAAAAACTGATAAGCCCCGGGGCGGGGCCATTTTTGGCCCAGGGGTCATAATTTGAACAATCTTTGTAGAGGACCATTAGATCGCGCTTCATACCAAATATTAAAGGTCTAGGCCTTACAGTTTCAGAGAAGAAGATTTTTAAAGATTTTCCTATGAAAAACTGATAAGCCCTTGGGCGGGGCCATTTTTGGCCCGGGGGTCATAATTTGAACAATCTTTGTAGAGGACCATAAGATCATGCTACATACCAAATATCAAAAGTCTAGGCCTTACAGTTTCAGAGAAGAAGGTTTTTAAAGATTTTCCTATGAAAAACTGATAAGCCCTTGGGCGGGGCCATTTTTGACCCGATGGTCATAACTTGAACAATCTTTGTAGAAGACCATTAGATCATGCTACATACCAAATAGCAAAGGTCTAGGCCTTACAGTTTCAGAGGAGAAGATTTTTAAAGATTTTCCTATGACAAACTGATAATCCCTAGGGCGGGGCCATTTTTGGCCCGGGGGTCATAATTTGAACAATCTTTGTAGAGGACCATAAGATCATGCTACATGCCAAATATCAAAAGTCTAGGCCTTACAGTTTCAGAGAAGAAGATTTTTAAAGATATTCCTATGACAAACTGATAAGCCCTAGGGCGGGGCCATTTTTGGCCCGGGGGTCATAATGTGAACAATATTTCGTTCCCCCTAACCACTGTTGCTTCTGACAAATTTTGGTTAAAATCGGGTCAGTAGTTTCAGAGGAAATGTCGTTTGAAAATGTGGACGGACGACGGACGACGGACGCCGGACGGATTGCGGTCACAATAACTCACCTGAGCCTTTGGCTCAGGTGAGCTAATAAACACTTAAATCATAATCAATTGCTTTAAATTATACAACAAATTTCATCTTTACGACATATTTTTTTTTTTTTCAAACCAGTGATTCAGATAAGCCAGAATCTACAAGAATCATTCCTGTTACAGGATAAACCCTATAAACCAAACTTTTAATAAATAAGAATATATATGTCTTTTAAGGCATGCTCCTGTTAGAGCTACTTTTAATAAATAAGAATATATATGTCTTTTAAGGCATGCTCCTTTTAGAGCTACTTTAATAAATAAGAATATATGTCTTTTAAGGCATGCTCCTTTTAGAGCCGTCTGCATGATATTCACCCTGCATTAAGCTGCCACCTGTCTTAAAGGGGTTTTACTGTTTACTGGGGAGAAATGTGGACACAAGCATCTGAAATACGCCCTATCCCCTTATACAGGTCTACTATAAAAGCACACTTTTAGTGTGGAAAACCAGCACATCGTCATTTGCAAACAGTGTAGACCCAGATCAGAGGGCTAAAACAGGAGCCTTCTGATCAGGGTCTGCAGTGTGTGTCATGCAGAATCCACTCATACATTTAACATTTCCTGTGTTGCATATAAATTCATGTAAGAAATAATAACTTTATGGATATTAGATTAGAACAGTTGAACATGTGACAGAAACTGTTGAATCAGAGTCCATGCTTATAAAGCTTTTAGTTGAGTCTGAGTTTCGTTCTCAAGCTTTTGATTGGTCAGATTTGAGTTCTCAAGCTTTTGATTGGTCAGATTTGAGCCAAAGGCTCAAATCTGACCAATCAAAAGCTTGAGAACGATCTCAGACTCAACTAAAAGCTTTATAAGCATGGACCCAGATCTCTATTATTCCATTTACTGATGATTTAGCAAACATAGCAAATCCTGATCAACCGGCTCCTATAGGAGCCATCTGATCTAGGTCTTCTCTATTAGCAAATGTGTTGAAAGGCGTTTATATGAAAGAAAGGGTTGACTTTTATACTGAATGGACTCTGAAAGGCTACGATAATTCAGCATTGATCAGGTTTAACATTACCGGCAATATCCTAGAATAGCTCCCAAGGTAATGAATAGGAATACCTTTTACATAGCCTCTATTAGTATTTACGTGTACACTCATTCCCAGATATTGCAGGTATTAGCTGTGGGGGTTATTCGGAGACATTGCCACATTACCTGTAGTACTCTTCAAGTATAGTTGTTGCCAGTTGCTGATTGTACTTTTCCACATCTTCGAAGCTGACACTAAGAGTGTTCCTCTCTGGTCTGATAAGTTCTTGTACCTCCGCCAAATATTTCTGTTCTCCATCAACATTGAACCTGGAAAATGAAAATTACTATATAGTTGCAATGAATGATTCTGACTAGACTTAACCCTTCCCCATATGAATCATCATCATCATCATCTTCAGTAATCACAGAACTCTTACAGAGTATAATCGCGATGAACAATGGTCAAAAAGCACATGCGCAGAAAGATTTGGTTAATCTAACTGAGAGTTAAAAGGTTTATTTACATACTTGTTTAAAAATTATGTTAAAAAGCTGCCCGAGTTTAGTTTGTCGAGGGCCGACCGGAAAGTTTCCAGTTGGCTGGACCACAACGGTGTCTGGGAGGCGGTTCCACAAGACGATGCTGGCAGGAAAGAAGCTATGTTGGTAGGAAATTTTCTTGCATGAGATCTGGCAGTATTGCTGAGAGTTACCTCTTGTAGATCTAGCAGTACGGAGCGTTGGATCTGGAGTGATGTCAAGGAGACCATTCAGAATCTTGAATAACATGTTAACTCTGGCGTTGTCCCGTCTGCGCTGTAGGGTGTCCCAGCCTAATAAGTTCAACATATTGGTGACGCTGCTTTCTCATACAAGAAATAACGACGACATTTGCTTTTAAAAAAAGCATGTATCTTTGAGGTTTGACTGTCATTCTCAATGAAACGAAAATCTGACTTTTGGAATTTAGTCTCCCCGGCTGTCATGTTTTCAGTTGTCTCTATCTATATCTATACGTCGTAGAATCCTATATAGGCTTTTACACGACGGGTCTTTGTATCGTACACTCACCTTCTATCGAACCTCACCTGTTCATCGAACCTTTCATTTTTTTGTGTTTTTACGCATGTACAAGTGCACACTACGTCATAAAATCATGAGTACCGTTGCTTTGTCTGTAAACAACGCCTCGTAGCTTTAAAAACGAAATATACGTCATAAACAGGTCAATACAGTTTATTTTCCGTTCAACTATGCTAAACATGAGAAAACTCTTACTACGTTATAGAATATCAACATGAATTGAAAAGTGTACCACATTAAAAATGTTTGACAGCTCTGACCCCTTCAGCTTATGCAAAGGTCGCTTGCCCATGATGAAATCACGTGATTATGAGTATTATGTTACAGTAAACAGTTTCTAAAATAAAGGTTCGATAAGCAGGTGAGGTTTTTCTGGCAGCCATTGTTTGGGGATTAATAGATGAGGATAAAAATATTTAATTGTTTCAGGGTATGTATAAAAGATTATTTTGAACTGCTGATTTATTTTTTTCTTCAATATTCACAGTAAACGTTTTTTGTTCCTGGTCAAAGGTTAAGAGGTTCGATAGACGGCAAGACCATGCTAAAAGGTTTTGACATCCGTGTGCTGTGAACATCACCGTCCACCCCACACCTCCCCCTACTGCAAAACGAAATGATGAAAACAACTAATATGATGAAAGAACAACTAATATCCTAACTCCTAATAAAATCGTGAAATTCATACGACTAGGGCTCTCAATCGACTACAGTGGATGGCTTTATG